>JAMLFY010000023.1:856615-872735 GCA_030441495.1 Dalbergia oliveri
AATCGAGAGGAGCGAGAGGGAACAATGTTGATATGATGAACACTTTCCATGAAATGGCCGTAGCAATGAAGGAGCAAGCTGCAATTGCTAATCGAATGATGGAACGATTGCACCACAATGAGGAGCAGCATCCGTCGTAACCCAGGAGGGAATGAAGTAGATGTAGAATATAGAAATTTGCTGTTTAGGAAGGCAACCCCCCGCCTTTTGAGGAGCTTTCGATCCCTACAAAGCAGAGGAGTGGATCAAGGCAATGGAAAAGATTTTCAGCTCCTACCCTCATAGAGATTCAAAAGGTGGCTTTTGCCACCTATATGCTGGAAGCAGATGCTGAATTCTGGTGGGTAGGTACTAGAGGACTTTCGAAGCCTCCCGCACTAAAGTCACCTGGGACATCTTTAAGGAGGCTTTTTATCACAAGTACTTCCCGCTTCCTGAGAAATGCAAAGGAGTTAGAATTTATGGCCCTTAGACAAGGTCCTATGAGTGTGGCAGAGTATACCGCCAAGTTTGAGGAACTTTGCAAATTTTCTACGATTTACCAGCGTGACCCGACGAAGTTTGGAAATGCATGAAATATGAAGGGGGTCTACGTGAAGATATTGAAGCCGTTGTGAGCCTCTTGGAAATTCGAGATTATCCTACTTTGGTGAACAAATGTCGACGCGCTGAGGAGTCTAACAAGAAGTTGGCAAACCTCAGGTATGCGCAAAACAATGTCAGGAGAGGACTAGCGCCCAAGGCCCTCGATTCAAGCCTATGCACCAATCTAAGGGAAGATTTCCATGAAACAACAACAACAACAACAACAGAGGAAAACAGATCCAATCTCCAAGACCGGAGGCAATGAGAGAGTGTTTAAATGCGGAAAATATCACGGAACGCCTTCCTGACCACACAAATCACATGCTTTGGTTGTGGAAAACCAGGACACAAGATCTTCGAATGTCCTAATAAGAAAAGCAGCCCACCCCCAGGCCACAACAACCAGGACGTGTTTTCCTTGGATGCCAAGGAGATTTCTCAATCTGTCGATCTAATTCGAGGTAAGTGTGAAATAAATGAAATTATTTTAGACGTCCTGTATGATTCGGGTGCCTCCCATTCTTTCATATCCTATGACTGTGTACAAAAGTTAGGATTACCTGTGTCTAAGCTATCATATGACCTTCTTGTATCCACCCCTACTGCGAATCCTATCAGAACTTGTCAAGCATGCATGACCACTTCTCTTTTTATAAATGCTAGAGAATTTAATGCAAATTTGTTTTGTCTACCTTTGTCTGGCTTAGAAGTCATTTTAGGTATGGATTGGCTGGTACCAAATTATGTGCTTTTGCATTGTCCAACTAGAACTGCTATATTTCTTCTCATGTCTTCCTCTATTCCTGTGGTTCCTTTTTCTTTTTACTTGGACCTAGTAACACCTAACCCAGTAAGGTAGGCCGTCAGAAATATGTCCTCTTCTCTAGTGAAGCCGAAAGTATCTATGACCTGAATACGATTCCAGTGGTGAGGGATCCAGATGTGTTCCCATAGGATATTCCGAGTTTCGCCAGAGCGGGAAGTCGAATTCTCCATTGAGTTGGTCCAGGGACGGGTCCTATTTCCATTGCCCCTTATAGGATGTCCCCCTAGAATTGAAGGAATTAAAGTCACAAATTGAAGAGCTACTAGGGAAGCACTTTATTAGACCTAGTGCCTCGCCGTGGAGCCCCTCTTTTGGTAAAGAAAAAGGATGGGGGTATGAGGCTTTGTGTGGATTACAGGCAGTTGAACAAGGTAACGATCAAGAACAAGTACCCTCTGCCAAGAATTGATGACCTTTGGATCAATTACGTGGGGCAACTGTTTTAAAGATTGACCTTAGGTCGGGTTACCATCAGATTCGAGTTCGGAATGAGGACATCCCCAGATGCCTTTAGAACTCGATACGGACATTATGAGTATAAGGTAATGTCTTTTGGACTGACCAATGCTCGGCGGTATTCATGGATTATATGAACCGATTTCCGCCCATACTTGGATAAATTCGTAGTTGTCTTTATAGATGACATACTTATTTATTCAAGGACCAAAGAGGAACATGCAGAGCATCTTAGGGTTGTGTTACAGATCCTAAGGAGAGGAAGTTGTATGCTAACCTTCAAAGTGTGAATTCTGGATGGGAGAGGTTAAGTTCCTTGGTCATGTGGTGTCACGAGAGGAGTTTCCTAGATCCCAGCAAAGTAGAATCCGTACTTAATTGGGGACGGCCAACTACTAATGAGATTCGAAGCTTTCTTGGATTAGCTGGATACTATAGGCGATTTATTATGGGTTTTCCCAGCTAGCTCTACCTTTGACCAAGTTAACTTGAAAGAATGCTCAATTCAAATGGACACCAGAATGTGAGAATAGTTTTCAGGAGTTGAAGCAAAAGTTGACCACGGCTCCTATCTTGGTGCTACCCCACCTCAGGGACCCTTCGAGGTCTATTGTGATGCTTCTAGTAAGGGCTTAGGGTGTGTGCTTATGCAGCACAGAAATGTGGTTGCTTATGCCTTTCGAGTTGAGACCCCACGAGGTGAACTATCCAACCCATGATCTTGAACTTGCGGCTGGTTTTTGCTCTAAAGATCTGGTGACACCATCTTTATGGTGTACAGTTCAATGTCTTTCTGGATCATAAGAGTTTAAAGTACCTCTTTGATCAGAAGAATTGAATATGAGAGAGACGGTGGATGGAATTCCTTAAGGATTACGAGTTTAATCTGAATTACCACCCAGGCAAGGCAAACGTTGTGGCTGATGCATTGAGCAGAAGTCCCTGAGTGTAGCATGCATGATGATCAAGGAAACGGAACTAGTAGAAGACTTCAAGAAGCTTAGCTTGAGCACGTCTGTCAGCCCGAAGGTGTGGTGTTAGGTCAAATTAGAATAACAAGCGAGTTTCAGGACTTTTGGCTGCACAACCTGAAGATCAAGAGCTTCAAGAGATTTTAAATCAGCTCACACTAAGAAGTTGCCGGAATTTACCACGGACAGCGAGGTATATGGAGGTATAAGGACAAGGTCTGTGTACCTGCAAGTGGTACTCTTCGGAATGAGATTTTGAAGGAGGCACACAAAGGTGAATTCACCATACACCCTGGGACTAGTAAGATGTATGCAGATTTCAAGAGAATGTTTTGGTGGCCTGGGATGAAGAGGGATATAGCGGAGTTTGTTCGCAAGTGTTTAACTTGTCAGAGAGTCAAAATAGAACAAAGAGGCTGGAACCTTACACCCCTTAGAAATCCCAGAATGGAAGTGGGAAAGTATCTCCATGGATTTTGTAATGGGTTTACCGAGGACGTCTTCAGGCTATGACGCTATATGGGTCATAGTGGATAGACTGACCAAGTCTACTCACTTCTTACCCATCAAAGCTAATTATCCTTTGGATAGGTTAGCTTCCTTGTATATCCAAGAGATAGTGAGGCTACACGGTGTTCCTTCTTCAATAGTTTCCAGAGGGACCCCGTTTTACTTCAAGGTTCTGGGAGCTTTCCAACGGGCCTTTGGAACCAAGCTGTGTTTGAGTACGGCTTATCACCCCCAAACGGATGGGCAGACCGAACGCACCATACAGACTTTGGAAGATATGTTGAGGGCATGCGTGATTGAGCAGAAAGGGAGTTGGGATAAAGTACTTCCGCTGGTAGAGTTTGCTTATAATAACAGCTATCATGCTAGTATTGGCATGGCCCCATACGAAGCCTTGTATGGAAGGAAATGTCAGTCCCCATTGTGTTGGTACGATTCAAAGAAGCAAGATTGTTGGACCGGATCTAGTTAATCAGACGACGGAACAAATCCAGAAGATTAAGGATAAAATCCTCGCTGCAGAGTCGTCAAAAGAGTTATGAAGATAACCAAAGGAAGCCTTTAGAGTTTAAAGAAGGAGAGCATGTGTTCCTGAAGGTCACACCCACTACGGGCGTAGGAGAGTCTTGAAGGTCAAAAAGTTGTCACCTAGGTTTATAGGTCCTTTTCAAATTCTTCGACGAATTGGGTCAGTTGCTTATCAAATAGCCCTACCCCGTCTTTATCCAATCTCCATGATGTCTTTCATGTATCTCAACTTAGAATGTACCACCCAGACTCCACCCATATCATTGAACCCGAATCTATAGTTACGGGATGACTTGACGTTTCAAGTGCCTCCCGCTAGATCGTGGATAGAGAGATCAAGCAACTGAGGAATAAAGCAGTGCAACTAGTCAAAGTAGCTTGGGGTGGGCCAGGAAATGAAGAATTCACATGGGAGTAAGAGTCAACTATGAGAGAGACTATCAGAATTGTTTCCAGGTACGAAATTTTGAGGGCAAAATTTTTACTTAGGTGGGTGGTAATGTAACATCCTAGTTTTCTTCAGAATATTAATTGAGGAAAACTTAATAGGAATATTAAAATTCTGGCAGACGTGGTTGTGATGAATGACTCCATGAGCGAGCACAAAAAAAAAATTTGAATAGTACTTTGTGGGCCCACAGGCCGGCTATCGAAACTAAATTAGGGACCCAGAGGTGCCCCAAAGTTAGGAAACATGAAAATAAGATTAGACATGTGTGGGAATGATAATGTTATGCTTAGAATTGCTTTAGGTAATATCGGTAGATCGGGTTTGGTGTTTACCCGTTCGGTGAGATTTCGGTGTGTGGTTTTTAACACCGAAAGACACACCCATTACTTCAACTAGATAATATCCCCAAATTAAGACAAGTGGAAGGCTAGGATTTAATCTTGGAATCCAAGATCAAATCCTAGCCATCCATCATAGCCTAGTCACCAAGTTCATCATGACTTTTAACAAATATCTTACCTTGCATTTATTACAAGCCTAGTCACTTGATCTTCTTAACCAAGCTAAGCATAAACTCGGCCTTGCAAGGAGAGAAACCAGAATGCAAAGTGCCTCCATAGCCAAGAGCTCCATCTTGTTTTCATCTCACAAAAACCCTAGCTTAGAATCATCAAAACCCAAATCTTCCTTCACAAAAATTGATCTACACTTCCACCTCTACAATTATAACCGATTGAAATTTCAAGAACCCCATCCTTCTTGCACATCCATCAGTGATCAGAGGAGGGTTTGAGGTTGTGTGGGGAGTTTTGGTTGTGAAGAAATCCCACCTTGAAGCAAGCTAGAGATAGAGACTTGCTGAACCTTCAAGAGTAGGGTTTTCGCGCCTTTCTTGTGGAATTTTTCAATTCTGTTTTGGCTTGCCCTAATTCCAAAAATTTTGATGATACTGATGGTTAACATATTGATATTGATGTATGAATTTTTGTGTTGTGTTTGGATGGTTTTAAAATGGGTTTTCTCTCAAGTGAAATTGGAACTAGGTTGCTGGACTGATTTCTGTTCTAATCAGAATTTTTCACGAATTTTCTGGAAATTTTGTGGGTGGTTTCATGAGCCATGAAAATTATATGTTGTAGTTAACCTCTTAGAATAAACACATGAATTTTCTTAGGGTTAATTCTAAGGTTTGATGCCTCAAAAAAATTAGGAACCGAATTGTAACTGTTGCTGTCTAAATTGTTGAGACTGAAGTAACAAATTTGTCCGAATTTTTAATCATAGCAATTGATTGAGATAGCTCCTGAAATTTTTACACAAGACTAATAACATGTTGAAATACCTCTGTGAATTTTCTTGTACCTTGATTCCATCGAATTCTAGGGTTAAATATTCTGAGAACACAAGTCTGGACTATGAATTTGTGACTTCTGACCACCAGATTTGCCTATTTTATTGAAGTGGTTATATAACTCTGATTGCCCTGAAATTTTTACAGGTTGTTTTAGACACATTGAAGTGTCACATAAAATTTTCCTTAAGGTTGGAATGGTTGTTTGGTAGGGTAATAAATTGTTGTGCCTGAACTTCAATTCTGCCAGGATAATGAGATGTGGAAATGGCTGAAATTCTATGATAGTATGTGCATATCTTCCTGTATGTTTGAGACATATGGGAAAAACAAAAACAAGGCTTAGAAGAATTGAGAGGGAGGGGCAAAAGAAGGACTTCCCTAGAAAAGTTATGAGTCGATAGACGTGTCAGCTAGGCATAGACCTTGAGTGATCGGAAATGGAAAAAAATGAAGTTCGATGATCTCGAATAGGAATGAGCTCATGTCCTAGCAGTCTATGGTCCTCTGTGAAATTGTGAATTGTGAATGTATCTCTCTGTGAGAATAAGCCTTCCCTATGTTGAGAAAATTGAGAAAGACATGAGAAATGGAGTTTCTGATTGTGCATATTATTGCTTGATTGATTATTGTGATACTATCCTTAGTTCCTGACCTACGGGTTTTCAAGATTTCTGTGTATGTGTTGTATGAATATTGTATATGCATGAGTTGCTTATCCTACTGTATATAGTATATGGGGGAAACTACCCTCCTGAGAATTTTATATTATTCTCACCCTCAAGTTGTATGTATTATATTGTTCAGATTCGCAGATGTCGTCCCTAGTGTTTTTCTGTGATTCACCACAATGGGTGTGGCAATATGATCCTGCATTGGACTGCATGTACACGTTGGTTATTCCAGTTCCGGATCTACATGTTCTTTGATCGCTCCTTCAGTACTTCGGTCTTTGCCTCGGACTTCGACCCCGCTTTTCCTTATGACGGCGTGCCCTTCACATGGCCCATCCTGGAGTGTTTGAGATTCCCTCGCTCCACCGTATACGCCGAGACGCACCCGTTTCGTCATCCTCCTCATCTGACTCAATCCTCTGAGGACCTGGTGCCCCGGAGGAGAGGTCATTGCACCGATGGCCAATGGCTTCCTGGACGAGGAGTAGAGACCTCTAGAGATAGATGCATTGTACATAGAGATAGGATAGTGTTAGGACCTTACCTACCTAGACTGATGTACTTTTGGTTTTCTTTTGCTCGTTGTATATGTACATATGCGGTTTTGTCATCAGGGTGTTTGAGTAGGTTAGGTACCAGGTAGGGGGATTAGCCTCGTTCGCATCAAGTCCTGACTTTTCGGGGTTATTTTGTTAGTCTTGCCCTTATGATGTATATATAGTGACTGCGACATTATGCCCCTATATGTAAATCTCGTTATGATAGTATATGTATTGCGACATTTCGTGTTATTGATTATTTCAACTAGTATAGATCCCGAACTTGTCAGGAATACTCTACTAATTACTATGTCCATACTCGAGTAAATGTGGTAATTTGGAGGGTGTCAGAACCCGTTTTACTTCAAGGTTCTAGGGAGCTTTCCAACGGGCCTTTGGAACCAAGCTCTGTTTGAGTATGACTTTTCACCCCCAAACGGATGGGCAGACCGAACACACCATACAGACTTTGGAAGATATGCTTGAGGGCATGCGTGATTGAGAAAAGGAAGTTGGGATAAACTACTTCCGCGTGAAGTTTGCTATAATAACAGCTATCATGCTAGTATTGGCATGGCCCCATATGAAGCTTTATATAATGAGATGTCAGTCTCCATTGTGTTGGTATGACTTAGGGGAAACACGATTGTTAGGGCCCGATGGTTAATCAGAACAACAGAACAAATTCAGAAGATTAAAGAGAAAATCCTAATTACGTAGAGTCGTCAAAAGAGCTATGCGGACAAGAGAAGAAAGCCTTTATAATTTCAAGAGGAGGGCATGTATTCCTGAAGGTCACACCCACTACTGGAGTAGTGAGCCTTAAAGATCAAAAAGTTGTCACCTAGGTTTATAGGCCCTTTTCAAATCCTTCGACGAATTGGGTCGGCTGCTTATCAAATAGCCCTACCCCCGTCTTTATCTAACCTACATGATGTTTTCCATGTATCTCAACTTAGAATGTATCACCCAGACCCAACCCATGTCATTGAACCTGAATCTATATAGTTAGGATTATTTGACGTTTTGAGCACCTCCCGTTTAGATCGTGGATAGAGAAGTTAGGCAACTAAGGAACAAATCGTGCAACTAGTCAAAGTAGCTTGGGGTGGACAGGAAATGAAGACTTCACCTGGGAGCTAGAGTCAACCATGAGGAAAGATTATCCTAACCTGTTTCAGGTACGAAATTTTGAGGACAAAATTTTTATTAAGGTGGGTGGTAATGTAATATCCTAGTTTTTCTCCTCTTTAGAAATTAATTGAGGAATGGTGAATGGAAATATGGAGTTCTGACAGGGAACAATTGTGATTAGAATGACTCCATGAGGGAGCACCAAAAAAAAAATGTGAATAGTACTTTCCAAGCCAGCAGAGGTTGAAACTGGGATTGGGAACCGGAGGTGCCCGAAGTTAAGAAAATATGAGAATAAGATTAGGGATGTATGGGAATGATAATTTTATACCCAGAATTAAATTTAAGGTAATATGATTAGATTGGTACGACGTTACCCGTTCGGTGAGATTTCGGTGTGTGATTTTTACAAAAGACATTTCTAACATTATTAATAAATGATTAATAATTGATATTATCTATTTGAGACAAGTGGAGGGCCAAGATTTGATCTTGGATTCCAAGATCAAATCCTAGCCATCCACTTGGCTTTCTAGAAGCATGAGTCATCACAAAACATGCTTTAATGAATGGTGACTCATATAAACACTTAGCAACTTCTCCCCAAGGTAGCAAACATTTTGGCCAGCAAGGAGAGGAAGAGAAATAGCAGCTGGTTTCCTCCATAGCCAAGAGCTCCATCTTGCTTCCAAATTACAAAAACCCTAACCTAGAGTCATCAAAACCTAAGCCTTTCTTCACTAAAGTTGCTCCACACCTCCATATCTATAATTCTAACCAAATAGAATTCTAAAACCTCATCCTTCTTGCACATCCATCACTGATTAGAGGAGGATTTGAAGTTGTGTAGGAGTTGGTTTGAAGAAATTCCACCTTGGAGCAAGCTAAAGATAGAAACTTGCTAAATCTTCAAGAGTAGGGTTTTCTACTTCCTTTTTGTGCAATTTTGCAATTCTATTTTAGCTTGTCCTAATTTCAAAAATTTTGATGATATTGATGTATGAATTTTTGTGTTGTGTTTTGGATGGTTTTAAAAAGGGCTTTCTTAAGTGAAATTGGAACTAGGGTGCTGGACTGATTTCGCTTATAATCAGAACTTTTCACGAATTTTCTTGGGAATTTTGTGGGTGGTTTCATAAGCCATGAAAATTATATGTTGTAGCTAACCTCTTAAACTAAATACACGAATTTTCTTAGGTGGTTAATTCTAAGGTTTGATGCCTCAAAAAAATAAGGAACCGAATTGTAACGCTGTTGAAGTGTTAAACTGAAGTAACAAACTTGCCCGAATTTTTAATCGTAGCAATTGATTGAGATAGCTCCTGAAATTTTTACACAAGACTAATAACATGTTGAAATACCTCTGTGAAGTTTCTTGTACCTTGATTCCATCGAATTCTAGGGTTAAATATTCTAGAACACAAGTCGGACTATGAATTGTGGCTGCTGGCCACCAGATTCGCTTATTTTATTGAAGTGGTTATATAACTCTGATTGTCCTGAAATTTTTACAGGGTATTCTTGACATATTGAAGTGTCACCAAGAATTTTTGTGGCTCTTGGAATGGTTGTTGGATGTAGCAATTAAATGTTAAACTTAGAACAGAAATTCTGCTAAGGTGCTGGAATATGAAAGTGGCTGAAATTTGTGAATATATGATGCCTATCCCAAGTCTATGGTATATGAATGCATACGGACCATTTTAATTCCTTATTCATGAATCCATGATATAATTGAATACCTAATGGTAAGGTAATCATGACCTTGAGAAAAGAGAGAGAAGTGCATAACTTAGTTATGTGAGAAACTGATATAATCCTATATTTCTATTGCTATATTTGATCATATGGGGAAAAAGAAACAAGGCTTAGAGGATATAAAGGGAAGGCAAAAATAAGGACTTCCCTAGAAAGTTTATAAGTCGGTAACGTCGGCTAGGCATAGAACTGTGTGTGATCCGAAATGGAAAAAAATGAAGTCCGATGATCACGATAGGAATTAGCTCATGTCCTGTCCTATTGTCCTATATGGAGTTGTTAAATAATGAAGTGACTCTATGTGAAACTAAGCCTTCCCTATGTTTATGAATTGAAAAGACATGTGACACTTAACTTATCGATCGTAAATGAGTTATCATTGTATTGTTAATTTAAATTTCCATGACTCATATATGAATATGTTATATGCATGAGGCTATTACTTGTATTATGTGTAGCACGTGGGAAACTACCCCTGAGAATTTTACATTATTCTCACCCTATAGTTGTATATATTGTATGGTTTAGATCTAACAGATGCCGTCTCTGGTCTTCTTCCTTGACTTCTCCAGTGGGTATGACAATATGACCCATCTGGATTCTATGTACGCTGTCGGTATCTACGTTACGTATATATATGTTCTTTGACCGATCTTTTAGTACTTCTGTCTTTGCTCCTGACTTCCACCCACTTTCCCTTATGAAGGTGTGCCTCTCCACATGGCACATCCGATGTGTTGAGGTTCCTCTAGCCCCACCCTGTTCACCCGGGGCGGCGCAGGCGGCGCTCGTCCTCCTCTTCCATTCGGACCCCTGAGGCCCAGATGCTCCCAGCGGAGGAGAGGCCATTGCACCGATGGCCAATGGTTTTCTGGAGAGGGAGGGCGAGGTCATTAGCGTAGCCGACGTGTATAGAGTACTAGTGTAGCGTTAGGATTCTACCTACCTAGAACTGATGTACATACGTAGGAACTGTGACATGATGTCCTTACATGTAAAGTTTATTATGGTAACAAATGTATTGCAACTTTCTTATCATTACTTATTTCGACTAGAATAATTCGGAACGCTAGTAATACTCTGAATTACTATGTCCATACTCAAGTAAATGTGGTAATTAGGAGGGTGTTACACTGAGACGCCCTCGCCGAGGTGGTCACGTCATTCTGGATTCGCATGCCCACGTCCCCTCTTCGATGGGCCACATTGAGGAGCTTCGGCGGTCATAGGCTACATATCTCCGTCGAGGATTTGCGTCGTCCGTTGGTTTTAGAGGAGGGTTGCTTTTGTGGGGAGTATTTTGGGCCGTTCATGTATTCGTTGTTATGTTTCTTATTTCTCTTGTTGTACTTGCAAGCTCTCCCACTTATATGGGTAAGACTCTATGTTTTCCGTTGTAACTTAGTGATCATGTACTAAACTATGTTAACTAATGTAATGAAGAATGATGTTCATGATTGATGTGTTCTTTAATGCTTACATTACTGTATGATTTATTTATTCTTCCGCTTCACGCTACATTTATGTTACACGCAAAGGCTTAGAACTTTGTTTTACATGATTCATTTCAAAAAAAAAAAATTTACCTGAATTTTCGCTAAGTATTTTGTAAATGAATTTAAAGAGAAATAATAACTAATAATAAATCTTGATACGTCCTAGGCGTATTGGGGTTAAATATTAGGGTGTTACAATGATAGGTTTGATTTTGTAAAAATGTGAGGATCATTTCAAGAAAATGTTAGAAAGATGTTGTACATGATCTCAAGGTGTTTAAGTAGCTTAGGATGTGTAAAAATCATGTTTTCTCAAATTCCAGGTTTTCTGTCGATTACCAACAATGTAATCGATTAGAGGCTGCTCCTCATGCCCAGGGTTTTTAACTCCTGTAATCGATTACCTATTTATGTAATCGATTACCATGATGTTCTTCATTTTCGGAAACGGACTTTAGCCCTAAGTAATCAATTACCATCATGTGTAATTGATTACCTAGATGTTCCTCATATCCAAAACAAAACCTAGGTTCCTGTAATCAATTACTAGGCCTATGTAATCAATTACCAGGCCACCTTTTTTGAGTTTCTAAAATTGTTCCAAGAGAAAACTAGCAAGTTATATGCATTTAAGTCATGAAATTATGTGATTGTGTGAGCTATGCTTTTTGGTTCTACCTTGATTGTTTGGCCACTGTATTAATTATGTTTTATGGAGTTAAAATGTGTAAAATTATGTTTGAGTGAAGCAAGGAATGATTTGGGAAGTTAGGAAAGAATAAGTAACTAGAAAGGACTTAAAATGAGAATTCTAAAACCCTTAGACACAAGAAATGTAAATTCTATTCCAGCATAATTGAACTTAAGGAAAATGGTTTATAATTAGTGGATATATGTAGGAATCCCTAATAATTGGCTTAGGAATTGAACATTAGAGCCTTAGGCGAAAGCGGAACAAGAAAGGGTCAAAGACAGAGATTCTAGAATCCCATAATCGAATAATAATCATGGCAACTAATTTATGCAATGCTATTTGGAAGAGTTAGTAAGAATAAATATTAGAGAGAATTACAAGTAATGATCCTTTAGGTGCATAAAAGATCTATTATGGGAGTTAGGATAATCAGAACACGAGTTTAAGACCCATAAGGGTCAAGGCATAAGATACTATAAGATAAGGAGGTTGATGAGAGTAAGTGACCGAGCCAACACATAGTTTCTGATATACCAAGAGTATATGTGAAATTGTTGATGACATGCGTATGAGAATATGTGAGCTTATGATGTGATTGTTATATGGCATGTTATGTTTGAGATGCAGAAGTATATGGAATTATAATGAAATGGGTGAACATGTCTATATGATTTTAAAGGTTTGTTTAGTTGAGATCCTGACGAGGAAGCATGTGTTATATGAGTTATGTGTCATGACTCAAATTTGAGGAAATTCAATATGCAGCCGTTGTGCTATCAAATTTTCATCAAATTTGAGGACTTAAGAAAGTTTTTGAAAGTGAGATTTTGAATGTGACATGCCAAGACGCATTTCTCCCTACATGAAGAGAAAGTAAACCCGTGGGGGGTCGTGGAGCAATACCGAAGTGGACAATGTCACTGGTCTTAACCAGTTGATACGTTTGTAGAACTTTAGACGTACTTCTCCTATCTATGAGGAGAAGGTAAAACCATGAGGGCATCGACATTAGCCTCCCAAAGTAGACAAAGTCACTAGTCTTAACCAATTAATGCGTTTTGAAGAAGGCAAAGTCCCATGATGGGTGATCCTTAGGCCCCTTAGCCGTACTCTTAGGAGCCTGGATTATTGTGATTATGTTACACTTATAAAGAGGATAAGTAAGAACTAGTGACGACTAGTTGAGGTATGAGCTCATAGCCTAGTTTTAGGGGTATGGTTACTATTTTTGATACCGTGATATCAAGTTTGAGAAACGAGAAAAAGATGTGAAGTTCTATGCTTATGGAAGAGAAAGGTTTTCATGAGGAGTACATGCCACTTATATGATGATTAATTATTGATGACATGTTTTATTGGTTTGCTTGCATAAGGTATTGTCATGCATTCATGTTTCGCTATGCTGCATACATGCATTAAGATCCATCATAGAAGACACGGACCTTGGATAATTGCTTTTATAAAATCTCATAATGGACCTTTGCATGTTAAACCTTTTTATAATAAACCCAAGGTTCTTGGGATAAACGATAACATTAGGATAGGAGGTCTGAGATTCTTTAGCAAGATTCTCTCACCTCTTTGTCTCTTTTCGTTATGTCTTGAGTCTCATACGCCATTCGTGATCTTCGTTGATATGCCGATTTGGGAGGTGCACTACGACCAGAGCATCAGCCATATCATTTTCGAGCCATTGTGCTTCCGTATTTCACGTACATGGGACGCCCGTTCGCGCATCCGGTCTTCCAACTTTCGCTTCACTCTACCTCACCGTATGGCAACTACCTGATCTTTGAAAGGACTCAACCCCATGACGAAGAGAACGGCGTGCCCATCCATCATCCTAAACAGGAGACTACCCAAAGTACATTCCGCTCATACCACGCACTGGTTCGACTTGTCCAGGACTCCTGCCTACGTCCACCAAGGGTTCCCCCTCAGTGCCCATGGACATGGGGGGGCGGCCAGGACACTGCCACAAGTCGAGGCATGCGAGGCGAGATCAACAGCTAGAGAAACACCCGCGCGAGGAGGCATGTTGTTGCCTTGCTCTCGTAACCCCAAATTTTTTTGTTAGAGTACAAATGACCAAAATGCCTCGAGGTCACTTTACCGAAATTTTAGGACAGCCGTCCCTAAGTCCTCAAATGGGTCAACTCAATGTTTGAAGGGATTATATTTGTTACATTTGATATTGAGGTGAAATTTTCATTTTCTAAACTTTCTGTAAATGACCAAAAATACCCCCGTGTTTCATCAGTAAAAGATGCCGTTGAACCCTAAACTTTCCAGGAAGTTTGGAATGATGTTTTTAAGTAGTATTTGATATTTAGTTAAGGCCCGGAGGTTGGTAGTTTTAGTGTGAAATTACTATTTTGCCCCTAAACATGTATAGTAAGCCTAATGACGCAATTAAGCAAACCTAAGCAATATTAGGATCTAATCGAAGATTAATTTATTTCAATAATTAATCTAGAGTCAAAATAATTTATTAAGGTTAATAAGGACCTAAGTCTTAGTTAAACTCTAATTCATTTTTACTTCAAGATTCCTAGTCATGGAATCTTGAATAGTATTTTCTTCTTAATTCCTTAAATTAAGGAATTGTGCCATACCTCATTTGACCAAAAAAATGATTTTAAATTGTTAATCTAGCAAGATCACTCTCCTAATCAAGTCTTGACAACCTTAATTAGTCATTACCTCACCTAAACACTCTCTTATAAACTCCTAATCAAAACCTTAATCAAAGAAACACCTAAACACATCATTAAACCACAATTACATGAACAATTTCTCTTTCCCCCTTGGCTAGAAAATCTAGCTGAATTCATCCCCTCAAAATTGTGTCACATGTTGATTTTGTTTTACTCAAAGACCATACCTCAAGCCATACTTTGAACCATACCTAGCCATGCTTCCAACCATGCCTTTGAATGACAAGTTTCTAAGATATTTTTCCTCCCTTGGCATGACCTTCGGCCATCCTCCTCCCTTTTCAGCCTCATTGTTGAACTTTTTCTATAAATACCAAGCATTAGAGAACTTGGTTACACTTTAGAAGTTTTGCCAAGTTTAAGCTTTCTTGCATTTTCTCTTTTTCTTCTAACTTTATCTTCATCTTGTCCTTTTTCCTCCACCATCAAAGAAGGCTTACCACCACCACAAACCACCATAAACAATCTTGAACCACCACTCCCTCCCCTCAAACCACCTCTCAAACACTAAACCTTTCCATTTCCAAGCTTACTTTCTCAAGGAAAATCCATCTTCCTTGTGTCCTCCCTTGGCCGATCCTCATCCCATCCAAGAGAAGATTTTGTCTTCTCATTTCATCAGGGTAAGCTTTCTTTCATTTCTTTCAAGACTTCCTTAGGTGGGGTTTAATCTTCAAGTTTTCTTTACTTTTTAAGAAAAGTTCTAGATTTCTCTTGGTTTTAAAGCTTTCTTTCTTCCTTTTTGTTTTCAGCCTTGAGCCTTTTCAAGAGAAAACTTTAGCTTGATGATGAGGTTTCAAGATAATGACTTGTTGATGCTCTGTGAGAAACCTTAAAGCTTGAAACAACTTGGTCTTGGACCATACATGCTTGTGTTTTCCTTTTTCCTTTCTTGTTTTGGTTTCGGTTTCCTTTCTTTCTTTCTCAAAGGTTTGGTTTTTCTTCCTTTTTTCCTTTAAAGATTTCGATTTTCTTCCTTGGTTTGAACAAAGTTTGCTAAAAATGTTAAGTAGATCACAAAAGTTTTGTTAAGAAAATTAATCCTATGTTTTCAAAGAGCTTTAAGCTTACCCTTGCCAACCTTAAAGTTGGTCGGCGCCTAAGAGTTTTACTCTAGATTGAAGCCCATGAGCAATAAAATAAAGAATATGGCTTAGTTCTTGTATTTTGTTTAGACAAAGTGTTGAGCTTTGTGTCTATTTTCTTGAGCTTGATGATGAAGTTCAAAACTAAAGACTTCTTTGAAGTCTAGGTGCTAAGAACTCTAAAGCTCACTTTATGTTGTTAAGATGCATATTGGGTTAAGGTTTGATGTTCCTTTAAAGTCTTATAAGAGTCTCAGTTAAGATAAAATAAGTTGCACACATGTTTACATTTATGCCTTGCATAACATGTTTATTTTGATGTCATCACTAAACTCTCAAGAATAA
>JAMLFY010000023.1:873235-906235 GCA_030441495.1 Dalbergia oliveri
AGAAAGAGTTTAGAAACCACATTTAGAAAGTAAGAGTAGTTCTGAAGTAACATAGAGAACCTCAATCCTCCTGTAACACCCTAATATTTAACCCCAATACGCCTAGGACGTATCAGAGACTAATTATTAGTTATTCTTCTCTTTAAATTCATTTATAAAATACTTAGCGGAAAATACGGTAAATTTTTTTTTTGAAATGATTTATATAAAACAAAGTGCGAGCCTTTGCGCGTAACATAAACAACGTGAAGCGAATAAATAAACACATAGAACATAAACATTAAAGAACACATCCATCATAAACATCATTCCTCATCACATTGGATAATATAGTTTAGTACATCATGACGGAAATATAAGAAGCATAAAGTCTTACCCATTATAAGAGCTTACAATACAATGATATCAAATGATAACAAATACATGAAACAACCCCCAAAAGATAAATACCCAACTAAGATTCTCCTTCCTCGAGTAATAAATAACGCTCCTACCCATCCCTCGTGGTATGTATGCAATGAATCTGCAAGCTCCTCGGATGCGTGAAGGCGGAAGGATGGGCGAGCATGCCGCACGATGAGGGCGCATCTCGGACGTCGTGCTAACCTCGGGTGCCAGGATCACTCATCCCGATATCCATGGGTCCGCGGGGCGGAACCCTCAGAGAAAGGATGAGAAGGAGGATCCTCTAATGGGGTCGATCTCCGAACGTCTCGGCGGAGCACGTACTCGGGGGTAGCCATGCACGCTGAAGATGCCGAACGGGCGGCGGTTCTACTCGTCACGAGTTCAATCCTCAAAGATCGTCGCCAAAGGGGAGGTCGGAGTGAAGCTGAAGCTGGAGACTGGAAAAGCAAACGGGCGTCCCATGTATGCAAAATACGAATGGCACAACGACCCTCAAAGTGGTAGGGCTATGGTAGGATTCGTAGTGAGCTCCCACATGGGTGCATCAACAAAAATCACGACGGCATCGATGTCTGAAGACGTAACAGAAAGAAACGGAGAGAGGTGAGAATCTTGCTAAAAATCTCATAGGGAAATCCTCTATCCTAGTGTCATCGTTCACATCCCCAGGAACCTTGGGTTTATTATGAAAAGGTTAAGCATTCATAAGTTCATTATGAGGTTTTCACAAAGGTATTTATCCAAGGTCCATGTCTTTTATAATGATTCTTAATATATGTATGCAACATAATAGTTCATGGATGCATGGCGTACTTTAGGTAAATCAAACAATTATCAATCAACATATAAGTGGCATGTGTAACACCCAGAAAATCATTCAAAAATTAATTTGAGCTTTGTTATATGTAATTTCAAAAATATAACTATGTAGCGATGATGAAGCGGCCCAACGGATGTATAAAAAAAAAATTTAAAAAAAAAAAAATTTCTGCGGGGGTGAATAGTAACCTTGTGGGCCCCAAGGCCTCGGACGCTAAAACCCTAGATTTGGGCCTGGAGGTACCCAAAATTAGGAAACATGGGAACAAGGTTAGAAATAGGTAGGAATGATGATTTTATACCTGAAATTAATTTTCGGTAGTATAGTTAATCGGTACGACATTTACCCGTTCGGTGAGATTTCAATATGCGGTTTCTAACGAAAGATATTTCCATCATAACCAATGGATAATATCCACCTCCTTAGAGTATGTGGAAGGCCAAGATTCAATCTTGGAATCCAAGATCAAATCCTAGCCATCCATTGTTGCTTTATTACATAAACAATGATTTCTTTACAAAATATCTTCAAACATTCAATACAAAAGAAACAAGTCATCAACTTCTCCTCCAAGCCACCTAACCTGATCACTTCTTCTTCAAAATTTCGTGCATCCTTCAAGGAGAAAATAACCAGCCACCATTGTCACCTTCTTGAGCTTGATCTTGAGTTCTATGTCCAAAAACCCTAGCCTAGAATCATCAAAACCCAAATCTTCCTTCACAAAAATTGATCTACACCTCCACCTCTACAACTATAACCGATTGGAATTTTAGAAACCTCATCCTTCTTGCACATCCATCCCTGATCAGAGGAGGGTTTGAAGTGGTGTAGGGAGTTTTGGTGGTGAAGGAATCAAGCTGAACCATCTTGGAGCCAAGAACACACTAGGCCACTACAAGTAGGGTTCTTTTGTTGTCTATTCTTGCTGATTTTTCTGTTCTGTTTTGGGATGATGTATGTCCGAAATTTTTGATGATTTTGCTTGATATTATGTTGAAATTGATGTATGAATTTTGGTGGTGTGTTTGGATGGTGTTAGAAAATGGTTTTTTTTCAAAACAAGTTGGACTAGGTTGCTGGATTCGAGTTGCTTGTAGGCAGTCTGGAATCATGAATTTTCTGGACCTGTTGTAGGCCTTTTCACGAGCTGAAAAAAAATATATGTTTAAGTTAACATCTTGGACTAGTCCCCTAAATTTTCTTGGGTGTTTATATTGAAGTTTTCTGCCTCAAAAAAATCAAGAACCGAAATGTGTCTGTTGCTGTCCTGGTTAATGAAACTGAACTAATAAATGTTTCTGAATTTATTACCATAGCTATGGATTGAATTATGCTTGAAATTTTTATATGAAGTTAAGGACATAGTGAAGTGTCACTGTAAATTTTATTGTGCATTTGTTCAATCAATTGCTAGGGTGAAAAATTATGAGAACTCTAGTCTGAGCTGTGAATTGGTAGTCCCTGACCACTGAATTTGTATAATTTACTGAAGCAGTTAGAGAGCTCCGTTTATGTTGAAATTTTTAGGGGACCTTGGGGACACATTGAAGTGTCATTGGGAATTTTTATAGCTTCTGAATTACTTGTTTGATGTGCAAATAAATTCGTACTACAATGGTGTAAAATCTGCCATTATGCTGAAAATGAATTGATGCTTTGAATTGATGAAATAATGGCATCTTGTACTAGTATGGCATGAGCACAAGAATATGAATATGTATAATTGAGTACGTGAACTCATTGATGAGGTTAGGCACACGTAGATATGATTGTTTATTACAACTACTCATATGCGAAAGAAAAGTATAAGATTATGATTCTTGGGTGAAGAAGTAAATCCAGTTGTCGGGAAAGTAAACCTGACTCCAAGAAAGGCATAAAGTTTATAATTCTTGGGCTAGAGAAAGTAAATGGTTGTCAGGGAAAGTAAACCTGACTAGTCGGGAAAGTAAACCTGACTACCCTTGAATTAAGTCGGGGAAAGACCTAAGGGATAGGCCTGTATGAGATCCTCTTGATTTGTCAAGGGCAATCAAGGGCAAATAGAGAGGCATGAGATCCTTTTGACTTGTAGTAAGAAAATAGAGGGGGATGTGATCCTCTTGATTCATCAAGGGAAAATCAAAGATGAATTTCATTGCATTGGGCATATACACACTTATGCATATTGGTTATTTTTGGTTGCCATTATTTACTATGAACTTGAGCTTATGGTAAATATGTACAAAGTGATTGATCCCTAAAAATAACCCACTTGGAAGTATGATTTGAAACTTTAAAAATGAATAGTTATTATTCAATGCCTGATCACCTTTTGTCAAATAAACCGAAGTGGCTAGGCGATTACGATGACATGAACTTCAGTATTTGTTTTGGGGACGCCTCCTAGAATTTTAGGATTCTCACCCCCTATGTATTTGTTTTTCCGTGGTAGGTTGATCTAGAAGACGATGAGGTCCTAGGAAAAGATCAAGTGGATTTTGGTAGTAATTACAGAAATTGTGTTTGTTGTACTTAGGTGTCTGTTTATGTCTGTAAAACATAAAAAGTAACATATGTCCTATAAACTCTTAGAAGAGCTTACTTTTGTACTTGACCTATATTAAATAAATAAGTCGTTTCTGGTTATATATATTTCGATAGAACACGAGCTAATCAATACGCGATTCAATCGACTTTTATTATAGATAATTAAGAAAGGTCCGCTACTTGGGAAGTAACAACTCCCAAGTATGATGTCATTACTTAAGGATGATGTTGTACTTGGGAGGATGTTACATTATGGTATAAGAGTTCATCCTAGTAGGACCTTGAGGAATGGACTGGCTATGCTTCCTTAGTAAATGTCATGCATTATAATCTTATATATGCATATGACATGGTTAGAATGTTGTGAATGCCACACTTAGCTTGGTATTGAGCCTGATCAACTCAATAATTCTTGTTTGGTGTGACAGGAATCAATGACGTATAATGGAGGGGGCAGGAATAATGCCGAAATGATGGACACCTTTCGTGAGATGGCAGCTGCCATGAGTGAACAAGCTATGAGCTCGCAGGATGATGGAAAGGTTGGATGAATATGCCGAAAGAAATCCAGTTGGGACCCTGGAGAGCAGAAGTGGACATAGAATACCAAAAATTAAAGTTTAGAAAGGCAAACCCTCCCCGTTTCGAGGAGCTTTAATCCAAACAAAGCGGAAGAATGGATCAAAGCCATGGAGAAGATTTCTCTTCTTCCTCTACGCGACCCAAAAGTGGCCTTTGCTACTTACATGCTAGAAGCGGATGCAAAATGGTGGGTTGGCACTAAGGTTATTCGAAGCTTCTCAACTGAAGTTACCTGGGATGTTTTTAAGGAGGCTTTTTATCACAAGTATTTTCCTCCTTATGAGGAATGCAAAGGAGTTGGAGTTCATGGCACTCAAGCAAGGGTCTATGAGTATAGCTGAATACACAGCCAAGTTTGAAGAGCTTTGCAAGTTTTCTACTCTATCTGAGCGTAATCCTGATGAAGCTTGGAAGTGCATGAAGTATGAAGGAGGGTTACGTGAGACATTGAAGCCGTGGGTCTTAGAGATCCGAGATTATGCAACCTTGGTAAATAAGTGCCGTCGTGCAGAGGACTCTAACAAGAAGTTAGCAATTGCCCAATCTGCTAAGGACCCTTCTAACAAAAGGCCCTTGAAGACCATGACTATGAGGATGACTCACCTGTGAAGAAGAGGTTTCAACCAAGTCCACATTAGGATAAACAACAACGGTCAAATTCATGCCCAACTTGGAAGAGATCACGGGAATAGACCTTGCTTGAGGACAAAATGTGTGCTATCATTTGAAAAGCCAGGACACAAGATTTGGGAGTCCCGGGCAGGCATTCAAAACCAAATACAAAGCTACAACAACGAGTAAGGTCTTCACCATAAGTGTTGAAGGGCGTCATCACCTAAGAATTCGACCTAAGGTAGGAACGTTAGGATTAAATCATTGTGTTTTGTTTCCTGTGCATTAACTCCTTGTTTGACGTATGAATTTGTCTCTTGAAGTTGTTTTCAAATGAATTTTGAGGGCAAAATTCTTTTTAAGGTGGGTGGTAATGTAACACCCAAAATCATTCAAAAATTAATTTGAGCTTTGTTATATGTAATTTCAAAAATATAACTATGTAGCGATGATGAAGGCGGCCAACGGATGTATAAAAAAAAAATTTTAAAAAAAAAAAAAATTTCTGGCGGGGGTGAATAGTAACCTTGTGGGCCCCAGGCAGCTCGACAGCTGAAACCCTAGATTTGGGCCCTGGAAGTGCCCAAAATTAGGAAAACATGGGAACAAGGTTAGAAATAGGTAGGAATGATGATTTTATACCTGAAATTAATTTCGGGTAGTATGATTTAATCGGTACGACATTTACCCGTTCGGTAAATTTCGATATGCGTTTCTAACGAAAGATATTTCCATCATAACCAATGGATAATATCCACCTCCTTAGAGTATGTGGAAGGCCAAGATTCAATCTTGGAATCCAAGATCAAATCCTAGCCATCCATTGTTGCTTTATTACATAAACAATGATTTCTTTACAAAATATCTTCAAACATTCAATACAAAAGAAACAAGTCATCAACTTCTCCTCCAAGCCACCTAACCTGATCACTTCTTCTTCAAAATTTCGTGCATCCTTCAAGGAGAAAATAACCAGCCACCATTGTCACCTTCTTGAGCTTGATCTTGAGTTCTATGTCCAAAAACCCTAGCCTAGAATCATCAAAACCCAAATCTTCCTTCACAAAAATTGATCTACACCTCCACCTCTACAACTATAACCGATTGGAATTTTAGAAACCTCATCCTTCTTGCACATCCATCCCTGATCAGAGGAGGGTTTGAAGTGGTGTAGGGAGTTTTGGTGGTGAAGGAATCAAGCTTGAACCATCTTGGAGCCAAGAACACACTAGGCCACTACAAGTAGGGTTCTTTTGTTGTCTATTCTTGCTGATTTTTCTGTTCTGTTTTGGGATGATGTATGTCCGAAATTTTTGATGATTTTGCTTGATATTATGTTGAAATTGATGTATGAATTTTGGTGGTGTGTTTGGATGGTGTTAGAAAATGGTTTTTTTTCAAAACAAGTTGGACTAGGTTGCTGGATTCTCGAGTTGCTTGTAGGCAGTCTGGAATCATGAATTTTCTGGACCTGTTGTAGGCCTTTTCACGAGCTGAAAAAAATATATGTTTAAGTTAACATCTTGGACTAGTCCCCTAAATTTTCTTGGGTGTTTATATTGAAGTTTTCTGCCTCAAAAAAATCAAGAACCGAAATGTGTCTGTTGCTGTCCTGGTTAATGAAACTGAACTAATAAATGTTTCTGAATTTATTACCATAGCTATGGATTGAATTAGTGCTTGAAATTTTTATATGAAGTTAAGGACATAGTGAAGTGTCACTGTAAATTTTATTGTGCATTTGTTCAATCAATTGCTAGGGTGAAAAATTATGAGAACTCTAGTCTGAGCTGTGAATTGGTAGTCCCTGACCACTGAATTTGTATAATTTACTGAAGCAGTTAGAGAGCTCCGTTTATGTTGAAATTTTTAGGGGACCTTGGGGACACATTGAAGTGTCATTGGGAATTTTTATAGCTTCTGAATTACTTGTTTGATGTGCAAATAAATTCGTACTACAATGGTGTAAAATCTGCCATTATGCTGAAAATGAATTGATGCTTTGAATTGATGAAATAATGGCATCTTGTACTAGTATGGCATGAGCACAAGAATATGAATATGTATAATTGAGTACGTGAACTCATTGATGAGGTTAGGCACACGTAGATATGATTGTTTATTACAACTACTCATATGCGAAAGAAAAGTATAAGATTATGATTCTTGAGGGAGAAAGTAAATAGGTTTGTCGGGGAAAGTAACACTTCCCAAAGGCATAAAGTTTATAATTCTTGGGCTCGGAGAAAGTAAATCCGGTTGTCGGGGAAGTAAACCTGACTAGTCGGGAAAGTAAACCTGACTACCCTTGAATTAAGTCGGGGAAAGTAAACATGACCAGGGATAGGCCTGTATGAGATCCTCTTGATTTGTCAAGGGCAATCAAGGGCAAATAGAGAGGCATGAGATCCTTTTGACTTGTAGTAAGAAAATAGAGGGGGATGTGATCCTCTTGATTCATCAAGGGAAAATCAAAGATGAATTTCATTGCATTGGGCATATACACACTTATGCATATTGGTTATTTTTGGTTGCCATTATTTACTATGAACTTGAGCTTATGGTAAATATGTACAAAGTGATTGATCCCTAAAAATAACCCACTTCGGAAGTATGATTTGAAACTTTAAAAATGAATAGTTATTATTCAATGCCTGATCACCTTTTGTCAAATAAACGGAAGTGGCTGGGCGATTACGATGACATGAACTTCAGTATTTGTTTTGGGGACGCCCCTGAGAATTTTAGGATTCTCACCCCTATGTATTTGTTTTTCCGTGTTTTCCAGGTTGATCTAGAAGACGATGAGGTTCCTGCAGGAAAAGATCAAGTGGATTTTGCAGTAGTTATAGCAGAAATTGTGTTTGTTGTACTTAGGTGTCTCTTTATAAAACATAAAAAGTAACATATGTCCTGTAAACTCTTAGAAGAGCTTACTTTTGTACTTGACCTATTAAATAAATAAGTCGTTTCTGGTTATATATATTCGATAGAACCACGAGCTAATCAATACGCGATTCGATCGACTTTTATTATAGATAATTAAGAAAGGTCCGCTACTTGGGAAGTAACAACTCCCAAGTATGATGTCATTACTTAAGGATGATGTTGTACTTGGGAGGATGTTAAGCATGTAACCTTTCTCTTGAACATATTTCCTTTTCTCATACTTGTGACACCAATAATATGGTAACCACACCCTTAAACTAGGCTATGAGCTCATACCTTAACTAGTCGTCACTAGTTCTTACTTATCCTCTTGATAAGCGAATCATAAACATATTCATCATAATCCCGACTCCAGAGTATGGGTAGGGGGCCTAAGGTCACCCATCGTGGAACTTTTTCCTTCTTCGAAAATGAAGGTTAAGCCAACGACTTTGTCCGCTTTGGAGGCTAATGTCTATGCCTCACGATTTTACCTTCTCCTCATCGAAGCAGAAGTACATCTCGGTGTGTCACCTTAAACATCATACACTTTCATTCTTCGAAACGAATCGGGTTAAGACCAACGACTTGTCGCTCGGTATGGCTCAACGTCCATACCCCCAGGTTTACTTTCTCCTGAGGCGGAGAAATGCGTATCGGCATATAACTTTAAACTTCATATTTCTCAAAAACTTCCTTTTTGTCCCTCAAATTTACGGAAATTCGAGGCGTGGCGACCACCATGAATTTCCTCAAATTAGTCTTGCACATAACTCACATAATGCATGTTATTCTGACAAGATCCTCCATCAAAACCTTTCAATCATAACAACATACTTCTCTAATTCATTTGTATCATATAGCCTCATGCATTATGCTTATAACATCCGGAAACATCACAACATATCATAAATCCATATATTCTCATACTCATGATATTAACACATTCATTCATATCACAAGCATACTCACTTGGTCTCATTCTCACATCACACTTCCTATCTCATGTTGTCTTATGCTTTGGCCCTTAGGGTCTTAAACTTAAGTTCCAATCATTCTAATGCTCATAGTACATCTTTATTCCATTTAAGGGATCATCTTATAATTCTTACTAAGATTTAGGCACATTTAAAATTCCAAACAGCATTATGTAGTTTGGAGGAAAAATATCATATACTTACGGGCTCTAAATCTGATCGTGACCCTTTTTAAGATCCGTCTTCGCCTAAGGCTTCATAATCAATCTCTAAACCAATTATGAGGGATTCCTAGGCATATTTACTAAGTTATAATTCACTTTTCCTCAATTTAGCTTTGCTGGACAGAATCACATTTTGCCATGTCTAAGTGTGCTAGAATTCCTATTTTAAGTCCTTATCATCACCTTAAGCTTAGTAATTAATACCTAATCATTTATGAAAGGTTTTTATGCATATCCTACTGATTATGAACCATTTACACTTGAATTAATTATGCTGGATCAGTTTTGCAAATTAGTGCATTAAGGTGTTCTAGAATTCTCATTCTTGATCCTTTTAAGTTACTTTTTCTTTTCTAACTTCTCTAAATCGATCCTCCCTTCACTCAAACATAATTTTACACATTTTAACACCTTAGAACAACATTTGTACAGCAGCCAATTATGAAGGGCAGAACAGAAATCATAAGCCCATAAAATCACATAATCTTGTAAATTAAAATGCATACAAGTTACTAGTTTTCTCTTGGAATAATTCTAGGGATTCAAAACTCTTTTAGAACTCAAATCCTTTCATTAAAATCATGTAATTATACATGAGGGTAGTAGCTAAATTAATTTTCTCATAAAATAGATTTAAAACATATAATCTCATTCATAATGTTCCTTAGGTACTCCTAAGCTTAGAAAAATTCCAAAACATGGCTATGGGCACTTGTGATTAGATGAACTCACACCAAGCCCATCATCATCACCACAAGGCCGAAATGGCTTCATTGAAAAACCAACGTTTTCTTAAAACTTTACATTGGATACTTGGGCAAGTCTTTGAGCTCTAGACCATTTAGGTGGTGACATAAATTTAAACATGCTATGCAACTCATTTTACTCTTCTTTAGAAAATAAAGTGAGAGCATAAAATAAATATGAGGTGCACTCATTTATTATCTTTAGAGTTTAAGTGATGGCGTAAAATATAAACATGATAGACAATAACATAAACATGAAATGCAAGGTTCAATTCTTTATTTTAGTGCTCTAGGCCTCTTGGTGTTGCAAATCAACAATCAACTTTAAGGTTGAAATAGGTAGGCTTTGAGATTTAGTAAGTGATGATGCATATTCTTGTTTTAATCTTTAAGTTGCTTAGTGATAGCTTGAAAATAAACATGCTATGCAAAGCATAAAAGTAAACATGAATGCAACTCCTTTTTAATCTTAACTAGAGCTCTTACAAGACTTTAAAGGAACATAAAAACCTCAACCCATTATGTATCATAAAGTGAGCTTTAGAGTTCTTAGCATCAAGACACCAAGGAAGTCTTTTGTTCTTGAACACCATCATCAAGCTCAAGGAAACGATTTTTCAAGAGACAACCTTTCAAACAAACATAAAAGGGCTACCTTAACATTTTTAGCAAACTTTGTTCAAGAGAGGAAAGGAAAAACCAAACCATTGAAGAAAAAGAAATAAAAACCAAAGCTTGAACAAGGCAAAAAGGAAAAACCGAAACCTTAGAGGAATGAAGGCCAAAACTTTGAACTAGGAAAAACCAAGGAGGAACCGAACCATAAAGGAAAGGAAATGAAAAAAACCAAAACTTTGAACTTGCAAAGAAAAGGAAAAACAAGTTGTATATGGTCCTAGACCAAGATCCAAGCTTTAGAGGTTTCTCATGGCAAACACCAAACTATCTCCATGAGACCTCATCATCAAGCTAAAGATTGGTTTGTAAAATGGCCTCATGGCCGAAAATACAAAGGGAAGAAAAAGAGTTTGAAACCAAGAGAAAACTAGAAACTTTTCTCAAAGAAAGTAAAGAAAACTTGAAAGAAAACCCCTACCAAGTGAAATCTTGAAAGCTTTGAAAGAAAGCTTGAGTTTGCAAGGAAATGAGAAGACAAAATCTTCTCTTGGTGAGCAACAAGGATTCGGCCTCCAAAGGTTCTCAAGTTAGATGATTTTTCCTTGAGGATGCAAGCTTGGAAATGGTGAGGTTTGGTGTTTAGGAGGTGTTTTAAGGTATGAGAGTGGTGGTTTGAGGTGGTTTGTGGTGGCTCAAGGTGGTGGTGGTGGTTCTTTGAGGAAGGAAGAAAAAGAACTTAGAGGAAGGGAAAATGAGAGAAAATGAGAGAAAGTGCAAGAAAACTCAACTTAGCAAATGATCAAAAAGGTGTCCAAGCTTTCCAAGGTGTGGTATTTATAAAGAATGAAATGTTGTGGCTGATTTAGGGGGAAGAGCTGGCTGAAATTTTGGCTTGGGAGGGAAGGAAAATATCTTCTAAAGCTTGTCTTGGAAGCTTGGTTTATGTCCTAGCTTAGGTGTAGTAAAGTCCTAGCTTTGGCATAGCCTTTTTGGATGAAATTTGAAATCAATATTTGATGGATTTTGGGGGAAGATTCCGCCAAATCTGGACAGCCAAGAGGGAGGGAAAAATCATCCATGTAATTGTGGTTTAATGATGCATTTAGGTGTTTCATTAATTAAGGTTTGGGTTAGGAGTTTGTGAGAAAGTGTTTAGGTGTAATAAAGGTTAATTAGGGTCATCAAGGCTTGGTTTAGGGGGTTCTAATCTAGATTAACAATTTTAAAATCATTCTTTTGGTCAAAAAGGTTGTAGACAAGTTTCCTTAATTTAAGAAAATTGGAGAGAGAAAACACTATTCATTACTTTTGATTAGTAGTCTTGGATTAAAGAATGAAATTAGAATTTGACTAAGCAATTTTAGTTTCTAGTCAACCTTAATAAATCATTTTGACTCTAGATTAATTATTGAAATAAATTAATCTTCGATTAGAGCCTAATATTGCTTAGGTTCGCTTAATTTTAAGGCGCACTGTACAATGTTCTAGGGTAAAACGGTAATTGCACTGAACTGCTCGGACCTTCAGGCCAGTAAACATCAAATATTACTCTAAAACATCATTCTAAACTTCCTGGAATTTCGCTCAAACGGCACCT
This sequence comes from Dalbergia oliveri, assembly GCA_030441495.1. Taxonomy (NCBI): domain Eukaryota; kingdom Viridiplantae; phylum Streptophyta; class Magnoliopsida; order Fabales; family Fabaceae; genus Dalbergia; species Dalbergia oliveri. Next base: position 885,280 of record JAMLFY010000023.1, read on the forward strand.
TTTACCCGTGTAGAGCACGGGGTATTTCATTTTGAGCCGAAAGTTTAGAAAACGAGATTTTCACCTTGGATATCAAACATAACAGGTACAATCCCCTTCAAACATTGAGTTGACCCATTCGGAGATGCCGATTAGCTGCCTCGAATTGGGTAAAGGAAAATGACCTAAGGGCATTTGGTCATTTGTACTCTAATAGCAGAAATCGGGGCATTACACCTGCAAAGCTTGACAAATAGATAGGCTGTCTTCTAGATTATTTTTCCAAGACACAAATGGATGATCAACATGTGTCATTTAGAGATCTGATCAAGGGCAATGGTCACAAGGAAGACCATTTATAAATAGAGATGTTGTGCTTTCAGAAAATGACAGACGCTACACAAAGAGCAAAAGCTCTGAAAATTTCTCCTCATCTTCTTGTAAAGTTCATTACATCTTGTAATCATTTTCCTTGGTTGTAAAAATCTTCTTTCTACATTCCTTCATTGTTCATACGTTCTTCCAACGAACAATAGGTGGAAAGAAGTCATTCAAGTTATCCTAGGTTCTTTCTTTATTAATCTTAAGGAACTTGATGTATGTTAATTTGAGTTGTAAAGCCAAACACAAACCTTTGTAACTTTAAACCAATAGTGATTAGTGTAGTTAGAATGGAAAGGCTAGTGAAAAGACTACTTGCAACGTGAAAGTAAAAGTGTTTTACTAATCATGGTTTAGCTTGGAGAGGCTAGTCAAAGAGTACTTGGTTTGCTTAAAAGCTTACAAACTACTGGTTCAACTTTGAAGGCTGATGAATAACTGTAACACCCTAAAAATTATGTAAAAATTAATTTGAGCTTTGTTAGTCATAATGTCAAAAATCTCAGTTAGCAATGATGGGTAGCCCAACGGACCTGTAAAAAAAAAAAAAAATTGGGCCGAGGTGAATAGTAACCTTGTGGGCCCCAAGTTCGTCGACGCTGAAACCCTAATTTGACCGGGGAATGCAGGATTAAAAAAAAGAGGGTTAAGCTTAGAAATAATAAGGAATGAGAAGTTATACCTAGAATTAATTTTCGGGCAATGTTTGATTACCAGGTATGGTGTTTTCTCATTCGGTAGAGTTTTGAATGTGCGGTTTTTAACACCGTACAAGTTACTTAGTGGCCAAGTAACCTTTACCAACCACTTTATTCCAAGTGGATGGAAAGGATTAAAACTTGAAAAGCAAGTTTTAATCTTGACCTTTCATTTATTATATTTTTACTTAGAAGCGATTTCTTCCGTTTGGTGGAATTTCAGTATGCGATTTTAACATTGAAAAAGCTATTTGCTCCCTAAGTTAAAGTGAGCCACTTATCTTGAGCCAAGTGGATGGACAGATTCATTCTTTGACTATCAAACCAAATCCTAGCCATCCATTTCATTATTTCTTTGAATAAGAAAGAAACACACATTTTGACTACTTTATTACTATCTAACCAAGGTAAGGAAAAATCACCAACCTTATCACTCCATCATCATCAATTTTGGCCAGCATACTCCAAGAACTTATCCTCCATTGTTCTTGCTCCCAAACCCTCATTCTTGCTTCCAAATCCCCAAAACACTAGCTCAAAATTACTAAAACACCAAGACCCCTTCATAAAACTTGTTCTACTCATCAAGATCTATCAATCCAACCAATTGGAATTTGAAATCCTCACCACTTCTCACTCTGATACCTCATCTATTGCTACCTAAGGACAGGTTTGGTCTTGGTTTGGTGGCCTTGAAGTGAGCAAGATCACTCTTGGAATATCCTTGAAGCCAAGATCCTTAAAGCCACCAAAGTAGGGCATTTTAAACCTCTTTTACTTCAAATTTGTTTTTTTTGATTTGTTCCTTATTTGGCTGAATATTTTAGTTGTATTGGTTGATGATATGTTAATATTGATGTGATAGGCAGCCATTGAACTTGAATTTTCTGATACTATTGTGAGTATTTTCATGAGCTAGAAAAAATATATGTTGAAGCTAACATCCTAGGATAGTTTCACCAATTTTCTTAGGCTACTGATTTTGTAACACCTTAATAATTAACCCAATACACCTAGGATCTGATTAATTACTAGACTTTACTCTTTGCTTCAGTTCCTTAATCATGCTTTGAAAATACTTAGTGAAATTACGATTTTTTTTTTAAACATAATTGAAAACGTGAGCCGCGCTTAACGTGAATGATTTAGCAAAATTTAAAAGACACATAGGAATTTACAAACATCACATCATAATATATTGGCTCCATCATCCAGCATCCATAATTACATATCATATAGATATTTTGCCTACCAACGAATAAGACTAAGTGTAGGCAATCTAACAAAACATAAATAATATATGGATGGAAGGACATCCATTAATGGCACCTAGTAATAACACTCAGGGATAAGGATAGATATATGAAATATACGGTAAAACTAGAAGGATCAAGTTCAGCTACCGGTGCAGCCTCAATGTGATTCACGAACGCTTCCTTCTTTTCTGAAGATGAGATGGAAAGAAAAATAGAGGGAGTGAGAAACTTATAAAAAGAATCTCGAGGGTACTCACCTCATGATGCATTGTGTCATCATCATCGTCCCCAGGAACCTCGGGGTTATTATGAAATAGTGAGCATGCTAAGATTGATTTATTAAGTTCGAAAATATACTTTACCGAGGTTCGTCGTTTTAATCATGCGTCTTATAATGCATCATAAACTTAGCATGTCATGTTTATAATGAACTTTTCCTTTTATCAACACATCGTATTCTTCATCATCATATCATAAATACTATGCATAAAAGAACATCTTATTTCTCATCATCAAATCATAAATACTATGCATAGAAGAACATCATATTTCTCATCATCATACCATAAATACTATGCATAGAAGAACATCATATTTCCCATCATCATCTCATAAAATGCTATGCACAAAGAACATCATACCATAATAGCTATGCACAAGACATGGTGCACATATTTCATTCCTTTATGTCCTAGGTGACTTAAAATCTTGTCATCATCATCATTATTTTCCTTGGGGCCACCCTCTACTCCACCCTTTGGGAGTAATCTAGGTTATGAGCTCATACCTTACTAGTCGTCACTAGCATATACTTATCCCTTTTGATAAGTTAAAATCCAACTCTACCCTTTGAGAGAAGGGCTAGGGTTGAATCACCTTTTCACCACCTCTACTCTGATGGGTCTTAAAAGATCATTTTCTCAAGATCACGTTTTCACCACCTATAGTCTGATGGGTCCAAAGGATCATTTCCTCATGAGTTTAAGTCACCATTAAGTCTTAGCATGTTATATCATAATCATCAAGATGCATGAACATTCTCATTGTTTGCAATAGCAATTATAACATGCAAGCCATGAAATCATTCAATAATATCAAATTCTCAGTAGGCATTACATCATCATATAAGACTGACATTCAAAGCATCAAAAGATGTCATCTAAAATTTTCACAAGTAAAGCTCCTTAAATAACCGAACTCTAAAATTGGGTAACCTTAATTATCAAACTAATTACTTATGCATCTAAGGGATTTATTACCATCAATTATAAGCCTTAAGAACATTATTAGACTATATGGGGTAGCATAGACAGTAAGTTGTTCTTAAGGTTTTAGTATTAGAAGTTATGTTTTTAACCCTTTCTGTTCCGTTTTCCCTATGATGCTAAAATTAATTGCTAAACCAATTATGAATCATTGTCCCTTATCTAAACATAATAATATCTGGTTCTTAAGGTCACTAAAGGCTTTGGATAGAATGCATAAATTTCATTCTCTAAAGTTCTAGAAATCTTGCTTTTATTTCTAGGAAGCTAGTTTTATCTCTAACATGCATAGAATCATTCCTTTAGCAATAAACCATAATTATCACAACTTCAAACATATTAAATCATCATCATTTATTGGTACTAATCTCATATCAGAAGCCGAATCATGAACCTCATATAATTGTATAAAATCACATTTTAAGTGAACATAAAATATTAGTTTCCCGTAGAATCCTTACAAAGCTTTAAAACTCTTTTAGAAACTAATTCTTTTGAAAGAATCTTCATAATTAAAATTCTCACTTAAGATAAAAGGAGCAAGTCTTGAGCTTAAGAGATTTATGATATCTTAGAATCATAAACATGCTATGCAACCTCATTTTAATCTTGTCATTATAAGGTGATAACTTGGAATTATAAACATGATATGCAAATCCATTTCTTTATCTTTAAGATTTAAGGTGATGACTTGAAAATTAAACATGATGCAAGAGCTTGAAATATAAACATGATGCAAGAAGCTGAAGCGGTAGTCCGCGGACCAGTGGAGGAGAAGAGAATCTTAGAAGGAAGGCGGTAGTCCGCATGGACCGGTGAAGGGAGAAGAGAATTATTATTACATCTTTTTAAGCTCCAATCTCAAGACTTCTTAAAGAATCAATTCTTTAACTCCAATAATCTTATTTCTTTGCTTGTGATACTTGGGTAAGTCTTTGAGCTCTAGGATCTTTAGGTGATGACATAAAAATAAACATGTCATGCGTTGATTCTTTTAGCCATTATAAAATAAAGTGAGAACATAAAATAAATATGAGATGCAACTTCTTTATTATCTTTAGAGATTAAGTGACAACATGAAATATAAACATGAAATGCAAACTTGGAAATTTAAACATGAGTATGCAAGTCCATTTATTCATTCTTGAAATTTTAGTGATGACATAGAAAGTAAACATGATTATGCAAGGCATAAACTTAAACATGGATGCAAGTTCATTTGATTTCTTTACTAGAGCTCCTTCAAGACTTTATAGAAATACAAATTCAATATATATATCTTAACAAGACAAAGTGAGAAATACATCTTTCAAATTCTAAACTCAAGATCATAAAATCATCATAAAAACATCATTCTTTAAAGTTTTGCATCAAGTGGAACTTTCAAGCTTTAGAGGCCTAACTTGTGATGGATTCACAACCCACCTTCAAGGTCCTCATCATCAAGCCATCATCTTAGTCCCACCTAGGCCATATGGCCGAATTGGTTAAAGAAAAGGAAGAAGAAAACCAAATGGAAAAACTAGAGAAAATCCATGAAATCATCATTTTGAACCAAGAACAACACTTAGCAAAACATAGAAATAAACTTAAAAACAACTCCCTACCTAATCTGATTTGAAGGAAAGGAAGAGAACTTGGTTTCTTTGAGTGAAATGAAAGAAAATATCTTTGAAAAATTGAAGAGAATTCAGCCAAGGAGGAAGAAAGAGAAAGCTTTTGGTGCTTCTAAAACTAGAATTGTGTAAGTTATGAGCAAGGCTTCTAACACTTCTTAAGCATGCCTATTTATAGAGATTTTGAAGCTCATAAATGGACAAAGGAAGGAAGGCTGATGGATTTTCATGGGGAACAAAGGGAGGAAAATCATTCCTTGTTTAAGGCATGTTTTATGCCATGTTTTAGGGAATTTTTTGGCATTTTGTTTTAGTGTATCTTTGCAATTATTCTGATGCATAATGGCTCAATAATTTCATGCATTACAGCCCAAGGAAGAGGGTTTTGTGTGTTCCATGTATTATTTAGGTGTAGGCAAGGTATTCATGCAATTTAGAGAATTTACGGTTAAGGGTTTAGGTGAATTAGTAAGCAATTTGAGTGTTTTAAAGCAATTTTAGGTTCTAATCAATTTAAATAAATAATTTTGACTCTAGATTAATAATTAGAATTTAATAAGCTTTAATTTGAGCCTAATATTGCTTAGGTTTCGTTAGCAAATCAAAAATCTCAAAATTTGTAAAACTACAAAGACGGGGCAAAACGGTCATTTTACTTAAAAATTGCCCGAGACCACCCGAGCTTAACCAATGGTTAATCATGGCTTAAAAACACCTTTTAACACATTTTAGTGAGGTTTGGGCTCAAGCGGCACGCAAATTGAAGTTAAAACGGCCGCAAGGGCGTTTTGGTCATTTCGGTCGAACTCAAAATTAGGATTCTTCTCCTCTATTAACACACATAACACAAACAATCCCTTATTAACATCAAAACATCCCCTTGAGGATGGGTGGGGCCCACGATCCTCATTTTGAGTAAAATAACCTCAGGGGCATTTTGGTCATTTTACACGTACCAAATTGGGGTTTGCAATACTTGCACGAATTGCTCCTAACTTCTCTTCTAACGTTATATTCCTTTATTAAGGATTGTTTGGTCTCAAATTTTATATAATATTTACCTACTATAATTCGGTAATTCCTAATGACAGTAAAAATTACAGTAAAAATTGGGGCGTTAGATTTTTGTATCCTAATGCTTGAAAAAAAATTAGAAATCGAAGTGAACTATGTTCTACCTAGATTATTGAAAAACCTACAAATTTGTCTAATTTTCTTAACATAGTAAATGATTGATTTTTCCTTTGAAATTTTTACTGATGTTGACAACATCTTAAAATGTAACTGCAATTTTTCTTTTGAATTGATTCAATCATTTGCTAGGGGTAAAAATTATGAGATTTAACCTTAACTAGGTTAAGTGGTTCTGGGCACCAAAATTGTCTAATCTTTTCAACATAGTTAGAGAACTCTTTTTCTCTGAAATTTTTATGGAGTCTTGTAGACACATTGAAGTGCCTTAGATAATTTTTATAGCCTCTTAATTGATTGTTTGATGTGTAAATAAATTGTGCTATAAACGTGTGAAATTGCCATTATGCTAGAAAATGCAATAATGCTTTGAATTGATAATGTAATGACATTTTGGTTCTAGTATGACATGAATACTTGATATTGAATAGTTGGCCATGTGATTTGTAACACATAAATGCATGCTAGAGGAAATAAATAGTGGTTTATGAGACATGATTGAAATTGCATTGTGAATGAAATACCTACATGTGGCTTATGCATGCATTTGGGAAAAGAGAAAAGTACTTGATGCAATTATATGAGAAAGAGAATACATAAATTTCAATTGTATGTTCTGACATATGGATAAAATAGAAATAAAACTTAGATTCAAGTAGGGAAAGAGAAAGAGAAACTTTCCCAAATTTATTTTGAGTTGAGTCAACATATCGGCTAGGAATAGATCTATGTGATTCAAAAATGGAAAAAAATGAAGTTCAATTATCACGTATAGAATGAGCTCGTTCCCATAGCAGCCTATTTCTCTTAAGTGGTGTGATCCACTATAAATACCATTTGGTATAAACTATCTATTGTGGAATTGTCCATAGCAAATACCAATTAGGTCTAAACTAAGTCTTTCTTATGTAAATGAAGAGAAATACATGATTTGATTTTTGTGGCCACAAGTGAAACCAGATCACTTGGGATAATTTCATTACATTTAGCACATGCATAATCATACCATATGTAATCTCTTGATTAGAATTACTTACTATGTGTTTGAGCGTCATGACATATGTGCACTAAGTGATTGATTGTAAAAGCTACCTACTTCGGAGGGATGATTTTAGAACTTATAAAATGAATCTTTAATGTGTATTGCATGATCACATTTTCTTGATAAACGGAAGTGGTTGGGGCGATAATGATGACATTATGAGTAGTGGGGAGTTGCCCTCTTTAATTCACCCCTATGTGTTTTTGTGTTCAATGTCGCCTAGGTTGATCCAAAGAATAATGGGGCCTACGTGAAGAGCAGATTAAGTAGTTTAGTAGTTGATATTTCTACTTTATTATACTTAGTTGGAGTTATATGTATGTAAATTGTAATACCCTAATTTTTAACCTAATACGCTAAAGTCGCATTCAGTTAGTTATTAGTTGTTACGCCTTTCTAAAACTTGACATACCTTTGTTAAAATACAAGTAATAAAATATGACTAAATTTTTCTTTTGAACTTAAAGCTTAAAATGCGACTGCGCGTGTGCATAAATACCGATTTATACGTATGACATAGCAATCATATACACTTCATCATAGTCTATATAGGTAGATCATGGTATAATCACAATACAAGTCATATTATCAAGCCATATTCATAACATAATAGCGATGTCCTACAAACATAAGGACATCCTCAAACTAAACACATACAAAAAGTTGAACATACACAAGCCTAAAGCTAAACGTGACCATACGCAACTAGACTAGTCTTCCAAGCTTTCCGACCTCTCGTCTGATAAATAATTGTGATTTTTATGCACCCGCTGTAACACCCTCCAAATTACCACATTTACTCGAGTATGGATATAGTAATTAGTAGAGTATTCCTGGTAATGGGATCTATACTAGTTGAAATAATCCAATGACACGAAATGCCGCAATACATATACTATCATAACGAAATTTACATATAAGGGTATAATGTCAAGTCACTATATATATATACATCATAAGGGCAAGACTAACAAAATGACCCCGAAAAGTCAGGACTCGATGCAACGAGGCTAATCCCCTACCTAATACCTAACCTACTCAAACACCCTCCTGACAAAACGGCATATGCACATATACAACGAGCAAAAGAAAACTAAAAGTACATCGTCTCTAGGTAGGTAAGGTCCTAACACTATCCTATGTCTATGTACAATGCATCCGTCTCTAGAGGTCTCTACTCCTAATCAGGAAGCCATTGGCCATCGGAGCGATGACCTCTCCTCCACGGGCACGGGGGTCCTCAGAGGGATCTGAGTCAGATGAGGAGGATGACGAAACGGGTGCGTCTGCGGGCTGATACACGGGTGGAGCGAGGGATCTCAAACACTCCAGGATGGGCCATGTGAAGGGGCACACCGTCATAAGGAAAAGCGGGGTCGAAGTCCGCGGCGAAGCCGAGGTCCTGAAGGAGCGATCAAAGAACATATAGTCCGGAACTGGGAATAACCAACGGCGTACATAGGTCCAATGCGGATCATATTGCCACACCCACTGTGGCGAATCAGAAAAACACTAGGGACGGCATTCTAAAATGAACAATAAAATACATACAACTCAGGGTGAGAATAATATAAAATTCTCAGTAGGGTAGTTTCCCCCATATACAATATACAATAGGGATAAGCAACTCATGCATATATAGTATTCATATAAACACCTACACAGAAATCTTGAAAACCGGCCAGGGAACTAAGGATAGTATCACAATAATCAATCGAGTAATAATATGCATAATCAGAAACTCCATTTCTCATGTCTTTCTCAATTTCCTCAACATAGGGAAGGCTTATTCTCAGAGAGATACATTTACAATTCACAATTTCACAGAGGACCATAGACTGCTAGGACATGAGCTCATTCCTATTGAGATCACCGAACTTCATTTTTTCCATTTCGGATCACTCAGGTCTATGCCTAGCCGACACGTCTATCGACTCACAACTTTTCTAGGGAAGTCCTTCTTTTTGCCTTCCCTCTCAACTCTTTCTAAGCCTTGTTTCTGTTTTCCCCATATGTCTCAAATATACAGGAAGATATGCACATACTATCATAGAATTTCAGCCATTTCCACATCTCATTATCCTGGCAGAATTGAAGTTCTAGGCACAACAATTTGTTACCATACCAAACAACCATTCCACCCTTAAGGAAAATTTCACATGACACTTCAATGTGTCTAAAACAACCTGTAAAAATTTCAGGGCAATCAGAGTTATATAACCACTTCAATAAAATAGGCAAATCTGGTGGTCAGAAGTCACAAATTCATAGTCCAGACTTGTGTTCTCAGAATATTTAACCCTAGAATTCGATGGAATCAAGGTACAAGAAAATTCACAGAGGTATTTCAACATGTTATTAGTCTTGTGTAAAAATTTCAGGAGCTATCTCAATCAATTGCTATGATTAAAAATTCGGGCAAGTTTGTTACTTCAGTCTCAACAATTTAGACAGCAACAGTTACAATTCGGTTCCTAATTTTTTTGAGGCATCAAACCTTAAAATTAAACCCAAGAAAATTCGTGTATTTAGTTTAAGGGCTTAACTACAACATATAATTTTCATGGCTCATGAAACCACCCACAAATTTTCCAGAAAATTCGTGAGAAATTCTGATTCCAGACAGAATTAGTTCCAGCAACCTAGTTCCAATTTCACTTGAGAGAAAACCCATTTTAAAACCATCCAAACACAACACAAAAATTCATACATCAATATCAATATGTTAACCATCAGAATCATCAAAATTTTCAGAATTAGGGCAAGCCAAAACAGAATTGAAAAATTCCACAAAAAGGCGCAGAAAACCCTACTCTTGAAGGTGCAGCAAGTCTTTATCTCTAGCTTGTTTCAAGTTGTGATTTCTTCACAACCAAAACTCCCCACACAACCTCAAACCCTCCTCTGATCACTGATGGATGTGCAAGAAGGATAGGGTTCTTGAAATTTCAATCGGTTATAATTGTAGAGGTGGAAGTGTAGATCAATTTTTGTGAAGGAAGATTTGGGTTTTGATGATTCTAAGCTAGGGTTTTTGTGAGATGAACACAAGGTGAAGCTCTTGGCTATGGAGGACTTCCAAGCTCTGATTTCTCCTTGAAATGGCCGAATATGAGCTTGGCTTGGTTAAGAAGATTAAGTGACTAGGCTTGTCATAAATGCAAGGCAAGATATTTGTAGAAAATCATGATGAATTTGGTGACTAGGCTATGATGGATGGCTAGGATTTGATCTTGGATTCCAAGATTGAATCCTAGCCTTCCACTTGTCTTAATTTGGGGGATATTATTTAGTTGTAGTGATGGAAATGTCTTCAATGTTAAAAACCACACACGAAATCTTCCGAACGGGTAAGGTACCCGATCTAACGATATACCGAAATTTAATTCTAGGTATAAAATTATCGTTCCCACACATTCCTAATCTTATTCTCATATTTTCTTAACTTCGGGCACCTGGGTCCTGAATCCAAGTTTAGACCAGAAGGCCTACAAGCAGCCAAGTACTATTCATTTTTTTTTTTTTTTGTACTCCCTCATGGAGTCATTCTCATCACAATTGTTCCTCTCAGAATTCTAATATTCCTATTAAGTTTTCCTCAATTAATATCTAAGAAAACTAGGATGTTACATTACCACCCACCTAAGTAAAAATTTTGCCCTCAAAATTTCGTACCTGGAAACAATTCTGGGTAGTCTCTCTTCATAGTTGACTCTAACTCCCATGTGAATTCTTCATTTCCTGGCCCACCCCAAGCTACTTTGACTAGTTGCACTGCTTTATTCCTCAGTTGCTTGATCTCTCTATCCACGATCTCAGCGGGAGGCACTTGAAACGTCAAGTCGTCCGTAACTATAGATTCGGGTTCAATGATATGGGTGGAGTCTGGGTGGTACATTCTAAGTTGAGATATATGAAAGACATCATGGAGATTGGATAAAGACGGGGGTAGGGCTATTTGATAAGCAGCTGACCCAATTCGTCGAAGAATTTGAAAAGGACCTATAAACCTAGGTGACAACTTTTTGACCTTCAAGACTCTCCTACGCCCGTAGTGGGTGTGACCTTCAGGAACACATGCTCCCCCTCTTTAAACTCTAAAGGCTTCCTTCGTTTCTGCATAACTCTTTTGACGACTCTACGGCGAGGATTTTATCCTTAATCTTCTGGATTTGTTCGTCGTCGTCTGATTAACTAATCTGGTCCTAACAATCTTGCTTCTCCTAAATCGTACCAACACAATGGGGATGACATTTCCTTCCATACAAGGCTTCGTATGGGGCCATGCCAATACTAGCATGATAGCTGTTATTATAGGCAAACTCCACAGCGGAAGTACTTTATCCCAACTCCCTTTCTGCTCAATCACGCATGCCCTCAGCATATCTTCCAAAGTCTGTATGGTGCGTTCGGTCTGCCCATCCGTTTGGGGGTGATAAGCCGTACTCAAACACAGCTTGGTTCCAAAGGCCCGTTGGAAAGCTCCCAGAACCTTGAAGTAAAACGGGGTCCCTCTGGAAACTATTGAAGAAGGAACGCCGTGTAGCCTTACTATCTCTTGGATATACAAGGAAGCTAACCTATCCAAAGGATAATTAGCTTTGATGGGTAAGAGTGGGCGGACTTGGTCAGTCTATCCACTATGACCCATATGGCGTCATAGCCTGAAGACGTCCTCGGTAAACCCATTACGAAATCCATGGAGATACTTTCCCACTTCCATTCTGGGATTTCTAAGGGGTGTAAGGTTCCGGCTTCTGGTGTTCTATTTTGACTCTTTGACAAGTTAAACACTTGCGAACAAACTCCGCTATATCCCTCTTCATCCCAGGCCACCAAAACATTCTCTTGAGATCTGCATACATCTTACTAGTCCCAGGGTGTATGGTGAATTCACCTTTGTGTGCCTCCTTCAAAATCTCATTCCTGAGTACCACTTCAGGTACACAGACCCTGTCCTTATACCTCCATATACCTCGCTGGTCTGTGGTAAATTCGGCAACTTCTTAGTGTGAGCTGATTTAAAAATCTCTTGAAGCTCTTGATCTTCATTGTGCACCAAAATCTCTTCCTGGAACTCGCTTGTTATTCTAATTTGACCTAACACCACACCTTCGGGGCTGACAGACGTGCTCAAGCTAAGCTTCTTGAAGTCTTCTACTAGTTCCGTTTCCTTGATCATCATGCATGCTACACTCAGGGACTTCTGCTCAATGCATCAGCCACAACGTTTGCCTTGCCTGGGTGGTAATTCAGATTAAACTCGTAATCCTTAAGGAATTCCATCCACCGTCTCTCTCTCATATTCAATTCTTCTGATCAAAGAGGTACTTTAAACTCTTATGATCAGAAGACATTGACTGTACACCATAAAGATGGTGTCGCAGATCTTTAGAGCAAAAACCAAGCCGCAAGCTCAAGATCATGGGTTGGATAGTTCACCTCGTGGGGTCTCAAGAAAGGCATAAGCAACCACATTTCTGTGCTGCATAAGCACACACCCTAAGCCCTTGCTAGAAGCATCACAATAAACCTCGAAGGGTCCTGAGGTCGGGTAGCACCAAGGGCAGGAGCTGTGGTCAACTTCTCTTTAACTCCTGAAAACTATTCTCACATTCTTGGCGTCCATTTGAATTGAGCATTCTTTCGAGTTAACTTGGTCAAAGGTAGAGCTAGCTGGGAAAAACCCATAATAAATCGCCTATAGTATCCAGCTAATCCAAGAAAGCTTCGAATCTCTACCGTCAGGCCGTCCCCGTAAGTACGGATTCTTCCTGGGATCTACGGAAACTCCTTCTCGTGACACCACATGACCAAGGAACTTAACCTCTCCCATCAGAATTCACACTTTGACAGTTTAGCATACAACTTCCTCTCCCTTAGAATCTGTAACACAAACCTAAGATGCTCTGCATGTTCCTCTTTGGTCCTTGAATAAATAAGTATGTCATCTATAAAGACAACTACGAATTTATCCAAGTACGGGAAAATTCGGTTCATATAATCCATGAATACCAAGCATTGGTCAGTCCAAAAGACATTACCTTATACTCATAATGTCCGTATCGAGTTCTAAAGGCGGTCTTGGGATGTCCTCATCCCAGAACTTGAATCTGATGGTAACCTGACCTAAGGTCAATCTTTGAGAAAAGTTGCCCCACGTAATTGATCCAAGGTCATCAATTCTTGGCAGAGGGTACTTGTTCTTGATCGTTACCTTGTTCAACTGCCTGTAATCCACACAAAGCCTCATACCCCCATCCTTTTCTTTACCAAAAGACGGGGCTCCCAGGCGAGGCACTAGGTCTAATAAAGTGCTTCCCTAGTAGCTCTTCAATTTGTGACTTTAATTCCTTCAATTCTAAGGGGGACATCCTATAAGGGGCAATGGAAATAGGACCCATCCCTGGGACCAACTCAATGGAGAATTCGACTTCCGCTCGGCGGAAACTCAGGAATATCCTGGGAACACATCTGGATAGTCCCTCACCACTGGAATTATTCAGGTCATAGATACTTGGCTTCACTAGCTGAGAGGAGGACATATTCCTGACGGCCTACCTTACTAGGGTTAGGTGTTACTAGGTCCAAGTAAAAAGAAAAAGGAACCAGGGAATAGAGGAAGACATGAGAAGAAATATAGCAGTTCTAGTTGGACAATGCAAAAGCACATAATTTGGTACCAGCCAATCCATACCTAAAATGACTTCTAAGCCAGACAAAGGTAGACAAAACAAATTTGCATTAAATTCTCTGGCATTTATAAAAAGAGAAGTGGTCATGCATGCTTGACAAGTTCTAATAGGATTCGCAGTAGGGGTGGATACAAGAAGGTCATATGATAGCTTAGACACAGGTAATCCTAACTTTTGTACACAGTCATAGGATATGAAAGAATGGGAGGCACCCGAATCATACAGTACGTCTAAAATAATTTCATTTATTTCACACTTACCTCGATTAGATGGAGATTGAGAAATCTCCTTGGCATCCACGCAAAACACGTCCTGGTTGTTGTGGCCTGGGGTGGGTTGCTGAGCTTTCTTATTAGGACACTCGAAGATCTTGTGTCCTGGTTTCCCACAACCAAAGCATGTGATTTGTGTGGTCCAGCAAGGCCGGTTCCGTGATATTTCCGCATTTGAAACACTCTCTCATTGCCTCCGTCTTGGAGATTGGATCTGTTTTCCTCTGTTGTTGTTGTTGTTGTTGTTTCGTGGAAATCTTCCCTTAGATTGGTGCATAGGCTTGAATCGAGGGCCTTGAGGCGCTAGTCCTCTCCTGACATTGTTTTGCGCATACCTGAGGTTTGCCAACTTCTTGTTAGACTCCTAACGCGTCGACATTTGTTCACCAAAGTAGGATAATCTCGAATTTCCAAGAGGCTCACAGCGGCTTCAATATCTTCACGTAGACCCCTTCATATTTCATGCATTTCCAAACTTCGTCCGGATCACGCTGGTAAATCGTAGAAAATTTGCAAAGTTCCTCAAACTTGGCGGTATACTCTGCCACACTCATAGGACCTTGTCTAAGGGCCATAAATTCTAACTCCTTCGCATTTCTCAGAAGCGGGGAAGTACTTGTGATAAAAAGCCTCCTTAAAGATGTCCCAGGTAACTTCAATGCGGGAGGCTTCGAAAAGTCCTCTAGTACCTACCCACCAGAATTGGCATCTACTTCTAGCATATAGGTGGCAAAAGCCACCTTTTGAATCCTATCAGGGTAGAGCTGAGAAATCTTTTCCATTGCCTTGATCCACTCCTCTGCTTTGTAGGGATCGAAAGCTCCTCGAAAAGGCGGGGGGTTTGCCTTCCTAAACTCAGCAAATTTCTGATATTCTACATCTGCTTCATTCCCTCCTGGGTTACGGCTCAGATGCTGCTCCTCATTGCGGTGCAATCGTTCCATCATTCGGTTAGCAACAGCTTGCTCCCTCATTGCTAAGCCATTTCATGGAAAGTGTTCATCATATCAACATTGTTCCCTGCTCGCTCCTGGTCTCCGATTTGAAGTCATTGATTCCTGTCACACCAAACAAAATATTGAGTTGATCAGGCTCAATACCAATCCAAGTGTGGCGGTAATCCACAACATTTCCAACCAGCAGTCATGTATACACATATATACATATGCATCATTATGCATGACAACTACTACGGAAACATAGTCGGTCCAATGCCAGGCTGATAGGATAAGCGCTCTAATACCATAATGTAACACCCTCCAAATTACCACATTTACTCGAGTATGGATATAGTAATTAGTAGAGTATTCCTGGTAAGCTGGGATCTATACTAGTTGAAATAATCCAATGACACGAAATGTCGCAATACATATACTATCATAACGAAATTTACATATAAGGGTATAATGTCATCACTATATATATATACATCATAAGGGCAAGACTAACAAAATGACCCCGAAAAGTCAGGACTCGATGCGGCGAGGCTAATCCCCTACCTAATACCTAACCTACTCAAACACCCTGACAAAACGGCATATGCACATATACAACGAGCAAAAGAAAACTAAAAGTACATCGTTCTAGGTAGGTAAGGTCCTAACACTATCCTATGTCTATGTACAATGCATCCGTCTCTAGAGGTCTCTACTCCTAGATCAGGAAGCCATTGGCCATCGGAGCGATGACCTCTCCTCCAGGGGGGCACCGGGATCCTCAGAGGATCTGAGTCAGATGAGGAGGATGACGAAACGGGTGCGTCTCCGGGTGATACACGGGTGGAGCGAGGGGATCTCAAACACTCCAGGATGGGCCATGTGAAGGGGCACACCGTCATAAGGAAAAGCGGGGTCGAAGTCCGGGCGAAGGCGAGGTCCTGAAGGAGCGATCAAAGAACATATAGATGAACTGGGAATAACCAACGGCGTACATGGTCCAATGCGATCATATTGCCACACCCATGTGCGATCAGAAAAACACTAGGGACGGCATTCTCTAAAATCTGAACAATAAAATACATACAACAGGGGTGAGAATAATATAAAATTCTCAGTAGGGTAGTTTCCCCCATATACAATATACAATAGGGATAAACAACTCATGCATATATAGTATTCATATAAACACCTACACAGAAATCTTGAAAACCCGTAGGGGGAACTAAGGATAGTATCGCAATAATCAATCGAGTAATAATATGCATAATCAGAAACTCCATTTCTCATGTCTTTCTCAATTTCCTCAACATAGGGAAGGCTTATTCTCACAGAGATATACATTTACAATTCACAATTTCACAGGACCATAGACTGCTAGGACATGAGCTCATTCCTATTCAAGATCACCGAACTTCATTTTTTCCATTTAGGATCACTCAGGTCTATGCCTAGCCGACACGTCTATCGACTCACAACTTTTCTAGGGAAGTCCTTCTTTTTGCCTTCCCTCTCAACTCTTTCTAAGCCTTGTTTCTGTTTTCCCCATATGTCTCAAATATACACAGTAAGATATGCACATACTAACATAAGATTTCAGCCATTTCCACATCTCATTATTCTGGCAGAATTGAAGTTCTAGGCACAACAATTGGTTACCATACCAAACAACCATTCCACCCTTAAGGAAAATTTCACATGACACTTCAATGTGTCTAAAACAACCTGTAAAAATTTCAGGGCAATCAGAGTTATATAACCACTTCAATAAAATAGGCAAATCTGGTGGTCAGAAGTCACAAATTCATGGTCCAGACTTGTGTTTCAGAATATTTAACCCTAGAATTCGATGGAATCAAGGTACAAGAAAATTCACAGAGGTATTTCAACATGTTATTAGTCTTGTGTAAAAATTTCAGGAGCTATCTCAATCAATTGCTATGATTAAAAATTCGGGCAAGTTTGTTACTTCAGTCTCAACAATTTAGACAGCAACAGTTACAATTCGGTTCCTAATTTTTTTGAGGCATCAAACCTTAAAATTAAACCCCAGGAAAATTCGTGTATTTAGTTTAAGGGCTTAACTACAACATATAATTTTCATGGCTCATGAAACCACCCACAAATTTTCCAGAAAATTCGTGAGAAATTCTGATTCAGAGCAGAATTCAGTCCAGCAACCTAGTTCCAATTTCACTTGAGAGAAAACCCATTTTAAAACCATCCAAACCCAACACAAAAATTCATACATCAATATCAATATGTTAACCATCAGAATCATCAAAATTTTCGGAATTAGGGCAAGCCAAAACAGAATTGAAAAATTCCACAAAAAGGCAGCAGAAACCCTACTCTTGAAGGTGCAGCAAGTCTCTATCTCTAGCTTGTTTTAAGTTGTGATTTCTTCACAACCAAAACTCCCACACAACCTCAAACCCTCCTCTGATCACTGATGGATGTGCAAGAAGGATAGGGTTCTTGAAATTTCAATCGGTTATAATTGTAGAGGTGGAAGTGTAGATCAATTTTTGTGAAGGAAGATTTGGGTTTTGATGATTCTAAGCTAGGGTTTTTGTGAGATGAACACAAGGTGAAGCTCTTGGCTATGGAGGACTTCCAAGCTCTGATTTCTCCTTGAAATGGCCGAATATGAGCATGGCTTGGTTAAGAAGATTAAGTGACTAGGCTTGTCATAAATGCAAGGCAAGATATTTGTAGAAAATCATGATGAATTTGGTGACTAGGCTATGATGGATGGCTAGGATTTGATCTTGGATTCCAAGATTGAATCCTAGCCTTCCACTTGTCTTAATTTGGGGGATATTATTTAGTTGTAGTGATGGAAATGTCTTCAATGTTAAAAACCACACACGAAATCTTGAACGGGTAACGCCGTACCCGATATCACGGATATTACCCGAAATTTAATTCTAGGTATAAAATTATCGTTCCCACACTTTCCTAATCTTATTCTCATATTTTCTTAACTTCGGGCACCTCAGGTCCTAAATCCCAAGTTTGAGCTCCAGAGGCCTGGGCCCGCAAGTACTATCATGTTTTTTTTTTTTTGTACTCCCTCATGGAGTCATTCTCATCACAACTGTTCCTCTCAAAATTCTAATATTCCTATTAAGTTTTCCTCAATTAATATTAAAGAAAACTAGGATGTTACACCGCCTCAAGGAAGATCATGAACAATCCTCATCATTCACGTCTTGGAAACGACACGGAAGAAAGAAAAGGGATGAGAAACTTATTCAATATTCTCAATAGGGCTTCTCAACTTAATACAAGTGTCATCGTAATCGTTCCCCACCACTTCAGATTTTATTATGAAAGAGGTGTGCATGTATAAGATTCAATTTTAAATTTCTCAAATCTTTTTATCCGAAGTGGGTGTCTTTTAGCATGGGTCTTAATGACATGAATGCAATTAATATCTCATGTATGCATGACAATACCCCGATAGCATAATAACACATGTAAATAACACATATCACATGATTAAATGCACAAATAAAACAATGATGTGACGTATGCATATGCATCTTTTACTTTATCATGTTTGAACTCATTGAGTTCCTCTCATAATTTCCACCCTCATACATCATTAAAGTTGACATCTAACCAACTCACCGTCCCGGCAATTTTTAACGTCATCACGGACACTCCGCCTCACTAATCGCCTAGGAATGAGCTAAACCTAACTAGCCGTCGCTAGATTTAATATGGGAAAATAGAGGGGAATAACATATTACTTTCATATCATGAGTATGCACTTTCTTGTTATGAAGGATGCAATTTTTCTTGGATCACCTCTCACAACCTTTAATTAAAGAGTCTAGAGGATCATTTCCACATTAGCATATCATATGAGGATGCAACATGAGCATGAAATCATAGAATATCATAAAAAATATCATGTTAAGAAGCAAGGCCATAATCATATCATATTCTTTACTTTTGCTCACATGCAACTTTGCAATATTTAAGTAAAAGCATAACATGTCATATACCTTCCAAACAACTAATCATAGAAGATCACAATAACACATAACTTTTTAAGCATATGGAAACATCACAAGATTCTTTAATAACTAGCCATTCCCTATTTCAATTCAAAATTATCCTCATAAGAAATCTTTATTGTCTTGGCCACATAATAGGAAATCTTCGATTGATGGTAAAATTAAAGAACTCAATAAAATATATCCTTACTCACTAACATATATGTTCATATATACATAATTATATTTCATAAGTCAAGGTTCATTATGTAAATTAAAATTATGAGTCTTGAGCACTAAATTAATTCTTAGTGATGACATAAGTATAAATATGTAATGCAAGCTTCATTCTTACTTTTCTAGATTGATAGCAAGAAATGTAAATATGCTATGCAAAGCTTAAAATTAAATATGAGAATGCAAGCTCTAGTTTTACATCTTTAAGTTTTAGATGATGACTTGAAAAATAAATATGCTAGACAAGAATTGTAAACATGAATGTAGGTTCAATTCTTTATTTTTAGTGTTCTAGGCCTCTTAGAGTATTCACTCTAAATCACATCTCAACTAAGGTTGAAATAGGTAGGCTTTGAAATTAATTATTTAAGTGATAACTTGAAAATAAATATGCTAGGCAAGGAAATATAAATATGCAATGGACTTGAAATATAAATATGAATGCATTTTTTAAGTCCTATGCTCAAGATTAGCACTTTAACAACATAAAGTATCACTTGCTAAAACCTTTCTTAAAAGTGGAACCTTCAAGCTTTAGAGGTCAAATAAATGATGGTTTAGCAACCAACATCCAAGATCTTCATTATCAAGCCATGGTTCCATCATTATCTAGGCCTTGACTGAAACTATCAAAAAAGAAAAAGGAAAAGGAAAAATCTAAATGAAACAAGGAAGAAGATAAGAACTTGCAACTTGAAACAAAATAAATCCAAGGAAAGGAATAGAACTTTAAAAGAACAACTCCTTACCAAAGATATTTTCCTTTTTAAAGATAGAAGCTTGGTCTTGAAACAAGATGAGAAGAATTCCTTCCTTGAAGCTCAAAGGAATTCGCCAAGAGAAAAGGAAAAGGAAGAAAGGTTTACTTTGAGTTTTTGATCTTGGGAATGGGAAGATTATATGTTTAAAGGAAGGTTTATGGTGTTTGGGTGGTGGTTTGTGTTTGGAATTTAGTTGAGGAAGATGATTCTTTGAAAGGATAAAGAGAAGAACTTTTAACTAAAAGAAAGAAAACTTGAAGCTTTGCACAAGTGAGCAAAAATGTCACAAACTTTCCTTGATGCCTATTTAGAGAAAATGAAACACATGGAGGTGTCTTTTGGGGAGAATGGCCGGCATTATGGAGGAAAAAGAGAAAAATATCTCTTGCAAGGTATGGTCCTGGGTATGGTTTAAAGCATGGGCTAGTATGGGCAAAGGTATGGGCATCCATGTTTCTTTAAGCATACTTTAATTAAAATTTCAACATGTGATGGATGCTTTTTGGGGGAGTGGCTGATTGGTTTAGGAGCATTTGGGAAGAAAATCTCATTTAATGTTGGTTACAAGTGTTTAGGAGTTGATTTGGTTAGACCATGGATTAGGAATTGTAATTTGTGTTT
>JAMLFY010000023.1:906735-948735 GCA_030441495.1 Dalbergia oliveri
AGCTCATTCCTATTGGAGATCACGAACTTCATTTTTTTCCATTTCTGGATCACTCACAAGTCTATGCCTAGCCGACGTCTATCGACTCATAACTTTTCTAGGGAAGTCCCTTTTTGCCTTCCCTCTCAATTCTTTCTAAGCCTTGTTTCTGTTTTCCCATATGATTCAAACATACACAGAAGATATGTACATACTATCATAGAATTTCAGCCATTTCCACATCTCATTATCCTAAGGATTGATGTTCCAGGCACAACAATTTGTTACCATACCAAACAACCATTCCAACCTTAAGGAAAATTTCACATGACACTTCAATGTGTCTAAAACAACCTGTAAAAATTTCAGGGCAATCAGAGTTATATAACCACTTCAATAAAATAGGCAAATCTGGTGGCCAGAAGCCACAAATTCATAGTCCAGACTTGTGTTCTCAAAATATTTAGCCCTAGAATTCAATGGAATCATGGTACAAGAAAATTCACAGAGGTATTTCAACATGTTATTAGTCTTGTGTAAAAATTTCAGGAGCTATCTTAATCAATTGCTATGATGAAAAATTTGGGCAAGTTTGTTACTTTAGTCTCAACAATTCGGACGGCAAGCAGTTACAATTCGGTTCCTAATTTTTTTGAGGCATCAAACCTTAGAATTAACCCCTAAGAAAATTCGTGTGTTTAGTTTAAGAGGTTAACTACAACATATAATTTTCATGGCTCATGAAACCACCCACAAAATTTCCAGAAAATTCGTGAAAAGTTTTGATTCCAAAGAAATCAGTCTAGCAACCTAGTTCCAATTTCACTTGAGAAAACCCTTTTAAAACCATCCAAACACAACACAAAAATTCATACATCAATATCAATATGTTAATCATCAATATCATCAAAATTTTTGGAATTAGGGCAAGCTAAAATAGAATTGAAAAATTTCACAAAAAGGAAGCAGGAAAACCTACTCTTGAAGGTTCAAGCAAGTTCTATCTCTAGCTTGCTTCAAGGTGGGATTTCTTCAACCAAAACTCCCCACACAACTTCAAACCCTCCTCTGATCAATGATGGATGTGCAAGAAGGATGAGGTTTTTGAAATTCCAATCGGTTATAATTGTAGAGGTGGAAGTGTAGATCAATTTTGTGAAGGAAGATTTGGGTTTTGATGATTCTAAGCTAGGGTTTTGTGAGATGAACACAAGGTGAAGCTCTTGGCTATGGAGGACTTCCAACTTTTGATTTCTCCCTGGAATGGGCGAGAATGATGCTTGGCTTTGGGAGGAAGATTGGTGACTAGGCTTGTAATAAATACAAGCCAAGATATTTATCCAAGATCATGTTGAGCTTTGATGACTAGGCTATGATGGACGGCTAGGATTTGATCTTGGATTCCAAGATTAGATCTTGGCCTTCCACTTGTCTTGATTAGGTAGATGTTATTTAGTTGTAGTGATGAAAGTATCTTTCGGTGTTAAAAACCGCACACCGAAATCTCACCGAACGGGCAAACACCGTACCTCATCTACCCGATATTACCGTAAAGCAATTCTAAGCATAACATTATCATTTCCACACATGTCTAACCTTATTTTCATGTTTCCTAACTTTGGGGCACCTCTAGGTCCCAAACTCTCCAGTTTCAATGGCCCAACGGCCTGCGGCCCCGAAGTACTATTCAAATTTTTTTTTTTGGTACTCGCTCATGGAGCCGTGCTCATCATAACCACGTCTACCAGAATTCTAATATTCCTATTAAGTTTTCCTCAATTAATATCTAAAGAAAACTAGGATGTTACACTTACAAACTCCTAATCAAACCTTAATCAAAGAAACATCTAAACACATCATTAAACCACAATTACATGAACAATTTCTCCTCTCCCTTTGGGCTATAAAATTGGATGAATACATGCCTTTAAAGAAGTGTCACATGTTGTTTTAATTCTCACTCAAAGGCCATACCTTAAGCCATACCTTGACCATGCTTTCAACCATGCTTGCTATGCCTAAGCCCATACCCATGCGAAGAGATATTTTCCTCACTTTTCCTCCTCCTTGGCCATCGGCCACTTCCCTTGTGCAGCCTCCATGTTGCAAAATTTCTATAAATACCAAGCTTGGAAGAACCTTGTTACACTTTAGATCATTTGCTAAGTTTAGCTTTACTTGCTCTTTCTCTCATTTTCTCTCAATTTCTCTTCATCTTGCTCTTCTTTTTCCTTCCCTCAAAGAAACCTTGCCACCACCACAAACCACCACAAACAACCATAAACCACCACTACCACACCTCAAACCATCTCTTAAACACTCAAACTTTCCATTTCCAAGCTTACAAACTCAAGGAAAAATCATCTTCCTTGAGCTTTCTTCTTGGCCGAACCCATACCCACCTTTAAAAGAAGATTTTGTCTTCTCATTTCTTCAAGGATCAAGCTTTCTTTCATCCTTTTCAAAGACTTCTTTAGGTAGGGGTTTTGTTTTAAAGTTTTTACTTGTTTCTTTAAGAAAAGTTCTAGTTTTCTCTTGGTTTTCAAAGTTTTCCTTTTTCTTTTCTTCTTTTTGGCCAAGAGTCCATTTTATGAGAAAACTTTGGCTTGATGATGAGGTTTCAAGATAATGACTTGTTGATGTCATGTGAGAAACCTCTAAAGCTTGAAAAAACTTGGTCTTGGACCATATATGCTTGTGGTTTCCTTCTTCTTTTCTTGCTTATGATTTCTGTTTTTCCTTCCTTTTTCCTTCACAAGTTTTCGGTTTTCTCTTCCTTTCCCTTCATGATTTCGGTTTCCTCTTCCTTTTGAACAAAGTTTGTTAAAAATGTTAAGTAGATCACAAAAGTTTTGTTAAGAAAATTAATCCTATGTTTTCAAAGAGCTCTAAGCTTACCCTTGCCAACCTTAAAGTTGGTCGCCGTTCTAAGAGTTTTACTCTAGATTGAAGCCCATGAGCAATAAAATAAAGAATATGACTTAGTTCTTTGTATGTTTGTTTAGACAAAGTGTTGAGCTTTGTGTCCATTTTCTTGAGCTTGATGATGAAGTTCAAAACCAAAGGCTTCTTTGAAGACTTGGTGCTAAGAACTCTAAAGCTCACTTTATGTTTGTTAAGATACATGTTTGGGTTAAGGTTGTGATGTTCCTTTAAAGTCTTGTAAAAGCTCTAGATAAGTTAAAATGAAATTGCACTCATGTTTATGTTTATGCCTTGCATAGCATGTTTATTTTGATGCCATCACTAAACTCTCAAGAATAACTAAATGAACTTGCATTATCATGTTTAAGTTTCCAAGCTTGCATTTCATGTTTACATTTCAAGTCATCACTTAATCTTTAAAGATAATAATGATGTTGCATCTCATATTTATTTTATGCTCTCACTTTATTTTCTAATGAAGAGTAAAATAAGTGCATATCATGTTTAAGTTTATGCCATCACTTAAATACCCTAGAGCTCAAAGACTTGTCCAAGTATCTTACATAAAGTTTTAGAAAATGGAGGCATTTCAAGGATGCCATTTCGGCCTTGTGATGATGATGATGGACTTGAGATGAGTTCATCTAATCATAAGTGCCCATAGTCTAAGTCTTGGAATTTTTCTAAGCTTAGGTGTACTCAAGGAACTTTATGAACAAAGTTTTATGTTTTAAATCCATTCCTTGAGCTAAATAATTTAGCTACTGACCTAGCACATATTTATGTGATTTTAATGAGATTAATTGGTTTCTAAAAGAGTTTTGAGTTCCTAAAATGATTCCAAGAGAAACTAGAAACTTATATGCATTTAAATCATGAGATTATGTGATTATTTGATGCTTATGTTTTCGGTTCTGCCTTGTGCACTTGGCCATTGTATTAATTCTGTTTTATGGTGTTAAAATGTGTAAAATTATGTTTGAGTGAAGCAAGGAACGATTTAGGGAAGTTAGGAAAGAACAAGTAACTAAAAAGGACTTAAAATGTGAATTCTAGAACACTTAGATGCACAAATTGTAAATTCTGTTCCAGCATAATTGGACTTAAGAAAAATGGTTTATAATTAGTGGATATGTGTAGGAATCCCTCATAATTGGTTTAGGAATTGATTATAGAGCCTTAGGCGAAGATGGAACTTAGAAAGGGTCAAAGACGGAGATTCTAGAACCCCATAATCATATGATAAAATTCTGCCCAAAAGATGTAGAGCTGTTTGGTTATGATATAAAGCATAAATATTAGAGGAAATTATAGGTAATGATCCCTTAGGTGTTATAAAGATCCATAATAAAGGATAGGATAATTGGAACACAAGTTTAAGACCCATAAGGGCCAAAGCATAAGACACCATGAGATAGGAGGTGTGATGTGAGTATGAGACTGAGTGGGTATACTCGTGATGATGTGATTATGTTAATGCCATGAACATGAGACTATATGTGCATTGTGACATGTTGTTGTGATGATGTGGTATGCTATGTTGAGATGCATGAGAATGAGAAATATGAATGAGTTAGGAGGGTATGCTCCTATGTTTAAAAGAATGATTTGATTGAGAAATTTCATGAGAACAACATGTGTGATTTGAGTAATGTGGCATGACTCAAATTTGAGGAAATTCGGAGTGATATCGTTATGCTACCGAATTTCCGTCAAATTTGAGACTTGAGAAAAGTTTTGAAAAGAATGATTTATATGTGACATGCCGAGACGCATTACTCCTGTGAGGAGAAAGGAAACAGATGGAGGGTATAGTCGTAGAGCCATCCTGAAGCGAACAAAGTCACTGGTCTTAACCAATTGATGCGTTTCAAAGAAGGAAGAAAGTCCCATGATGGGTGATTCCTTAGGTCCCTTCCGCACTCTTGGAGTCGGGATTATTATTTTTATGATTTTGATTCGTTTATCAAGAGGATAAGTAAGAACTAGTGACGACTAGTTAAGGTATGAGTTCATAGCCTAGTATCAGGGGTCGGTTACTATTTTTACATACCATGATGTCACAAGTTTGAGAAATGAGAAAAGATGTGAAGCATTGTGCTTATGAAAGTGAGAAGTTGGCTATAAGAAAGTACATGCCACTTATATGAGAACTAGTTGATGATTATATGTTTTAATTGTTTGCTGCATAAAATATTGTCATGCATTCATGTTCTGCTATGTTGCATACATGCATTAAGATTCATTATAAAAGACACGGACCTTGGATAACTATCTTTTCTGAAAACCTCATAATAAACCTTTGCATGCCTAACATTTTCTTAATAAACCCAAGGTTCCTGGGAATGTAAACGATGACACTAGGATAGAGGATTTCCCTGAGATTCTTTAGCAAGATTCTCACCCCTCTCTCTTTTTCTCTTTACGTCTTCAAACCACGATGGTGTCGTTCGTGATTTTTGTTGACGCACCGGTGTGGGAGTTGCACTACGATCAGATCATTAGTCTTATCACTTTGAGGGTCAGTGTGCTTGCAGATTTTTGCATACATGGGTCATCCATTTGTATTCCTGGTTTCCAATTTCCTTTCACCCCAACCTCTCCCTACGGCGATGATATGATCTTCGAGAGGACGCGACCCCGTGACGAGAGGACCACCATGCCCATCCTTCATCTTCAGCGGGGCATGGTTACCCATGTACGTTCCTCGTCCAAGGCATTTGAGACCGAATTTGACAGAGGATCCCCTTACCAATCCATTTTCGAGGGTCTACCCCTACGGTCCCCATGGACATTGGGAGGGACAGACCAGGATACGGTGGCGCAGCGGAGGTTAGCTCGATGCCTAGAGATGCGCCCACGTCGAGGAGGTCATGTCGTCCATCTTCCCGTCTATACACACCCGAGGAGCTTGCACAGTTCATTAGGTATGTACCTTCGAGGGACGAGGAGCAGCGCCACCAATAGCTTGAGGGAGTGGGTAGTCGCGGTTTGGGATTTATCTTTTGGGACTTTCCATGTATTAGATGTTTATGTTTCCTGCTTTCTTTTCTTTCCGTTCATATACTGAAGTTGTGCCCACTTATATGGGTATGACTTTAAGTTTTATTCAAGTGATGTACTAAACTATGTTACTTAATATTATGATGGTTGTTCCTATGATTGAGGTGTTCTTTATTGCTCTTGTACTGTATGATTTACTTTCTCTTCTGCTTTACGTTCTCTATGTTACACCGATGGCTCGCATCTTGTTTTATATATTTCAAAAAAAATTTACCCGTATTTTCGCTAAGTAGTTTTGCAAATGAATTTAAAAGAAGGTAATAACTAATAATTAATCTTAATACGTCCTAGGCGTGTTTGGATTAAATATTAGGGTGTTACATAGGTATGTAACAGAATAGCTAAACCATTATTTTAGCGTTTAAATAGCATAACGAGAAAGTAAAAGAGATCAGGGAGAAGAATATATGACACAAATGTTTTTATATGGTTCGGTCAAAATTGCTTACATCCAATACTCAACACATGTTGAGGTTTCATTAAAACATCTTTCTCAAACTAGAGAAAGAATAAACATAGTCTTTACATTTGCCTTCATGAGCTCTCACTTATGATCATGGACAACCCATATTGTCACAAGTTAAGCAATTATTCACAGCCTCTCCAAGCTTAAACTTGACAGGTAACAACCCCTATTGTCCCATTGAAAGTAGTTATTCACTAGCCTTTCCAAGCTGAACCAAGTAGTTATTCACCAGCCTCTCCAAGATGAACCTTGAGTAGTCTTGTACTAGCCTCTCCAAGCTCAACCCGTGACAAGTAGACAACCCCTACCTGTCACGTTGAAAGTAGTTATTCACCAGTCTCTCCAAGCTAAACTAAGTAGTTATTCACCAGCCTCTCCATGCTTAACCTGGAGTAGTCTTGTACTAGCCTCTCCAAGCTCAACTTGTGACAAGTAGACAACCCCTACTATCACGTTGAAAGTAGTTATTCACTAGCCTCTCCAAGCTAAACCGTGACCAGCAAAAATGCCTTACTATCGCATTGCAAGTAGTTTTACATTAGCCTATCCAAGCTATCTCACACTAATCACTAATGGATCAAGGACACAAATGTTTATATTTTGGTTGCCACTCAAACTAACCTACACTCAAGTTTCCTTAAAACATACATGAATAACCTGGGATAACTTGAATGACTTCTTTCAATCATTTTTTCCTAAGAAGAACATATATATATTCAAGAACATAGAAAGAAGATTTTTATAAGTAAGGAAATTGATTACATGATGTGATGAACCTTACAGGATATGAGGAGAGATTTTCATAGAGTTTCCATTCTGTGTAGCATCAATTTATAGTTTGCTTGAGCACAACATCTCTATTTATAGATGGTCTCCCTTGTGACCGTTGCCTTTGATCAGATCTCCAAGTGACATGTGTTGATCATCCATTTGTGTCTTGGAAAAGTGATGCGAGCTGTCACGACTCACAAATAAATTAAAATTATAAAATGATAAGTTGCATAAAAAATGTAGTAAAGGGCATAACCTAGTCGTCTCTCAAGAAGACTTCAATATTTAGTTAGGAATTTGGGGGTTTGAAGAACAAAATTGTAGCAATTAAAATTAAAAGATAATAGCAATGAGGGAATAACAATAGAAAAAAAGGCACTAGTGCAGGGTATTCCTAGGATTGGAAATTAATTATCATTGACCAAACATGAAACCCATTGGTGGCTATTGGCAATGAATTACTAGCAATTCTAGTAGTGATAAATCGACCTCTAGAATTTAATTAATGCAAATAACTAATAAACGATGATTGCCAATTTATTTAGAAATCACATCAATTTAATGAGCCAATTGCTATAGCTTAACCGCCAATTGAAAAGTTAATTCTAGTGTTCTCCCTAAACATAAACCAATAGATCCATCAATTTATGCCCAAAGGGTTTCCCTAAACGACGATCGCCAATTTAGTTATCCTAATAAAGATTATAGCAATCACCATAATAATTAAAGGAATAGAATCAGAGCATTAAGAAAACCAATGCATTTAATATAAACAAAAGGTCTCAAGCATCATTCCAATCTATCCAGAAATCCCTACACTAGTAAAGAAATCTACTCCTCTATCTCTAGAGGATTACAACCATGAAGATAAGAGATAACCTAAAAATAATAGCAATAATTGTTGCCACAACCTCCAAGATGAAACACCTTCACCAATGGAACCCTTATAGAGAAAGAGAGAAGAAGAGAGAAATGTAGAGAGAGAATAATAGCAACTAAAGTGGCAGCCTAAAACTGAGTAAAAGCTTGGGTAAAAGTGTGTAACAATTCCTTAAATATTGCACTCTAAAATTAGGCCAAAGTGGGCCAAAAACCAATTAATGAGTTATTTGTGTTATCGCACGAGCACTGCAATGCTAAATGACCGTCAGCGCTCACCAGTAAGCTATGCTAATAAAAATCACTTTCAAGGGTTCTGTTGAGTGCTACGCTAGCAGCATTGATGTTTTTTCATATTTGGTCATTTTGGCCCTTTAAACATCCGAATTGTCATCAGCACTAGAATAATGATTGTAGCCATTTGAATAAGCTTTCCAATGCCACCGAAACACCTCAATCGGACATCTGTAGCTCTAGATATTGTGAAAATGCTAACTAGAGGTCAAGTTGGACAGCATTAGAACCAGCAACTTTGTTCTTGACATTTTGCACTTGATCCAAAGCTCCTGTGCACAAAACCATGCTCAAAGAGACAAGTCAAACGCAATAGGGTATAGTTAGAATTTATTCCAAAATCAATCCAAAAGCCAATAATTCTATTTAAATCACATAATGGGGAGTAAATCAAAATCCTTATTAATTGCATCAATAACTCAATAAAACTCATGTAAAAAGCTAATGTTTGGTAGCAAGATAAATGACATAAATGCCCCTTATCAAACTCCCCCACACTTAGGCTTTCACATGTCCTCATGTGAAACTAAGATTAAACCAAGGCATGGATGAGAAATAGTATACAAAGACTATACTAGACTCCTAACCTAAAATGCATGATGCATGAAAATAATTGACAATACACCAATTCAATGAACCTAGAGGCATAGGTAAGCTTTCACACCAACAATCAAGAGAATTGTAACAAGCCAGACATGAACAAGAACATAGCACACAGAGTAGAATTCACATATGATGCATGGATCAAGTACAAAAATCCTCCCAAGGTCAGTGTTTACCACTCATTCACTCAAGTGTTTTGGGTGATGATGCACACTCAATCACCTCAATTGAAAATGCATTACCATAAGCTTGCTACGGCTCTCATTCTTCATTTTGTCAGACACACATGCATACTGAATCAAGAGGACTTACCGTTGGTTGTAATGGGGCTTGGGTGAAGGTGGATAAATATAGGCCAATGGGCTAAATCTCAAGTCAAAGGAGAGCAAATACATACACCAATAGCGCAAGTGCCAAAGGATACACTTTGTCCAAATTAACTAAATTATAGGCCTTTCTTTTGCAATGTGGAACGCCTTCAACTAAACTTTTTCAGAATTTTTTTTAATTAATTTTTTTTTCAATCAACCTTGCTTTTCTTTTTTTTTTTTTTTTGTATGCCACTTGCTAAATTTTGAGTACACATTGTTCCTTCCTCACACTTAAATTAGGGCATGTCCTCATGCTCTCCCCCATACTTATGCTCAAGCACAAATAAGAATGTTCACAAATGCTCTCTTAAGCCTAAAAGGTTGGAAATTTTCATGGTTTTTCACTTTTGGCTAAGGATGTGCTAAAACAAAAGAATGTGCAATTAAAGCTCAAGGGGCCAAACAATGGTAACATGCAAAGGTTGGCTATATGGGCAAGTGGCTAAAAACTAAAAAAAAAAGCCTCAATCATATTCAAGCATGCACATGAAAACATATCTTCAAACAAGACCCTAAGCAAGTTCTAGAATGCAAATCCAAAAGAGGGAAACACACATGAATAAATAAACATGGTACATGATAGTCCAATTAAAGAGGCTCAAAATCTCACAGGTAAAAGTGCATGTACTCAATCCAAATAACATAGTGAATCCACCAAGTATGTAATAAAAAATAAAGTCAATGCCAAGTATGTTAATATAGTGCATATGGTGTGAGCCTATGCATGTAACCTCTAAGGTGCCAAAGGGATGGTGTAAAATGCAAATAAAAATAAATATGATGCAAGACTTAAAAATAAAATGAAAATAAATAAAATGCAGAAAAATAAAAGAGAAAGGTAAAGAAAAACCTCATGATGGATTGTCTCCCACCAACACTTTGCTTTAACATCCCTAAGTTGGACAGTAGGACCCTCATAGAGGTGTACAACTTCAATCCAAAGATAAGCCAACTGAGCCCTTAGATCTATGGGGCCTCATAGAGGTACATCAGTCGATGCTTATCAATGGTGCACCGACCACCCTGGAGTTTTCTAATTCAATTGCACCATTAGGGTGCACATGGTTGACCAAGAATGGTCCCTTCCATCTAGATTTTGGCTTCATGCAACAAGATCCATTGCCCCTCAGGGCTTCATACCCAACATGGGCTGGTCATGGAGCACCTAGCAAACTGATGACGTGCTTGGGTGGTGTACCTATCTGAAAACTTTGGAAATTCAAAAATAACAGGTGCATCATATCCCATGGAAAAAGAGAAAGTAGAGCAAAAAGGATCTGGATCTTTACAGAGCATATTTCCACAAGCATCATCAACTAAAGAGTCAATGACATCAATGCCAAACATGGAGTGTTCCTTATGGGAATGTTTCATAACATTAGACAAGTTGAATTGGACCTTCATGTCCTCATACTCCATGGATAATGTGCCAGCATAAACATCATGGTTCTAGATTTTCAAAAATGGTCTACCCAAGATTAATGTATGCTGGCTGGCACTAGATTCATTCTCCATCTCAAACATGTAAAAATCAACAGGGAATATTAAATCATTTACCTGGACAAGAACATCTTCCAATACTCCCTTTGGTCTTGTAATATTGTGGTTGGCCAATTGAATTTGCAATCCGGTTGGCTTGAGCTCCCCAAAGTGCAAGGACTGATAGAGAAATTTAGGCATAACATTAATGCCAGCTCCAAGGTCAGCTAGGGCTCTCGTGATATGTAAGTTCCCAATGGTGCAAGGAACATGGAATGTGCCCGGGTCCTTGCACTTAGGTGGTAGATTGTCCGCTTGACAATGGAGGAAGCATCCACCCCCATAGTCACCTTGTCCTCCCTACGACCTTTCAAGAATTTAGTATATTTGGGAATTTGCTTGATTGCATCCAATAGGGGTATGTTTACATGAACTTTCTAAAAGGTTTCCAAGTGTCTGAATCCAAATTTGTAGTGGTAGCCTTCCTGGGTTGCATTATTTGTGGGAATGGCTATAGGAGAATGAATTCTGGAATTTTCACAACTTCTGTGAGCATCCAAGTGCTTGCCCAAGAGATGCCCTTGTGCCAGCCTCATTTGATGGTTTTTTAAAGCGCCAGTCTAGTTGACTGCTCACACTCACCAGGATACTCTTCAGGATGCTCTTTAGGTTGCTTCTTTTCCTGCAGGCCTAGTCACTTCTGGAATTTTTGTCCCAACCTTAAGTAATAGCACAGACATTTCCCCTTAGATTTGACATGGTTTGGGAAGGTACTGGAGGCTAAGGTTTGCTGACTTTGATTTTGCTTCATTTGAGTCACCTCCTCTCTAGCTGGGCATTTTCTTTTCTAATTTCTTGCATTTGCTCCATCATCATCTTCATTATCTCAGTCATAGTAGGATTGAAGATGGAGGTGTAGGGAAGGTTAGTTGCCTCTGATGAGGTGCCAAGTACTTTTGCTATGAAGGTTAACCCTATTGTTGAGAATTATTACCCTACTTCGAATTAGGTTGATTCTTCCAGCTAGAGTTATAAGTGTTCCCAAATGGAAACCCTAATTCTGAGGTTGACTCTGGAAGGGGCTACTTGCTGTACCCAGTGGTTGAGTCATCTTGCAATGCTGGGCACATATCAATGTGATGATCATTTGAAGTACATATGCCACAGACCTTAGGAACCACTAGAGTTGCTACACCATTAATTACTGCATAAGGCCAGAAAGTTCCTGTAAAGTTGGGTCAACAATGGATTCTCTGACTGGCTCACTTCATGAAGGCCTCTAGTAGTTATGGCTGCCCTGAACCAAACTGCTAAAAATTTGCAGCCATATTCTCAATCAAAGCATAGGCCTTTGCTAGAGTCTTATCTAGAAGTGCCCCTCCACTAGCAGTGTAACACCCTAACTTTTAACTTAATACGCTCGAGTCGCATTTCGGTTAGTTATTAGTTGTTACGCCTTTGTTTCAATCTTGACTTATCTTTTAAAATACGAGTAAGCAAAATATGACTAATTTTTTTTTCTTTTGAACTTAAAACTTAAAATGCAATATACATAAGACATAAGACATAGATACCGAATAATACACATAAGACATAGCAATCATATAGCCTGTCATCATAGCATATATAGGTAGACCATAGTATAATCACAACACAAATCATATATCAGAATCTTAACATAATAGCGATGTCCTATAAACATAAGGACACCTTAAGATTCTAAACACAACAATCAAGGTCGATCATACATTAGCCCAAAGCTAAACATAACAAAACTAGACTAGTCTTCACGTTTTCACTGGAACCTCTGATCCGGTAGTTAACGTGATTCCTATGCCCATGCCTCAAGGAAGACCACGACCAATCTGCATCATTCATGTCTGGAGACGACACAGAAGAAAGGAAAAGGGTGAGACACTTTATTCAAGATTCTCAGGAGGGCTTCAACTTTAACACAAGTGTCATCGTCATCGTCCCCAACCACTTCGGTTTTCTTTATGAAAGAGGTGTCCATGCATAAGATTCAATTTTAATTTCTCAAATCCTTTTATCCAAAGTGAGTGTCTTTTAGCATGGATCTTAATGAATGCGACAGATATCTCATGTATGTATGGCAATACTTTAGGAGCCTAATTAATACATATAAATAGCACATATCACACGATTAAATGCACCAATAGAACAACAATGCAACAACATATATATATATATATATATACCTTTTTTCTTTACTTTTTCATAATTGAACTTTCAAGTTCTTTTCCACCCTTGCACATGGTCACCAAAAGCCACCCGCTTCACCTTCCCTGCGATTTTTCATGGTACCAAAACTCCTCCTATTCTATCGCCTAGGATGAGCTCAATCTAGTTGTCGCTAGATTTAGTATAGGGTAATAGAGGGGAATCACATTTCTTTCTTATCATGAGTATGCAACTTTATCATCATTTCATGCTCAAGAATTCATGATTCTTTTTCTAAGTCAACAAATTTGGCGGAAATTCGATAGCATAAAGGATGGGAACGGGATTTCCCCAAATTTGCTTCTGTCATATAACATCCAAACATGCATCTCAATCATAACATACCATATTATCATAACAAACACGTCATAAGTTCACATATTCTCATATGCATGCCATTAATACTTTCGTATACTCTTGATATATCAAAACTATGTGTTCACTCGGTCACTTACTTTCATCATCTTCCTTATTTTATAGTATCTTATGTTTTGAGCCTTATGGGCCTTAAACTCGTGTTCTAGTTATCCTAACACCCATAACAGATCTTCGATGCACCTAAAGCATCATTACTTATACTTCTTTCTAATTTTTATGCTTACTACCACCTCCAAACAGCATTGCACATATTGGGTACGATCGTTATTATTCGATTAGGGGTTTAGAATCTACATCTTTGACCCTTTCTAAGTTCTGTCTTCGTCTAAGGCTCTATATTCAATTCCTAAACCAATTATTAGAGATTCCTACACATATCCACTAATTGTAAACCATTTTTCCTAAGTTCAATTATGCTGAAATAGAATTTATAATTCTTTTGCTTAAGTGTTCTAGAATCCTCATTTTAAGTCCTTTTTAGTTACTTTTTCTTTCCTAACATTCCTAAATCGGTCCTTGCCTCACTTAAACACAATTTTACATATTTTAACTCCATGAAATAGCATCAATACAGTGGCCAAACAAACAAGGCAGAAACTGAATTGTATGCCTTAGATAATCACATGAATTCATGATTTAAGCACATATAAGTTGCTAGTTTTCTCTTGGAATAGTTTTAGGAGCTCAAAACTCCTTTAGAAACTAATTTATCTCATTAAAATCATGTAAATACAAGTAAGGGCAATAGCTAAATCATTTTGCCCATAGGGTAGATTTAAAACATAAAATCATGTTCATGATATTCTCTAAATTCACCTATGCCTAGGAAAATTCCAATACATAGGCTATTGACACTTGTGATTAGATGCAACTCATTCTAAGTCCATCATCATTATCGCAAGGCTAAAATGGCATTCATGGAATGCTTCCAGTATCTAAGACTTTACTTGTGATACTTGGGAAAGTCTTTGAGCTCTAGAATATTTAAGTGATGACATAAACATAAACATGCTATGCACTTTGTTTTGTTCCTCATTATAAAATAAAGTGAGAGCATAAAATAAATATGAGATGCAACCTCATTATTATCTTTAAAGATTAAGTGATACTTGAAATATAAACATGAAGTGCAAGCTTGGAAATTTAAACATGAAAATGCAAGTTCATTTATTTATTCTTGAGATCTTAGTGATGACATCAAAAGTAAACATGATATGCAAGGCATAAACTTAAACATGAATGCAAACTTATTTTATCTTAAGTAGAGCTCATGCAAGACTTTAGAGGAACATCAATAGCCTTAACCCAACATGTATCTAACAATATAAAGTAAGCTTTAGAGTTCTTAGCACCAAGTCTTCAAAGAAGTCTTTGGTTTGAAGATCATCATCAAGCTCAAGAAAATGGACTAAGAGATAAACATCAACACTTATCAAGGCAAGCATAAAAGGAACTACTCATATTCTTCATTTTATTGCTCATGAGCTTCAATCTAGAGTAAACTCTAGAATGGCCGACCAACTTTAAGGTTGGCAAGGGTAATCTTATAGCTCTTTGAAAACATGTGATTAAGTTTCTTAAACAAAACCATTAGTGAGCTACTAAATATTTTTATCAAACTTTGTACAAATAAAGGAAATAAAAATCGAAATCTTTGAGGAGGAAAGGAAATGAGAACCAAAATCTTGAGTAAGGAAAGAAAAGGAAACCGAAATCATATATGGTCTAAGACCAAGTTTTTCAAGCTTTAGAGGTTTCTCATATGGCATCAACAAGACCATTATCTTGAAACCTCATCATCAAGCCAAAGTTTTCTCATCAACAAGGCTCTAAGGCCTAAATAAAAAGGATGATAGAAAGAGTTTTGAAAACCAAGAGAAAACTAAAACTTTTCTTAAAGAAAGTGAACAAAACTTTGAAAATAAACCCCTACCAAGTGAAGTCTTGGATGAGATGAAAGAAAGCTTGGGTTTTTGATGAAGTGAGAAGAAAAATCTCTCTTTGATGGTGATGATGATTCGGCCAAGAGAGAAAAGAGAAGAAGAGAGGTTGTGTTTAGGAGAATAAAGAAGGAAAAAGGGCTTCTTTGATCTTTAAGGAAGAGAGCTCAAAGTTTGCAAGGTGTGTAAAGGATTCAAAGAGCTTTCAAGCTTGCATATTTATAGAGAAATAAAGCTCATGGATGGCCTTTGAGGGAGGGAGGCTGACGGCCTTTAGAGGAAAAGGAAGGAAGAAAATATCTCTTGATTGGTATGGTTGTAAGTATGGGCAAGGCATGGTGAGGTATGGTTCCAAGTGTGGCCTAGGCATAGTTCTTTGAGTGCAAATTAAACAACATGTGACACAAATGGGAGGAATGTATTCGGCCAGCATGTGTAGCTAAGGGAGAAGAAATTGTTCTAATTGTGGTTTAATGACGTTTAGGTGTATCTTTGATTAAGGTTTTGATTAGGAGTTTGTAAGAAGGTGTTTAGGTGAAGTAATGGTCAATTAAGGTTGTCAGGACTTGATTTAGGGGGTGGTCTTACTAAATTAAAGAATTAAAAACTCTTTTCAAGTCAAATTAAATCATAGACATAATTCCTTGATTTAGGGAATTGGAGAGAGAATTTACTATTCAAGATTCCATGACTAGGAATCTTGAATCTAAGAATGAAATTGGAGTCTAACTAAGAAATCTTAGGTTTCGATTTTGTAAGCCAACACCCAGGCATTACATGATATTGTCCTCTTTAGGGCTTAGGGCCTACTTCGACTCCCCCTTCAAGGTTTTGTTCTTCCCCTAGGCGAGGGGAAAATGCATCACGCAAGGAGGAAGTATCCACACCCTTATAAGGCATGCTTCGTTCACCTCCCGCCGATGTGGGACTTCACAATCCACCCCTTGGGCCAGCGTCCTCGCTGGCACACGCCCTCAAGCTCGTACCATCTCCAACAGCCGCAACCCCAAGCATTACGTGATATTGTCCTCTTTGGGGTTCGGGCCTCTCGGACTCCTCCCTCAAGGTTTTGTTCTTCCCTGGCAAGGGGAAGCGCGTTCGCAAGGAGGTACTGCAGCCCTTATAAGGCATGCTTCGTTCACCTCCCAGGAATGTGAGAATTCACAATCCACCCCCTTGGGCCCAATTTTGCTGGCACACCGAACCCGGGATCGGCTCTAATACCATCTGCCACACCCTGGCATTACGTGATATTGTCCTCCTTGGGGTTAAGGGCCTCTCGACTCTGACTCCCCTCGGCGGGAAGAACAAAACCTTGAAGGGGGAGTGGAGTAGGCCCTGAACCCCAAAAGGACAATATCACATAATGTAGGGGTCCTGCTGTTACAAATTTAACCTTAATAAATTATTTTGACTCTAGATTAATTGAAATTAATTAATCTTCGATTAGAGCCTAATATTGCTTAGGTTTGGTTAATTGTATTATTAGGCTCATATTACATTGTTCTAGGGGTAAAATGGTAATTTTGTCTGAAGTACTCAAACCCCAGCAGACTAACTATCATGGTCCACTCATAAACATCATTCAGAACTCCTTGGAAAAGTTCGGGCTCAAACGGCACCTTTACAGATGTAAAAAGCTACAATGGCATTTTGGTCATTTTGAGTTGAAAGTTCGGAAAACGATTTTCACCTCGGATATCAAACACTACAATCATAATCCCCTTCAAACACTAAGTTGACCATTTGAAGCGCTGGGTCGGCTACCTTCGAATTAGGTAAAAATGACCTTAGGGGTATTTTGGTCATTTGTACTCAAGAAAAAAGGCATTACAAGGCATCTACCATACATCTATCGAGGTATCAACCCCTCATAAAAGTATTGAAGAAGGAGTTGCTTTGGAATCTAATGATTGGTTCAGCTGCACAAAGGAGCTGAAGTGTTCCCAATATTCACAAAGAGTCCCATTGATCTGCCGGATTTTGGAGATCTCTTTTATGATAGAAGCCACTCTAAGGCGGGAAAAATACCTTTCCAAGAAAAGTCTCTTCTTCCCCATCCAGCTATTTACAATCCCATCTAGCAGATTAAAGAACCATTTTCTCAGCACACCTCTAGGTAGAAGGGAAATGCTGACTTAACATCATCCACCTCCACCTCATTGGGTCTCATGCCAGTACACACCATATGAAGCTTCTTCAAGTGTTGGGGGTCTCTCCAATAGCCCATAGAACTTGGGCAGAGCATGAACCATATACCCCTTAAGCTCAAAATCATTGTCAAGCCTAGGGTAAGTAATGGCCAAGGGCTGCTCGGTGAAATTAGGAGCAATGAGCACCCTAAGTGTTCTAGTCTGGTCTCCATGTCACTTGTATTTCCTAAAACACTAAATAGAGGATCAAAACGCTTAGATGGTTCCGCTTGTTGACGTTTTGCCTGCCTGATTTTTCTCAAGGTTTTCTCAATTTCAGAATTAAGAGGTATTAAATTTTCAACGCAGGAACACCTCATACAAGGGAACAAAATTTTTTTTATTTTCATTTTTTTGGGCAGAAAATAAAAATAGTAAATAAATAAATAAATAAAATAAAATAAAATAAGATTGGAAAAAATAATAATAATAATAAATAACTAAGTTTTGATGCCTCCCGCAGCGGCACCAAAATTTGATACGAGTTGTCACGACTCACAAACAAATTAAAATTATAAAATGCTAAGTTGCACCAAAAATATAATAAAGGGCACAACCTAGGTCGTCTCTCAAGGAGGCTTTAATACTTAGTTAGGAATTTGGGGGTTTGAAGAACAAAATTATAGCAATTAAAATTAAAAGATAATAGCAACGAGGGAATAGCAATAGAAAAGAAAGCACTAGTGCAGAGTATTCCTAGGATTGGAAATTAATTATCATTGACCAAATATTAAACCCATTGGTGGCTATTAGTAATGAATTACAGCAATTCTACTAGTGATCAATCGACCTCTAGAATTTAATTAATGCAAATAACTAATAAATGATGATCGCCAATTTATTTAAAAATCACATCAATTTAATTAGCCAATTGCTATAGCTTAACCACCAATCGGAAAGTTAATTCTATTGTTCTCCCTCAAACATAAACCAATAGATCTATCAATTTATGCCCAAAGGGTTTCCTTAAAGGACGATCGCCAATTTAGTTATCTCAATAAAGATTATAGCAATCAGCACAATAATTAAAGGGAAACTGTAGAATATTAAGAAAACCAATAAATTTAAAATAAACAAAAGTCTCAAACATCATTCCAATCCATCTAGAAATCCCACACTAGTAAAGAAATCTACTTCCATCTTGGAGGATTACAACAATGAAGATAAGGAAAAACATGAAAGTAATAGCAACAATCGTTGCCATAACCTCCAAGATAAAACACCTTCACCAATGAAACCCTTAGAGAGCGAAGAGAGAAGAAGAAAGAGATGTAGAGAGAGAATAATAGCAACTAAAGTGGAGCTTAAACTAAAAAAGCTTGGGTAAAAGTGTGTAACAATTCCTTAAATATTGTATAAATTTAGGCCAAAGTGGGCCCAAAAACTGATTTAATGAGCTATTCTACGTCATCGCACGGGCGCTCCAGCACTAAATGACCATTGAATGCTCACGTGAGCTATGATGATAAAAACCACTTTTGAGGGTTCTCACATCCAAGCACCCATGACTTGTAGTGCTAGACAGCATTGATATTTTCACGTATTTGGTCATTTTGGCCCATTAAACATCTGAATTTGTCCTCAGCACTATAAATAGTGATTGTAGCCCTTTGAATAAGCTTTCCAACGCCACCAAAATCACCTCAATCGGACATCTAGCTCTAGATATTGTGAAAATATTAACGGAAGGTCAAGTTGGACAACATAGAATCTGAGCAACTTTGTTCTTGACATTTTGCACTTGATCCAAAGCTCCTATGCACAAAACCATACTCAAAGTGTAACGACAGAATTTTCGTGTACAAATTACCAAAATGCCCTAAGGTCATTTTACCTAAATGAATCGCGGTCAGGAATTGCTGGAGGGATGTTTTTGTGATGATAGGGGATTGTGTATGTTATGTGTGGTAATAGCAGAAGAATCTCATTTTTGAGTTTCAAAGCGCGAAATTACCAAAATGCCCCTGTGGCTTTTAACCTCGTTTTACATGGGTTGAACCCGGACTTCACCAAAAGGTTTTAAATGATGTTTTTAAGTAATGTTTTATGTCGGGATAAGCCCGGGTGGCCAGATCAGTTTAGTGAAAAATTACCATTTTACCCCTAGCTAAGTGCATTATGGCCCGAATGACACGATTAGCGAAACCTAAGCAATATTAGGCTCTAATTAAAGATTAGTAAATTCTAATTACTAATCTAGAGTCAAAATAATTAATCAAGGTTGATTAGAACCTAAGATTGCTTAGAGAAGCTCAAAATCCTATTCTTGAATTTAAGACATTATGTCACCTTTTCATGAATAGTGTTTTCTCTCTCGAATTCCTTAAATCATGGAATTGTGTCTATGATTTGATTTGACTAAAGTATGGTTTTAATTCTCTAATTTAGTATGAGCACTCCTTAATCAAGTCTTGACCCACCTTAATTAGCCATTTTATCACCTAAACACTTGCTTACAAATGCCTAATCAAAAGCCTAATCAAAGAAACACCTAAACACATCCTTAAACCACAATTACATGAGCAAATCATCCTTTTTCCCCCCTT
Organism: Dalbergia oliveri; assembly: GCA_030441495.1. Lineage (NCBI taxonomy): Eukaryota > Viridiplantae > Streptophyta > Magnoliopsida > Fabales > Fabaceae > Dalbergia > Dalbergia oliveri. Next base: position 926,863 of record JAMLFY010000023.1, read on the forward strand.
GGCTGAAATGTTGGCTGAATTCATGCTCTCCATTTGTGCACTCCAAGCCCATACCTTGCCATACTTCCACCATACCTCACCATGCCTCCATAAAGCAATTTCTCTCACCTCATGGAACATGAGGCCAAGCCTTCCTCCCAAATTAGCCACAATGTCTCATTCCCTCTATAAATACCATGCTTGGATGAGCTTGGTTGCATTTTTGTTCATTTGCCAAGATTAGCTTCAAAGAGTAATCTTGAGTTCTTTTTCTCTCAAAACTCAAGAGTTCCTTTCCTTTTCTTCATCTCTTCAAGCTCACAAAGAAAACCCTCATCTTCTTTCCTCCTTGCCTTGGGAAAAATCATCAAGCATCAAGGAAGAAGTTGTTCTTCTCAACTTGCTTCAAGAACCAAGCTTTCCTCTTCACCACTAGGTAGGGAGTTTTCTTCCAAGTTCTTTCTTTTCCTTTCATGTTCGGCCTTCAAGGCCATTGATGATGTTTCATGATAGCTTGATGATGAGAGTTCTAGATGATGACTTTGAGTTCATCACAATGAAACCTCTAAAGTTTGAAAACTTGGTCTTGGACCATAAATGATTTCAGTTTCCTTTCCTTTCCTTGTTCAAAGTTTTCGGTTCTTGTTTCCTTTTCCCTTAATGGTTTCAGTTTCCATTTCCTTTTGTTATAAAAAGTTTGATATAAATGCTAAGTAGATCACTAAAAGTTGTTTGAAGAACTTAATCACATGTTTTCAAAAAGTTCTAAGCTTACCCTTGCCAACCTTAAAGTTGGTCGGCCATTCTAGAATCCACGCTAGATTAAAGCCTATGAGCAATAAAATAAAGAATATGAAGTAGTTTCCTTTATGCTTGTTTTTATGAGTGTTGAGATTTATTTCTTAGTTTTGTTACAAATGGTATCGGCCTACCTAGTACGGTGTGGTTCGGGACGAACCAAGCGGAACTGGTGGGCATGTAACGCAGGGGACGAGGTAGGGAGTGATTCGGAATCCGAGGCACGGACAAGGAGCGGCTCCTGCCTCCAAGCGAGGGGTACATGAATGAACGATTACACACCTGAATAAGAGGGATCCTAAGTCTCTATAGGTGTCAGACTATCCAGTTAAGGAAGGCTTATATGAATTGATTGGTACTACCTATGCCACAAAGATGCATCTTTCTTGGGTAGCCTATCACGAAACTCACAGTTAAGTGTGCTTGACTTGGGGTTAATTTTGGGATAGGTGACCTCCTGGGAAGTTTTCCCAAGAAGCGTGTGAGTGAGGACAAAACGCTGAAAACCCAATGTTGGTTTGTGGGACAAGTCGACGATCCATAAAGCAGCGGGGATGTTACACAAAGAGATAAGTCAAACGTAACAGGGTATAATTACAATTTATTCCAAAATCAATGCAAAAGCTAATAATTCTATTTAAATCACAATAAGGAGTAAATCAAAATCCTTATTAATTGCATCAATAACTCAGTAAAATTCATGTAAAAAGCTAAGGTTTGGTAGCAAGATAAGTGGCATAAATGCCCACTATCAAAAAGAAGTTTAGAAGAGTAGCTTGTCTGTTTGTTAAAGTTATTGCAGAAGCTATTGTAAGATTGAGGTTTTCTGATGCTACTTCAAAAACTATTCTTATTTTTTGAACGTGGTTTCTAAACTTTTTCTTCTAGAAGCTGAGGTTGTTGACCAAGTTGGAAAAATAGATGACTCACAGGTTTGAACTGGGTTTGACTTTAAATTTGAATTTCAAAAATTCAAATTTCCCTCATTTCCAAGAAACGTTCGTGCTCCACGTGAAGTGAGCTTTCCAACTTGTGGTATCAGTTGCTTAATGAATCTTCAGTCTTATAATCTTTAATCCAAACTGTATGATGATGAAAAATTTGCAATCATGATGATTGAAGATTGTGTAACACGTTGTGGAGTTTGCTTGATATCTTCACTTTGAGCATACTTTCTGATGTCTAGTGCTACTTTCTGAAGTCTTGTGCTTTGGTTTCTTGCCCTCGTTTTGATTTGTTTTTATCCATAAGGCATGTATGTGTGCTTTGCATGATATAATATTCACTTCTATTAAGTTCAATCTCTTTATCATGTTTGCACATGCAAAATGAAATTATTCTCGCAATGAAATTATTCTCGCTTCAAGTCCATGTTATACAATCCGAAAATACCTGTATGCTATGTCAAGAACTCAAGGCAGACATTAGTTGCTCTTCAAAGTGTTTTCTTTAAATTGCTTATGTTGTCATTCAAAACATATTGCCTTAGAGCTTTTTGAAGGGTTCTGGAGCTAACAATCTCCCCTTTTTTACGATGACAAACCAATTTGAAGAAAATCTTTTGAAGAGATATTGAAAGAAGTAGAATTGAATATGTCATGATAATAGCTATACTTTCATAACACATAGGTATTAACTTTTAGGAAGTTCTTCGAAACGCATCGCTGGTTAAGCCAGCGACTTGTCCGCTTTGGCAGGCTGATGTCTATGCCCTCACGGTTTTACCTTCTCCGGAGGGCAGAAGTACGTCTCGGTGTGTCACCTTAAACATCATATACTTTCATTTTCGAAACGCATCGCTGGTTAAGACCAACGACTTTGTCCGCTTCGGTATGGCTCGACATCCATACCCTCCACGGGTTTACTTTCTCCTCACCGGAGTAGGAGAAATGCATCGGCATATAACTTTAAACCTCATATTTCTTAAAAACTTTCTTTTTGTCCCTCAAATTTGATGGAAATTCGGCGGCATAACGCTACTCTCGAATTTCCTCAAATTTGAGTCATGCCACATAATTTCAGTCACATGCATCATTTTCATGGAACTTTCTCATTGCAATAACTTTCTAGTTCACATGAGCATATTTCTCAATTTCATTCATATCTTTGAAACACTATGCATCTCAAACACAACATTTCATCATATCACCATATCAAATTTGGCACATAAAGTTTCATGCTCAAGGAACTAACATAATCACATCATCATAAGTGTGTACGAGGTTCATCATCATAATCATACTCTCTCGTCCACCTATCTCATAGTATCTTATGCTTTGACCCTTATGGGCTTTAAACTTGTATTTGTATCTTTATTACCCTCAAGGGGTTGGCACTTAAACTTTTTTTTCTAAGATTTGAACCCATCAAAATTTCAATCAGAACTTATCATAAAAGGGCAGAAAATATCGTATGCTTAAGGGCTCTAAAATCTCCATTTGTGACCCTTTTTAAGATCCATCTTCGCCTAAGGCTCCATAATTAATTCTTAGATCAATTATGAGGGATTCCTAGGCATGTTCTCTAAGTTATAAACCACTTTAAAACTCTTATCATCATCTTAAACTTAGAAATTAGCACCTAATCATTTATGAAGGGATCTTGTACATGTCTTACTAATTATGAATCATTTATCCTTGAATTAATCATGCTAGAACAGATTTGCACATCTTTGCATTAAGGTGTTCTATAATTCTCATCTCTAATCCCTTTTTAACTTACTTATTCTTTACTAACTTTTCTAGATCGATCATTGCTTCTCTCAACATAATTTTACACATTTAACACCTTAGAACAACATTTATACAGTGGCCAAGCATAGAACCGAAATCATGAACCCATAAGATCACATAATCTCTTAGGTTAAAATGCATATAAGTTACTAGTTTTCTCTTGGGATGTTTCTGAAACAAAAGGTGTTCTGGTAATCGATTACATGTTCCTAGTAATCGATTACCAGGAGCTCAATTCATTCTGGGTTTCAAAAACAAGGTAATCGATTACATATGATGGTAATCGATTACTTAGGTTAATGTTTTTTCTAAAAAAAGTAAAACAGGGTAATCGATTACACTATAAGGTAATCGATTACATGGTTAGAAGGTTCTTGGGCATGAAGAAGCCGTAGTAATCGACATTACCTCTGGTAATCGATTACCAAAACCAAAAGTCCTTTGGAAACCCTCCTGGTAATCGATTACATGGGTAGTAATCGATTTACCAGAACCTCAAAATTGAGAAAACATGATTTTGACACATTCCAAACTATTTTAAACATCTTAAGACCTCATAAAATAGTTTTCCAACATTTCCTTGAAATTATCCATGTATTTTACAAAATCAAACCATTATTGAATCATACCAAAACTCATCCATTTCTTTTTGAATGGAGTTCCCTTTTTAGGATACTTAGGGCAAGTCTTTGAGCTCTAGAGTATTTAGGTGATGACAAAATCTTAAACATGCCATGCACTTTATTTTACTCTTCATTAGAAAGTAAAGTGAGAGCATAAAATAAATATGAGATGCAACTTCATTATTATCTTTAAGGATTAAGTGATGACTTGAAATATAAACATGAAATGCAAGCTTGGGAATTTAAATATGGTAATGCAAGTTCATTCATTTACTCTTGTGAAATTAGTGATAGCATCAAAATAAACATGAGATGCAAGACATAAATTTAAACATGAATGCATCTTGTTTTTATCTTAGCTAGAGCTCTTGCAAGACTTTTAGAGGAACACAAACCTCAACCCATTATGTATCATAAGGCAAGCTTTAGAGTTCTTAGCACCTAGACTTCAAAAGAAATCTTAAGGTTTGAACTCATCATCAAGCTTAAAGAAATGGACCCAAAGTTCATCACTTTGTTTAAACAAAACTACAAGAACTAAGTCATATTCTTTATTTTATTGCTCATAGGCTTCAATCTAGCGTAAATTCTAGAACGGCCGAACCAACTTTAAGGTTGGCAAGGGTAAGTTTAGAGCTCTTTGAAATCATGAGATTAACTTTCTTTTTAACAAAACTTTCGTGATCTACTAGACATATTTTACAAACTTTGTTCAAATCCAAAGAAGAAAAAAACTGAAATCCTTAAGGGAAAGAGGAAGAGGAAAACCGAAAACTTAAGCCAAGAAAAGAAAGGAAATCCAAGCATGTATGGTCCAAGACCAAGTGTTTCAAGCTTTAGAGGTTTCTCACATGACAACATCAAGTCATTATCTTGAAACCTCATCATCAAGCTCACATTCTTTTTGTAAAAAGGCCTCTTGGCCGAAAAAGAAAGAGGAAGGGAAAGGAGTTTGAAACCAAGAGAAAAACTAGAACTTTCTTGAGAACACAAACACAAATCATCAAAACTAAACCCCTACCTTAAGAAGTCTTGAAGAGAAGAAAGAAAGCTTGAGTTTTTGATGAAATGGAGAGGGAAAATCCTCTTGAAACTTGAAGGGAGAAATCAGCTAAAGTGAAGAAGTTTGAGAGGAAATGAGAGGATTTGCAAGAAGTGTGAACTTACCAAGTGAACCAAAGTGTGACAAGGTTCATCAAGGCTTGGTATTTATAGAAAAATGAGACATGTTAGCTGATTTGGGGAGGGAATGGCTGATGGCTTTTCAAGGTCAATGGAGGAGGAAAATATCTCTTACAAAAGCATGGGCTTAGGCATGGCAAGCATGGTTGGAAGCATGGGCAAGGTATGGGCAAAGCATGGCCTAAGGCATGGGCTTGAAGTGCATCAAAAATCACACATGTGGCACCATTTTAGGGGGGATTTTCGGTCAACACATCAGCTAAGGGGAAGGGATTTTTGTTCATGTAATTATGGTTTAAGGATGTGTTTAAGTGTTTCTATGATTAGGCTTTTGATTAGGAGTTTGTAAGCAAGTGTTTAGGTGAGAAAATGGTTAATTGAGGTGGTTCAAGACTTGATTAGGAGGGTAATCTTATTAGATTAGTAATTTAAAATAATTCTTTTGGTCAAATGAGGTATGGCTCAATTCCTTAATTTAAGGAATTGGAGAGAGAAACACTATTCAAGATTCCATGACTAGGAATCTTGAATTTAAAGAATACAATTAGAGTTTATCTAAGCAATCTTAGGTTCTAATTAACCTTAATAAATTATTTTGACTCTAGATTAATTATCGAAATAAATTAATCTTCGATTAGAACCTAATATTGCTTAGGTTTGCTTAACTGCGTCATTAGGCTTACTATACACTGTTCTAGGGGCAAAATGGTAATTTTGCGCTAAACTGCAGGGACCTTCAGGACCAGACTAAACATCAAACATTGCTTATAAACATCATTCTAAACTTCTTGGAAAAGTTCCGGCTCAAACGGCACCTTTTACCCTATGTAAACACGGGGTATTTTGGTCATTTTGAGCCGAAAGTTTAGAAAACGAGGTTTTCTCCTCAGATATCATTCTTTAATAGCATAATCCCCTCAAACATAGAATTGACCCGTTGAAAGTCAGGGCAGCTGTCCTTTAATTTCGGGTAAAAATGACCTCGGGGGCATTTCGGTCATTTGTACTCTACAGCGGAAATTGGGGCGTTACAACATTAGTAGACTTTTCCTTGAGGTTCCGAAAGGAAGGTGTGAATATAGTTCCTTCTATGAATTTCATACCTTTCTGAACAAGAGGAAAACTTATGTTGTAACACCCTAAAATTATTTAAACATTAATTTGAACTTTACTAGTCATAATTTCAAAAATCTGACAGTTTACAATGATGAGGATGGCCTAACGGACATCTTTAAAAAAATTTCGAGTCGGGATGAATAGTGACCTTATGGGCCCAGCAGGTAGAAGAAGCTGAAATCCCAGATCTGGGACAGGAATGCAGGGAGGAACTAAAAGAGAGGGTTAAGGTTAGAAATGGTAAGGAATAAGAATTATATACCTAGAATTAATTTTTGAGCAATGTTTGATTACCTAGGTACGATGTTTTACCCGTTTCAGTAGAGTTTTGATGTGCGGTTTTTAATATCATACAAGTTACTTAGTGGCCAAGTAACCTTTGCCAACCATTTTATGCAAGTGGATGGAAAGGATTGAAACTTGAAAGTATTTCAATCATGGCCTTTCATTTATTATATTTCTCGGAACCAATATCTTATCCGTTTGATGGAATTTCAATGTAGGTTTAACCAAAAAAGCTACTTGCTCCCCAATTCAAAGTGAGCCACTTATCTTGAGTCAAGTGGATGGCCAAGATGCATTCTTTGACCAACAAAACAAATCCTAGCCATTATCTCTTATTATTCTTTTAAAAGAAAGAAATACAAACTTTAACTACATAATTATGACATCTAACTCAAGATAAATACAAAGCCACCAACCTTATCACTTCACCATCATCATTTTCGGCCAAGAGGCATAAAATACAGCCCTTCCATTGTTCTTCTTCTTAAACCTCCATTAACAAACTTCAAGCTTAAAAAACCTAAGCTCAAAGTCACTAAAACCACAAACTTTCTTCACAAAACTTGTTCTACTCTCCATAATCTACCAAACTAACTGATTAGAATTTGAATCCATAACCTTTTTATACTTTGAGAGCTCACAATATGCTGCCTAAGGAAGGGTTTGGTGTGGGTTTGAAGGCTTTGAAGTGAAGGAAATCAATCTTGGAGCACCTTGGAGTCAAGGATCCATTTGGTTTCCAAAGTAGGGCATTTTAAACCTCATTTACTTCAAATTTGTTTTTCTGATTTGCTTATTGGTTTCGCTGAATATTTTTGGTGGTATTGGTTAATGATATATGGATATTTATGTATGAATTTTGGTGGAGTGTTTGGATGATGTTAGAAAACCCATTTTGGCAAAAACAAGTTTTGAATCATGTGCTAGAATTCTAGAATTTGTACTAGTAGGTTATGAATCGCGAATTTTCTAATGTATTTGTAGATGTTTTTATGAGCTAGAAAAATTCTATGTTGAAGCTAACATTCTAGGTTCCACAAATTTTCTTGAGCCTTGTTTTGAACTCTTCCTGCCTAAAAAAAATCATAACCGAGACTATATAGATATGCCTGAATTTTTGCTCTTGAAGCTAAAAATTTGTCTAATTTTTCTACCATAATAAATGATTGAATTCTCCTTTGAAATTTTTGTAGGATGTTGATAACATCTTGAAGTGTAACTGTGATTTTTCTTTTGAATTTATTCAATCATTTGCTAGGGCAAAAAATTATGGGATTTCAATTTAAGCTGAGGTTAAGTGGGTTTCTGAGCACCAAATTTGTCTAATTCTGTTAACATAGTTAGAGAGTTTTTGCTTTGAAATTTTGTGGACACATTGAAGTGTCTTATAGAATTTTTATAACCTCTAAATTGGTTGTTTGATGTGCAAATAAATTTGTGCTATAATGGGGTAAAATACCAAATTGCTAGAAATGAACCCATACCTTGAATTGGTAGTGTAATGACTTTTGATTCAAATATGATGAGTATAAATACATGTCATGCACTTTAAAGAGTGATTTATGAGGAATGAATGAATGGTGTAAATAGATTTGAAGCATTATGAAATCAGATTTATGTAATACATATAGAAATGTGATGCATGTATAGGTGAGCTTGGGGATGATGTATGTGTGGAGTGATGAATGAAATCCCCTTTATATATTAGGGCACGGATAGTTCCCCTATACTAAGGGCATGGATAATCCCCTATATTAGTTCCCCTATACTAAGGGCACGGAAAATTCCCCTATATTAAGGGCACGGATAGTCCCCTATATTAGGGGCATGGGGAGGTTCCAGGTTCCCTATATTAAGGGCATGGATAGTTCCCTATAGTAAGGGCATGGGAGAGTAGGAATGATGTTTATGAGATCCTTTTTGGTGTATTGAGGGTACGTATATTTGAGAATGCAATACTATGATATTGAGTAGTATTACATGTGTATATTAAGTGATTGAGTAATAAAATAAACCCACTTCGAAAAGATGATTTTTGAACTTTAAAATGAACCTTTGAGATAAATATTGCATGTTCACATTTTCTTGATAAATCAAAGTGGCTAGGGTGATGATGATGACATTATGATTGTGTAATTGGGAAGTTGTCCTATTGAGAATTGTATAATTCTCACCCCTATGTTTTATGTTCCGTGTCGCCTCCAGGTTGATCTAAGAACAGCGCTACGTGAAAGAATGTGGGATTGAGTAGTTTAGTAGTTAGTGTTTTTATTATGTTGTACTTAGTTATGTGTATATATCTATAAACGTAATAGAGAACATATATGTATTGAAGCTCATAGAAGAGCTTCCTTTTGTACTTAACTATGTATTCAATAAATAGTGTTTCCTTGTTATATATATTTCAATAAAATTACGCTTAGTTATTACACACGTTAATCAAGCTTGCTATAGATATTTAAGGAAAGTCCACTAATTAATAAGTAACAACTCTCGAATATGATGTCATGACTTAAGGATGAGGTTGTACTTAGGAGGATGTTACACATGTGCTGGAAAAGTCTTGTGAGTAGCATTCCATATGGGACACTAGCTGTCCTCCATTTTTCTTTTGAGGTGGCACTGATCATGTAGTCCAGGATGAGTCTTAGCAAGTTCACTTTCCTCTTTGCCACCAGATAGTATAGAAGCATGCAATCCATGCCAACTAGCACATATGTGCTTCTTGGACGGGGTAGAATGGAGAGTTGTACCATCGTATATACTTTCCTAGCCCTAGCACTTAGCATGGTAGTAGTGATTTCGTTCGGCTTATGAAGAATATAATCGAGTAGAATCTCTGGACATGTCACCTTCATTTATCCTTTGAGAGTAAGCCCAATTGGGTGAGGAGCTACAGATGATTCCAGCATTTGGTGCCTTGATGATTTTAGAGAGCCCTGAAGGAGAAATCTTGATAGCACAATCTTCTGATTATAGATTTTAAGGAAGAAGCAAGTTTTCTTCTAGGTGGAAGTAGAAGGCAATAACTAGTCTTGGGAAGACTCGTTCATTTATCTCTAGATATTTTTCCCATTTTTGAAATGAGAATACTTCATCAAGAATGGCTATTTCTTCACGAAGATCCTTTAGCAAAGATTTCCTTGTTGCCGTTTTTTTTTTATGCGAAGTGCTTTTCATAGTGATCTTACATTTGTAGATCATCATACATGTGAAAAGAAACTCTCTCTAAGCAGATTGGTCACGATTTGTCTTTCAGCCATTGTAGAGAAGTCTGTATATGAGGTAGAAGAAGAAAGATTAAGTCTTGAAGATGTTAAGAGGTAAGGAATGGAAGGAATATGAGCAGTTTCAGAAAGGTTTGAAAGTGAGGGAATATGAACTGGTTAATGAAGAGTGTGGTGGAAGATTATGGATAAAGAGTGACGTGTATGGATCAATTGGACATTATTTAAGTGATGGGACATGGCTGACTGAAAAGTGAAATGACATGGGAAAGAGAAACTTAGAAGAGTGGGAATTATCTTGCCTTTTTCATCATTCTTCAAAAATAGTGGTTTCTTACTCTTGAAAGCACTTTCTAAAGTGCTTTCTTTCTAAGCTTTACTATTCACTTTCTGACCATTTGAGAACTCACCACATACTCAAAATAAGCTCATCTTCATATGAATCCTATGACCCCATATACTCTTCATTTTCTGATCCCATCTCTTCTTTCTAGCCATCCATCTTCTTTTGATTAACCCATCTTCTTTCTGAACTTGTAGACTAGAATTTTGATCTTCAATATGATACATGATCTTGCAAACTGATGTCTTCTGAACTTGTAAATTGATGACTTTGCTAGATCTTCATTTGGAATTTATGAAGGGAGGATGCCCAGAGATGTTCGTGCATGAATGCTTATGCAGAGTTTACAAAAACATAAGTTTAAAAGCTTTTTCAAAACACAAAACCGATCTTCAGCTAATGGCTTTGTGAATATATCTGACACTTGGTCTTCGTATTCACAAACATTAACTCAACATCTCCTTTTTGAATCATGATCTTGAATAGAAGATATTTTTCAACAAGAGCTTGGATTAAGAGTGCTAGATAGGATTTTCGCAAGATTAATAGCATTAGTATTATTACAGAAAATAGGGATGTATGAATACCTCAAGTGATAATCTTCTACCTGGTTCTTTATCCACGACATCTGGGTGCAACAATTTGCAACAGCTACATATTCAGCTTCAGTAGAGAGTGCAATGGTATTTTGCTTTTTGCAAGATCAAGTGATCAAGCTTTTTCAAAAGAAATAGTAACAACCATTGATGCTTTTTTTCTCAACTCTATCTCCAGCAAAGTCAACATCACAACCTCTCTTGAACCCATTCTTCAACAAGAAGGTGCTTAGTCTTTCATACAAAGCTCAAGGAGCTTGTTTTAGACATAAAGAACCTTTGGTAGCTTGAAGACATGGTTGGGAAGTTTTTCATTCTCAAAACTATAAGGCTGCTTCACATATACTTCCTTAGAGAGAAATCTATTTAGGAATGCAAACTTAACATTCATTTGATAGAGAATGAATCCTTGAAGATAGCAAAAGCAAGTAGCCTTCTAATGACTTTCAGTGTAGCTACTAGTGCAAAGGTTTCATCATAATGAATTCCCTCTTGTTGATTATAACTTTGTGGAACTAATCTTGCTTTGTTCCATGTGATAGTGTCACCTTCATCGAACTTGTTCTTGAATATCTCTTTTGTACTGATGATGGTTTTTCAATTAGTCATCCAACTTTGCCTTTCTCAAACTTGGTCAGCTCTTTTGCATAGCATTCACCCAACTTTGATCAATCAAAGCTTCTTTAATGCATTAGGTTCAAAGGTTGAGATGAAAGCACATTTTGACTTATTTTTAAGGGATTACCTAGTTTTTATACCCTTGGAAATGTCTCCACGAACTTTGTCTTGAGAAACTGTCTTTAAAATAGAAACTCCCTTGTAGTTTTTTTATCATTTAGATTCCTCAAGCTTCTCTTTCATCTTCAGTTTGCTCATTTTCGTGTCTAGAAATTTTACTTTCTGATCACTTTGGAGTTCTGAGCATGCTTTCTAAAGAGTTGATGTTCTGGAGCTCATTTTTGAAGACTTGGCTTTTATCAGCCTATATTCTGAAACATCCTTGAGACTTATTTCTCTGGATTTTCCACCAGTTCTTTGAGATTATCAACAAGATCCTTCTTAAGCTCTTTCATCATCATACTTGAGATATTTTGACTTCTTGGTCTTCAAGCTCCTGATTTACTCTTAGGTTAAGGACAAATATGGAATAGTCACCGTCCATTTGTTCCTTGGTACTCCAGCCTGTGGACCTTATCAAACATCCTCAATAGGAATAGTTTTTGGTTTTGGTACCCAGACTATCTTAGGTCCTTTTGGTTAGTTTTTGAGGAAGATATTTTCCAACCTTTCTAACAGATTTCTTTCTCAAGAACCATTTGTCAGGTGGGTGTCCCTTCTTGTGGCAAAGAGTCCAGAGACAAAGTTTATAGATCTTAGATGTGGTTGCATTAGTTTTTCTCTTCTATTTCCTCTTCATATCTCAAACCTATTGAAAGCATAGCCCTTGACCTTCAACATAAGAACAAGGTTTTTGAACCATTTATCATTTGTTCTAAGTCAATATTAGAAACCATGAAGCCCTCTCAAATTTAGAAATAACTTTCTCATATATTTCTCAATACTTTTGGAGGCTTAGTTTTAAGGCATAGAACCTTAGAAAAAAACTTTGTAATGTTTCTTTCTTAAGCTTAAGCTTTTCAGCTTAAGGCTTGATCTTCTCAAGTTTCAAAGCAACCTTCTATGTTTTCTTTTTTGGTTAAGATATTTAGAGGAGTAAGCTTGAGAATCTTCTAGCAACTCATCATACAATACAAGTACTAAGTAATATGAAAGGTTAAGTTCAATAAACTTACCTTACATTCCTCTGTTCAGTGTACTCAACCATGAAATAAAAATATGCAACATTTTCTAGCTTGTCATGACTTTCAGACCCATCTTTTCTTCTTCAGAGTTGCTTGAGGTAGGCAGCATGTCTTTCTTCTTAAACAAGAACCTTTCTGTGATACCATGAGCTTAGAGCAATATGGTTAAAAAAGACTCTTCTTCCATAGATAGAAAATTTCTCATTCAAGATTTTCTTTGCCCTTTTTGTCTTTCTTGAGATTGATGTCCCTTCCTTTCTTTACTTACCCTTCTCAGGTTTTTGACATTTTTCAGATATTGAGATCTCATTTCCATTTTCAATCTTAGATTCTTCATCAAATCTTTCCTCTTCATTTGAGGTTTTAGCAACTTTCATTGCTTTAGCTTTGCACTTATTCTGACATGATAACTTTAGGGCCAAAGACTTTTAAGATGGTTTGAGATCTTCAAGCAGCATGCACTGTCTATCCCATATTTTCTTTCTTATGTCACAAACAACAAATATATCATATTTATCTCTGCTTAGTGTACAAGTGAGTAGGAGCTTGGCTTAGGTGTTCAACTGAACTCTTTCTCCTTGTTATTCTTATCCACCTACTCCTTAGGACTCATCTTGTCATTGTAGGTATAAAAGAGCACGAGAAGGGGGGTTGAATGGTGCTTTGCTTTTTTTACATCTAAAACATTTAACAAAATACTATGAAGCATTAAGCTTGAAGTGCAGTGGAAATGAGATTAGTTGTTTTAGAAAGTATATCTCTAAAGCATACAATATGTAACAGAGTTAAGCCATTATTTCAACGGTTTAACAGCATAGCAGAGAAAGTAAAAGAGATCGGGGAGAAGAAGATATGACACAAATGTTTTTATACTAGTTCAGCCAAACCTCCTACATCCAATATTCAACACACGTTGAGGTTTCATTAAAACATCTTTCTCAAACTAGAGAAAGAACAAAGATAGTCTTTATGTTAGCCTTCCTAAGCTTTCAATTATGATTATTGGACAACCACTACTATCACAAGTTGAGTTGTTATTCACTAGCCTCTCCAAGCTAAACCCATGACAGGTAGACAATCCCTCCTGTCCCGTTGAAAGTAGTTATTCACCAACCAATCCAAGTTGAACTAGTAGTTTTTCACAAGCCTCTCCAAGCTGAACTATGACCAACTAGAACACCTTATGTAACACCCAAGGTTATTTTAGAAATTTTATTTAGACTTTATTAATAAGAATTTTACAATTCCGATAGGGTTAGTGAGACACAAATGACTTGATGAGGACCACAACAAAAAATGTGAATAGTACTACCTAGGCCCGGTAGGCCTGGGACCACCAAAGCCCTGAAATTGGGCCTGGAGATCAGACTGAGAAAATGTGAGATTTAGGTTGGAAATGGTTAAAAATGAAAAAGTGAGGCCCATAATAAAATTTCGGGTACTATATGTTTTACGAGTACTGTTTTAACCGTTCGGTTAAATTACGATTTGTAGTTTTTACACCTAAGGAAATTACAATGTGAAATGGACACCTAGTAAGACAAGTGTGTAGCTTAGAAGAAGCCATATCATTGTCTTTTCTAGGAACCAATGAGAAGCCACCAAAATTTCATGTATTTATCTTAAAGAAACACCATTTTATTAATTTCATTTATTACACCATTATCACATTATTACAATATAAGCTTCTTAACCTTTCTTCCCAAGACATTCATGTCAAAACACTTTAGTTTTACAGCCATTTACATCTTCTTCTCTACTCAATACAAGAACTCTAGCTAAGGACACCAAACTTCACTAAAAAATCCCATAGCCAAGATTACAACTCATACTACTTCACATAAATTTAAGACCAAACTCTTCATTACAAACCCCAACCTCTTCATATTATCAAGTTAGCTATTGGAGGCAGTGTTGAAAGGGGATTTGAGAGAGTTAGATCAAGTAATTGGTGGAGGATCATTGAGACAAGTTAGGAACAAGAGCTTAAGCTTTCAAAGAACCAAGTAGGGCTTTATTCATCTACTTTTATTTCAAATTTATTCTGAAAATTTCTAAATTGATTAAGCTTGATATTTTTCATTTTATTGGTTGATAACATATGAATATTGATGTATGAATTTTGGTAGAGAGTTTTGATGATGTTAGAGAACCAATTTTTGAAAAGATGTTGTAGCTAAGTTGGAATCTCGGATTTCCAGCAAGCAGCTCAACTTTCATGATTTTTATGACTAATTTAGAGACATGATCATTAGCTAAAAATTTTATATGATGAAGCCAACATATGTAAGTGTTTCCAGAAATTTTCTTGGCTCATCTTAAGTACTTTTGCTATGGTTAAAAATTGAAAAACCAGGTTATGGTTTCTTCTTGCAGTCAAGTTTGTAGTACTGAATTTGCCTAATTTTATTACCCTAGAAAATGATTGAATTATTAGCTGAAATTTTTACACAATGTTGAAGACATATTTAGGTCCAACTATAAATTTTTTTACGAAGTTTTGTGTTCATTTGGTAGGGTATAAAAATTGAGACTTCTAGTTGTTGCCTCTGAATGTGTAATTTCTGACCTCCAAAATTGTGAAATTTTATAATTATAGCTAGAGACATATTTATGCTTTGAAATTTTTACATGACCTTGTCAACACATTGAATTACCTCTGAAAAATAGTTTTGCTATGTTCTAATGATGTTTGATAAGTTAACCATCATTTCTCTTAGAATTGAAATTTGGCAGCAAGCATGGTTGGCTAAAATGCCAAAATGTTTATGACTTGACCCCATTATTACATGTGAACTTATTGATAATGTTAGGCACATATAAAGTGATTACTTATTCTAATTGCTCACATATATGTGAGACAAGCATAAGACTATGTATTATCGGGTAGAGAGCAAATTGGTTAGTTAACGAATGAACCTAACTACCTTTGAATTGAGTTAAAGCGAACCTACTAGAAATAGGTCTGTGTGTGAATTGGAGAGAAAATCCAAGGATCACGTATAGGAATGAGTTCAGTCCTAAAATGTAATCTATTACCCTAGAGTGGCCTAAGCCACCATAATCAAGGGCCCAAATAGTCAAAGTAGCAATTTGTTTAAGTTATTTTACCTTATGTGCTATATGATTAATGCTTTAATATTTGAGTGAGATCAAGATGTTATGTGTTTAATTACTAATTTAAATCCAAGGATGAAGACCACATAAAATGGACTTGCTTCGGATAAAGATCTTCGTAATCTAGATAATTACTCTTAATTTTCATTTAAAAAGTTCATAAATAAACCAAAGCTGGGTAGATAATGATAAAGTTATGTATGTATGGGAATACCCTACGGGTTCGAGAGCTTGTCTCCTGATAAGAGGTATTTATGCCACTTATCTTGCTACCAAACCTTAGCTTTTTACATGAGTTTTCCTGAGTTATTGATGCAATTAATAAGGATTTTGATTAACTCCTCATTATGTGATTTTAATAGAAGTATTGACTTTTGCATTGATTTTGGAATAAATTGTAATTATACCCTATTGCGTTTGACTTGTCTCTTTAAGTATTGTTTTGTGCACAAGAGTTTTAGATCAAGTGCAAAATGTCAAGAACAAGGTTGCTGATGTTTTGAAGATATCCAACTTGACCTCTAGTTAGTATTTTCACAATATTTGGAGTTACAAATGTCTTGAGGTAATTTTGGTGGCGTGGAAAGCTTATTCAACGGGCTACAATCGCTATTTCTAGTGCCGAGGACAGATTCAGATGTTTAATGGGCCAAAATAACCAAATACATGAAAACATCACGTTGTCCAAGCTCCAAGTGCTCATGAGTCGCATAGCTCACTGGTGAGCGCTCCAGCAGTCATTTGGTAGTGGTGGGGTGATGACGAATAGCTCATTAAATCAGTTTGGACCCACTTTGGCCCAATTTTAGAGGCGGTACTTAAGGGATTGTTATAGACTTTTCCTAAGCTTTTGTTCATTTAGGCCACCACTTTAGTTGTATTATTCTCTCTCTTCTTCTCTCTTTTCTCTCTCTAAGGGTTCCATTGGTGAAGGTTTTTATCTTGGAGGTTGTAGCAATGATTGTTGCTATTATTTTCAAGTTCTTTCTTATCTTCATTGTTGTAATCCTCCAGAGATGGAGGAGTAGATTTCATTACTAGTGTAGGGATTTCCAGATGGATTGGAATGATGTTTGAGACTGTTTATATTGAATGCATTGGCTTTCTTAATGTTATGCAGGTTCTATTCCTTTAATTATTGTGGTGATTGCTATAATCTTTATTGGGATAAC
The DNA here is from genome assembly GCA_030441495.1 of Dalbergia oliveri. Classification (NCBI taxonomy): domain Eukaryota; kingdom Viridiplantae; phylum Streptophyta; class Magnoliopsida; order Fabales; family Fabaceae; genus Dalbergia; species Dalbergia oliveri. The sequence continues at coordinate 943,835 of JAMLFY010000023.1, forward strand.
TAAATTGCGATCGTTGTTTGGGAAACCCTTTGGGTATAAATTGATAGATCTATTGGTTTATGTTTGAGTGAGAACATTAAAATTAACTTTCCGATTGGCGGTTAGACTACAGCAATTGGCTCATTAAATTGATGTGATTTCTAATAAATTGGCGTTGATGGCGATCGTCGTTTATTAGCTATTTGCATTGATAGAATTCTAGAGGTCAATTGATCACTAGTAGAATTGAGGTTATTTATTACCAATAGCCACCAATGGGTTTAATATTTGGTCAATGATAATTAATTTCCAATCCTAGGAATACTTGCACTAGTGCCTTCTTTATTGTTGCTATTATCTTTCAATTTAAATTAATTGCTTTAATTCTCAAAACCCCAAATCTTCCAACTAAATATTAAAGCCTCCTTAAGACGACCTAGGTTGTGCCCTTTATTACATTTTTGGTGCAACTTAGCACTTTATAAATTTTAATTTATTTGTGAGTCACGATAACTCAAATCAAATTTTGGCACCGTTGCCGGGGAGGTATTAAAACTTAGTTGTTTAATTTTTCTATTTTTATTTTATTCCAATTTTTATTTTAGTTCATTTTTCTTTATTTCCTTGTTCTTTAATTCTTGCTATTATTCTATTCTGCAAAAATAAAAAATAAAAAAAAAATTCTTTTCCCTTTATAAGGTGTTCCCTGTCTTCTAGAAATTTGATACCTCTTGATTCTGAAATTAAGAAAACTTTGAGAAAATTGCAGACAAAAAGCATCAACAACAGAATCATCTGAGCATTCTGATCTTCTTTTTTAGTTTCAAGTAATACAAGTGACATGGTAGAAAGGAAACACTTCGGGAACTCACTGCTCCTTGATTTCACTCAGATGACCTATCTTTGGGTTGAAGCTGCACACCCTCCATGAAGGTCTTGACCGTCCAACTTAGGGACGTTAAAGCAAAGTGTTGGGTGGGAGACAACCCAGTGTGGTTTTTCTTTACCTTTCCTTTTATTTTCTGCATTTTATTTATTTTCATTTTAGTTTTAAGTCTTGCATCATATTTATTTTTATTTGCATTTTACACCATCCCTTTGGCACCTTAGAGGTTACATGCATAGGCTCACACCACATGCACTATATTAACATGCTTGGCATTGACTTTATTTTGTATTGCATGCTTGGTGGATTCACTTGTGTTGTTTGGATAGAGTACATGCACTTTTACCTGTGAGATTTTGAGCCTCTTTGATTGGACTATCATGTGCTATGTTTATTTGTTCATATGTGCTTCCCTCTTTGGATTTGCATTCTAGAACTTGCTTAGGGTCTTCTTTGAAGATATGTTTTCATGTGCATGCTTGAATATGATTGAGGCATTTTTCTTCTTTTTTTTAGCCACTTGCCCATATAGCCAACCATTGCATGTTACCATTGTTTAGCCCCCCTTATTGCCCATTCTTTTGTTTTAGCACATCCTTAGCCAAAAGTGAAAAATCATGAAAATTCCCAACCTTTTAGGCTTAGGAGAGCATTTGTAAACATTCTTATTTGTCATTGAGTATAAGTGTGGGGGAGAGTATGAGAACATGCCCCAATTTAAGTGTGGGGAAGGAGTAATGTGTACTCAAAATTCAGCAAATGACATACCAAAAAAAAAAAAAAAAGAAAAGAAAAGAAAGCAAGGTTGATTAAAAAAAAAATTTAAAGGATTCTAAAAAGGTTTGGTTGAAGGTGTGCCACATTGCAAAAAAAAAAAAAAAAAAGCTTATAATTTAGTTAATTTGGACAAAGTGTACCCTTCGGCACTTGTGCTCTTGGTGTATGTATTTGCTCTCCTTTGACTTGAGGTTTAGCCCATTGGCCTATATATTTATCCACCTTCACCCAAGCCCCATTACAACCAAAGAGTGTCCTCTTGATTCAGTATGCATGTGTGTGTGACAAAATGAAGAATGAGACCCGTAGCAAGCTTATGGTAATGCATTTTCAATTGAGGTGATTGAGTATGCATCATAACCCAAAACACTTGAGTGAATGAGTGGCAAATACTAACCTTGGGAGGATTTTGTACTTGATCGATGCATCATATGTGAATTCTACTCTGTATGCTATGTTCTTGTTCATGCCTGGCTTGTTACAATTCTCTTGATTGTTAGTGTGAAAGCTTCCTGTATGCCTCTAGGTTCATTGGATTGGTGTATTGTCATTTAATTTCATGCATCATGCATTTTAGGTTAGGAGTCTAATATAGTCCTTGTATACCTGTTTCTCATCCATACCTTGGTTTGATCTTAGTTTCACATGAAGACATGTGAAAGCTTAAGTGTGGGGGAGTTTAATAAAAGGCATTTATGCCACTTATCTTACTACCAAACCTTAGCTTTTTACATGAGTTTTTCCTGAGTTATTGATATAATTAATAAGGATTTTGATTTACTCCTCATTGTATGATTTAAATAGAAGTATTGACTTTTGCATTGATTTTGGAATAACTTGTAATTACACTTTGTTGCATTTGACTTATCTCTTTAAGTATGGTTTTGTGCATAGGAGCTTTAGATTAAGTGCAAAATGTCAAGAACAAGGTTGCTGATGTTTTGATGATGTCTAACTTGACCTCCAGTTAGTATTTTCACAATATCTGGAGTTACAGATGTCTGATTGACGTGATTTTGGTGGCGTTAGAAAGCTTATTCAAAGGGCTACAATCGCTATTTCTAGTGTGAGGATAAATTGGATGTTTAATAGGATAAAATAACCAAATACGTGAAAATGTTAATCCTGTTAAGCACTAGGCACTCAAGGAACCCCAAAAAATGGCTTTTATCAGCATAGTTCATGGTGAGCATGTAGCGGTCATTTAGTGTCCAAGTTCTCGTGCGATGACGTAGAACAGCTCATTAAATCAGTTTGAACCCTTTGGTCCAATTTTAGAGACGTATTTAAGGGATTGTTATAGACTTTTACCCTAAGCTTTTATTCAGGCTCCACTTTAGTTGTTATTATTCTTTCTACATCTCTCTCTTCTTCTCTCTTTTCTTTCCTAAGGGTTCCATTGGTGAAGATGCTTTATCTTGGAGGTTGTGGCAACGATTGTTGCTATTATTTTAGGTTTTCTCTTATCTTCATTGTTGTAATCCTCCAAAGATGGAGGAGTAGATTTCTTTACTAGTGTAAGGATTTCAAATGGATTGAAATGATGTTTGAGACTGTTTGTTTATATTGAATGCATTGGTTTTCTTAATGTTCTACAGTTTCTATTCCTTTAATTATTGTGGTGATTGCTATAATCTTTATTGGGATAACTAAATTGGCAATTGTCGTTTAGGGAAACCCTTTGGGTATAAATTGATAGATCTGTTGGTTTATGTTTGAGGGAGAATATTAGAATTAACTTTATTGGCGATTAGGCTATAGCAATTGGCTCATTAAATTGATGTGATTTCTAATAAATTGACGATCATCGTTTATTAGCTATTTACATTGATCGAATTCTAGAGGTCAATTGATTACTAGTAGAATTGTAGGTAATTTATTACCAATAGCCACTAATGGGTTTAATATTTGGTCAATGATAATTAATTTCCAATCATAGGAATACCTTGCACTAGTGTCTTCTCTATTGTTACTATTATTTTTCAATTTAAATTAATTGCTTTAATTCTTATAACCCCAAAATCTTCCAACTAAGTATTAAAGCCTCCTTGAGAGACGACCTAGGTTGTGCCCTTTCCTCCGTTTGGTGCAACTTAACACTTTATAAATTTTAATTTATTTGTGAGTCGTGACAGCTCGCATCATCTACCTTAATTTCCTTTTTACTTTTCTCTAGTTAAGTTTTAACTTCTAGTGCCTCTTTCGATGTTTATGTTTTTTTTTTTTCACTTATCCAATTTTTCCAACATTTGGGTTCCCTTTTTGCTAAAGATTTAACAAATGCTTCCCGACCTTAAGGCTATTTTTAATGTTCACCAACACTTTCTAGGGCTCTAGGTCTTCTATCTTCAAAGCCTCCTGTTGAATTGAGATATTCTCTGTGATTCTTCCTACTATTGCTTAAACCTTAGCAATGTTGTTGCCAATAATGGCTCTTCCAAGCTCGTTATGAATTGGGCCAAAAATTGGTGTAATTGAAGAACCTCTTCTGCCTCTTCCAAATTTATAGGGAGGGTGCAACATTTGACGTAATCGGGACTCCTTTGTAGTACATCCATGATTTAAAAATGTCTAAATAACCCTGAGAGTGAAGTACCATTGTAGGGTTTGATGTCACTGTGTAGTTTGAAAATCTAGGCAATGAGTATTTTGTAACATACTTGAAAAATGGATGCTTTCACTCTTCTTCTTGACTAAACTCCTATTTGGTTGTTTTCACCATAAGGTACTTCTACTTCAATGAGTCATGCCTCCAAGTCCTATACCTGTTCTTATTCACATCTTAACCATTCTTCCACTTGGTAAAAACATCTTCTTCTCATTGAAGCCTCCTTGATGATGCTTAAAAAGCAATTCTCTTCAAGTTCTTTACACTAGGCCATTTGGTCCTCACCAATTGCAATACATCTCAGATTCCTAGGGCTATCTTTGTGTTGCCTGGCGTTAGCCTCTAGTTCGATGAGATTCGATGTGGTATGCTTTTTTGACAAGGCGGGATAAGTTAGGCTTCGTATTGTTGTTCCTGTTAGCTCCAGAACCTTTGAAATGCTTCAAGTTAATATGTTTTGAATGACAACAAACCCAATATAAAGAAAATATTTTGAGAAATGACTAATGTCTACCTTGAGTTTCTTGAAATATAACGGATTTTCGTTAGTGTATCATGACTCAAATAGTGAGAATAATTTAACTTTACATGTGCAAACATGTTTTATCTCATGTAAAGAGATGGGAACTAAATGAAAGTGATAATTATATC
>JAMLFY010000023.1:949235-1054738 GCA_030441495.1 Dalbergia oliveri
CTAAAGTCATAGGTATAAGAAATGTTGGTATCTCACTAAATTTCTAATGTTTTACTTGTTAATGGACTGGCTCACAAGTTAAGCATAAGCCAATTTTGTGATCAAGGTTTTAATGTTTTATTCAAAGCAAAATCTTGCAAAATTATTAATCCCACTTTCTTGGATAAGTCATTTTATCTGTAATAGACTTGATAACACTATGTGTTATTCTTGGATAACCTTCTAAATCAAGATGTAAAATGCCTTGCATCCTTCATGGATGATAAGTGGTTATCACATGAGAAGCTTGTGCATGCTCATATGAAGCTAATCTTTGAGTTATCTCTAGAAAAAGTTCATTAAAGGTGTAACACCCTAATATTTAACCCCAATACGCCTAGGACGTATCAAGGCTAATTATTAGTTATTACTTCTCTTTAAATTCATTTATAAAATACTTAGCGGAAAATACGGGTAAAATTTTTTTTGAAATGATTTATATAAACCAAAGTGCGAGCCTTTGCGCGTAACATAAACAACGTGAAGCGGAAGAATAAATAAAACATACAGAATATAAACATTAAAGAACACATCCATCATAAACATCATTCCTCATTACTTAGATAATATAGTTTAGTACATCACAAGAGAAATATAACGAAACATAAAGTCTTACCCGCACTAGTGGGCAGAGCTTGCACAATGGGAAACATAAAGACAAATACATGGTAATAATCCCAAAAGATAAACACCCAACTATCACTACCCTCCCACTCCAAGCCTACTGGTGACGCCGTCCTCGGTGGGGAGATGTAGCCCGCGACTGACGAGCTCCTCGATGTAGCCCAACGAGTGGAGATCTAGGCATGGGAATCGAGGGACAGCATGGCCTCCGCGTCGTGGTCGCCTCTCGGCTGGACGCGCCTCGCATGCCTCCTGGGCGTGTCCTCACTACCTCCTGGGTGACCCATAGGAACGAAGGGAAGATCCCTCCGAAGGATCAGCCTCTGATCGAGTACGGGGAACATACTCAGGATATCCGCGTACCTCCGACGAGGAAGGTTGGCACGACGGCTTCTCATCTCGGGTCGTGTCCTCTCAAAGATCAGGTCGTCGCCAAAGGGTGAAGTCGGATCGAAGTGATAGCTGGAACGGGGAAGCAAAAGGGCGTCCCACATATGCAAAACGCGCACCTCGCAATGACCCTTGAAGTGGTAGGACTGATGCTCGGGGTCATAGTGCACCTCCCATGTAGGCGGGTCAATGAAAATCACGAACGACGCCATCATATCTGAAGACGTAACGGAAAGAAACAGAGAGATGGGTGAGAATTCTTACTAAAGAATCTCAGGAGGGAAGTCCTCTATCCTAGTGCCATCGTTTACGTCCCAGGAACCTTGGGTTTATTATGAAAAGGTTGAGCATGCATAGGTTCATTATGAGGTTTTCACAAAGGTCGTTGTCCAAGGTCCATGTCTTTTATAATGATTCTTAATGCATGTATGCAACATAATGTTTCATGGATGCATGGTAGCACTTTAGGTAAATCAAACGATAATTCAAACAACATTTGTGTGGCATGAAACTTTTCTTTGAACATCTTTCCTTTTCTCATACTTGTGTCACCAATAATATAGTAACCGCACCCCTTAAGCTAGGCTATGAGCTCATACCTTAACTAGTCGTCACTAGTTCTTACTTATCCTCTTGATAAGCGAATCATAAATATCATAATCCCGACTCCCACGGGTAGGGGCCTAAGGATCACCCATCATGGGACTTTCTCCTTCTTCGAAACGCATCGACTGGTTAAGACCGACTTTGTCCGCTTCGGATGGCTCGACGTCCATACCCCACGGGTTTACTTTCTCCTTACTGAGCAGGAGAAATGCGTCTCGGCATATAACTTTAAACTTCATATTTCTCAAAAACTTTCTTTTTGTCCCTCAAATTTGACGGAAATTCGGCGGCATAACGCTACTCTCCGAATTTCCTCAAATTTGAGTCATGCCACATAATTTCAGTCACATGCATCATTTTCATGGAACTTTCTCATTGCCACAACTTTCTAGTTCACATGAGCATATTTCTCAATTTCATTCATATCTTTGAAACATTATGCATCTCAAACACAACATTTCATCAAATTATGCATATAAAGTTTCATGCTCAAGGAACTAACATAATCACATCATCATAAGTGTGCACGAGGTTCATCATCATAATCATACTCTCTCGTCCACCTATCTCATAGTATCTTATGCTTTGCCCCTTTCGGGCTTTAAACTTGTATTTGCATTATTATTACCCTCAAGGGGTTGGCACTTAAACTTTTCCTCTAAGATTTGAACTCACCAAGATTCCACTCGCTCAACAAAAAAAAGGGCAGAAATATATATCATTTGCTTAAGGGGCTCTAGAATCTCCATTCGTGACCCTTTTAAGATCCATCTTCGCCTAAGGCTCCATAATTAATTCTTAGATCAATTATGAGGATTCCTAGGCATGTTCTCTAAGTTATAAACCACTTAGATCTCTTATCATCATCTTATACTTAGAAATTAGCACCTAATCATTTATGAAGGGATCTTGTACATGTCTTACTAATTATGAATCATTTATCCCTGAATTAATCATGCTAGAACAGATTTGCACTTCTTTGTATTAAGGTGTTCTAGAATTCTCATCTCAAGTCCCTTTTTAGTTACTTATTCTTTACTAGCTTCTCTAAATCGATCCTTGCTTCACTCAACATAATTTTACACATTTAACACCTTAGACAGCATTTATAGTAGCCAAACATAGAACCAAATCATGAACCCATAAGATCACATAATCTCTTGGGTTGAAATGCATATAAGTTACTAGTTTTCTCTTGGAATGTTTTGGAAACAAAGGTGTTCTGGTAATCGATTACATGTTCCTAGTAATCGATTACCAGGAGCTCAATTCATTCTGGGTTTTCAAACAACCGGGTAATCGATTACACATAATGGTAATCGATTACGTAGGTTAAACTATTTCAGAAAAAGTAAAGAACATAGGGTAATCGATTACATAAGACGGTAATCGATTACTAGGGTTAATCGTTTCGGAAAAGTAAAGGACATATGGTAATCGATTACTTTATAATGTAATCGCCAGGGTTTCCAGGAGGTCTGGGCATGAAAAGCCGCAGTAATCATTACACGCCTCTGGTAATCGTGAGAACCAAAAGTCCTTGGCCCTTTGGTAATCGATTACATGGGTGGTAAATACCAAAACCTTGAAAATTGAAAAACATGATTTTGACACATTCCAAACTATTTTAAACCTCTTGAGACCTCATAAACAGTTTTCCAACATTTCCTTGAAAATTATTCATGTATTTTACAAAATCAAACCATTGTTGGTTCATACCAAAACTCATCCATTTCTTTTTGAATGGAGTTTCCTTTTTAGGATACTTAGGGCAAGTCTTTGAGCTCTAGAGTATTTAGGTGATGACAAAATCTTAAACATGCCATGCACTTTATTTTACTCTTCATTAGAAAGTAAAGTGAGAGCATAAAATAAATATGAGATGCAACTTCATTATTATCTTTAAGGATTAAGTGATGACTTGAAATATAAACATGAAATGCAAGCTTGGGAATTTAAATATGGTAATGCAAGTTCATCTATTTACTCTTGTAAAATTAGTGATAGCATCAAAATAAACATGAGATGCAAGACATAAATTTAAACATGAATGCATCTTGTTTTTGTCTTAGCTAGAGCTCTTGCAAGACTTTTAGAGGAACATAAACCTCAACCCATTATGTATCATAAGGCAAGCTTTAGAGTTCTTAGCACCTAGACTTCAAAGAAATCTTAAGGTTTGAACTCATCATCAAGCTTAAGGAAATGGACCCAAAGTTCATCACTTTGTCTAAACAAAACTACAAGAACTAAGTCATATTCTTTATTTTATTGCTCATAGGCTTCAATCTAGAGCTTCTAGAACGGCCGACCAACTTTAAGGTTGGCAAGGGTAAGCTTAGAGCTTTTGAAATCATGGGATTAACTTTCTTAACAAAACTTTTGTGATCTACTAGACATATTTTACAAACTTTGTTCAAATCCAGAAGAAAAACTGAAATCCTTAAGGGAAAGAGGAAGAGGAAAACCAAAACTTAAGCCAAGAAAAGAAAGGAAATCCAAGCATGTATGGTCCAAGACCAAGTTGTTTCAAGCTTTAGAGGTTTCTCACATGACAACAACAAATCATTATCTTGAAACCTCATCATCAAGCTCACATTCTTTTTGTAAGAAGGCCTCTTGGAAAAAAAAAGAGGAAGGAAAAGGAGTTTGAAACCAAGAGAAAAACTAGAACTTTCTTGAAGAACACAAACAAAAATCATCAAAACTTAACCCCTACCTTAAGAAGTCTTGAAGAGATGTAAGAAAGCTTTGTTTTCTAGATGGAAGGAGAAGGAAATCCTTTTGGAGTCTTGAGGAAGAAATCAGCCAAGTTGAGGGAATTTGAGAGGAATGAGAGAATTTGCAAGAAGTGTGAACTTACCAAGTGAACCAAAGTGTGACAAGGTTCATCAAGGCTTGGTATTTATAGAAAAATGAGACATGTTGGCTGATTTGGGGAGGGAATGGCTGATGACTTTTTCAAGGTCAAGGGAGGAGGAAAATATCTCTTACAAAAGCATGGGTTTAGGCATGGCAAGCATGGTTGGAAGCATGGGCAAGGTATGACCTAAGGCATGGGCTTGGAGTGCATCACAACTCAACATGTGGCACCATTTGGGGACAGATTTTCGGCCCCCTCATCAGCCAAGGGGAAGGGATTTTTGTTCATGTAATTGTGGTTTAAGGATGTGTTTAAATGTTTCTATGATTAGGCTTTTTGATTAGGAGTTTGTAAGCAAGCGTTTAGGTGAGAAAATGGTTAATTGAGGTGTTTCAAGACTTGATTAGGAGGGTGATCTTATTAGATTAGTAATTTAAAATAATTCTTTTGGTCAAATGAGGTATGGCTCAATTCCTTAATTTAAGGAAGAGAGAGAAACACTATTCAAGATTCCATGACTAGCAAATCTTGAATTAAAGAATACAATTAGAGTTTATCTAAGCAATCTTAGATTCTAATTAACCTTAATAAATCATTTTGACTCTAGATTAATTATCGAAATAAATTAATCTTCGATTAGAGCCTAATATTGCTTAGGTTCGGCTTAATTGCTTCATTAGGCGCACTTACACTGTTAGGGGCAAAATGGTAATTTTGCACTAAACTTGGACCTTCTGCCGACTAAACATCAAACATTGCTCATAAACATCATTCTAAACTTCCGGAAAAGTTCGGGCTCAAACGGCATCTTTTACCGTGTAGACACAGGGGTATTTTGGTCATTTTGAGCCGGAAGTTTGAAACGAGGTTCCCTCCTGGATATCATTCATAACAGCATAATCCCCTTCAAACATCGAGTTGACCCATTCGAGGGTTGCCGGGCAACTGTCCTTAATTTCGGGTAGAAATGACCTCAGGGCATTTCGGTCATTTGTACTCTAACGGGAAATTGGCGTTACAAAAGGCCTGCCAAAGATCATATATGACAAGGACTCCACTTGTGATTTTGTGAGAAAGACAAGCAAATTGAAGCTTTTTTCCATAATAAAATGTGGTTTCAACCACTAAGCCATGTGAGATTTTACACATGGAACTTTTAGACCAACCAAGACTCAAGTCTTGTTGGAAAAAGATACTGCCTTGTTATAATGGATAATTTCTCAAGATTCACATGGGTTATCTTCCTAGCTTCTAAGGATGAGATGGTGAAAGATTTAAAATTTTTGCAAAATGCATTTGTAATAAAAGATTCTCAAATTACCATTATAAGATCATATCATGAAGGAGAATTTGAAAATCATGTTTTTAAAGAGTTTTGTGAAAAACTTGGATCTCTCATGAGTTTTCTACACCTAGAACTCCCTAACAAAATGGTGTTGCTGAAAGAAAGAATAAAAGCTTGCAAGAGATGGCTAGAACCATGCTTTTAGAAAGTGGTTTATCAAAAGGTTTTTGGGTAAAGGTTGTAAACACCTCATGATATATTCAAAACAAAATCTTTCTTAGGTTAATCCTTAATAAAACTCCTTATGAGTTATGGAAGGGTAGAAAACCCAACATATCATATTTTCACATCTTTGGCTCATCTTGTTTTATTCTTAACACCAAGGACAAACTTGCAAAGTTTGATCGTAAATATGATGATGGTATTTTCTTATTATACTCTTCAATCTCAAAAGCTTACAGGGTATATAACAAGAAAACATAGTGTGTTGAAGAAACCATTCATATCAAGTTGAAAGAGCGTAAGAAGGACTTTGCTGATGATCTCCAGGAAATGCAAGAAATCTTGAGAAGCTAAACCTCAAGGAACCATCAAAAAGCATGCAGAGAAAGCGCAATCCTCAAAAAGTAAGCTCCAAAACAGCGGCTCAGAAAGCTTACTCAGAACTTCAATGCCCTTAAACTATTTTTGACCATGAACAAGAGTAGTCTGACTGAAGAGCAATAAGGCTATAGAAACTATAGAGGAGTTTCTAACTTAAGAGCAGTTTTAGAATCAAGTTCTAGGGGACATTTCTAAGGTGTGAGAACTAGATCTTCACTTAGAAATGAATCCAATCTGTGCTTTCATCCTTACTATCGAGACAGAACCATTGAAGATGCTTTAGATGACCAAAGTTAAGTGGAAGCTATGCAAAGAAACTAGATTAGTTTGAGAAAAAAGTCTGAACACTTGTGGAGAAGCCCAAAGGAAAAACCATCATTGGATCCAAGTGGGTGTTTAGAAACTAGTTAGATGAAGCTAGAAAGGTTATCAGAAATAAAGCAAGATTGATTGCACAAGGTTATAATCAACAAGAGGGAATTAATTATGATCAAACCTTTACACCAGAAGCAAGGCTTGAAGCCATAAGAATGTTACTTGCTTTTGCAGCTTTCAAGGGATTCACTCTATACCAAATGGATATTAAGTTTGCATTCTTAAATGGATTCCTTTCTACGAAAGTTTATGTAAAGTAGCCTTCAGGTTTTGAGAATGAAAACCTTCCTAACCATGTTTTTAAGTTAACAAAGACACTTTTTGGTTTGAAACAAGCTCCCTGAGCTTGGTATGAAAGGCTAAGTACCTTTTTACTAAAAAATATGTTCAAAAGAGGTAAAATAATCATCTTTATGCCAAATAATCATCTTCTCTACCAAATATATATTGATGATATTATATTTGGTGCCACTGAACATTCTCTTTGTGAAAAATTTTCAAAGTTGAGGCAAAGTGAATTTGAGATGAGTATGATTGGTGAAATCAAGTTTTTCCTTGGACTTCAAATAAAACAATAAAAAGAAGGAACCTTGATCCATCAAGAAAAGTATACGAAAGAGCTTTTCAAAATTTTTAATATGGATCAAGCAAACCTATGAGTACCCATGCATCCATCTCAAGTCATTGATGCAATGAGAATGGAGAAAAGATATCAGAAAGTAATTATAGAGGGATGATTTGTTCACTTCTGTACCTTAAGCTAGTAGACCAGACATTCAATTATATGTGGGCATTTGTGCCAAGTTTCAATCTAACCTAAAGCAATCACACTTAAATGCTGTTAAAAGAATCCTGAGATATTTATCTGGTACTACTAATCTTGGTTTATGGTATGAGAAAGGTACAACTTGTGAGAATATAAGATACTATGATGCTGATTTGTGGAGATAGATGGACAGAAAAAGCACTAGTGGATGTTGTTGTTTCTTTGGAAAAAGCTTTATTACTTGGCCATGCAAGAAGTAGCATACCATTGCTTTTTTCAGTTAAAGCTAAATATGTAGCTACTACAAATTGTTGCACCTAGATACTTGTGGATAAGGAATCAACTAGAAGACTATCACTTGAGGTATTCCAAAATCCCTATTTTCTATGATAATACTAGTGCTATTAATCTTGCAAAGAATCTTATCAGCACTCATATCCAAGCATATTGATGTCAAACATCATTTTATTAGAGATCATGTTTGGAAAGGAGATGTTGAACTATTGTTTGTGAATATTGAGGACTAAGTGTCTGATATATTCACTAAACCTCTAATCTAAGATCATTTTTGTTGTTTAAAAAAGCTTTTGAATCTTAAAAATTTTTAAAATCTGCATAGCATTCATACATAAACATCTTTGGAATCTCCCTATCAAGACTTTGAATTGACACCCATATGAAGACATCAAGGAGAGCTCAGAACATTAGTATGCAAGATTAGAAAATTAGTGTGCAAGCTCAAAAAGAGGGACAAATGTTCAAGTGGTCAAGAAAGTCACATAAGCTCAAAATATGGAAGATCATTCATATGTGATGTATTAGTATAGTGTAAAGACTCAATTTTCATATGTTGGCTCAGAAAGTGATAAAGACTTAGAAAGTGGTTCCTTGGTTCAGAAACCACTTATTTTGGAAGATTTGAAAAGAGCGAGATAATTCCTACCTTTTGAGTTTCTCTCACCCGTCACCTTACCTTCTAGACTTTATTTCCTATCACATTAATAATTTCCCTCACCGCACATGTCACATATAAACCCCTTTCATCTTCAACCTTACACACTTTTTCTCTCAAACAAAATGGTTTCATCCTCTTCACTACAAAACCTCTTTCAACCTCCATCAGTTCTAACCCTCAACCCTCTCACCTTCAATCCTCTCAAACCTAATCAAAATGGAGAAGGAAAACTATTGGACCGCACCATTTTCAAAAGAGGACCATTTTATATGTATGATGATCGAGAATCAGGATCAATAAGTTAGCAACTTTGCTCTCAGGAAATTACTCCTTAAGAAGAGAGCTTCCTGAGGAAGTGTCTATTCTCAAGGAGGTATTCTCCTTCCAAAGGTAGGAAGAATTCTTAGAGATTAATGACAGAATCTTATTGGGTTTGGTAATGGCATTTTTTATTCATAGTTGAAAGGTACCTCAAACTTATCCATAAAAACATTCATTAGAGATTTCGCCATGGAGATTGGCCCTACAGGACTCTTAATGTTGTCAAAGCACTTACAAAGGGCTTATCTACACCTCCTTACCCAACTGGGCTCATTCCTTAGGGATCAATGAGGAGACGTGTCAGGTACCTGACTGACTTTTCATAAGCCTAATGAAATCACAACCTCTATGTTGAGTGCAAAGGCTAGGAAGGTTTTCACTATGGTGTAGTTCTCAATCCTGCCTAGACTTGGAAGCACTAAAGTGCTTGCAGGCATAGATTGCATGATTTTATATGGCCTTATGTCCAAGAAGAAGGTGAACCTCCAAGGCTTATCATGGATCACATGCTAGTAGCTATCATCAAAGACAAAAGGACTCCTGGGTACTTTATGGAATGCTGTTGATAGAGTATTCCATATGAACTATCTTCTTGCTAATGAGTGGTTTGAATACATGGAAGGAACTGAATACATGCTAGCTTCTTTTAAAACTATAAAAAGAAAGCCTACAACCTTAAAGACTAGTGCAACATGGCAAAGTCCTAGGATATGGAATAAACAAGCCCAAAATTCATCTGAGAAAGTTAAGGATGAAAAGAAAAAGGGGAGAAGTAAAAGGAACCTGATTTTGATGGAAGATGATCCTAAGACTCTAAGGAGGTAGAATCTCTTGAAGTTCCTCTAAATCCTGAGAGAAGAACTAAGTTGAGACAAGAAAGAATGCAAAGATAAGAGCCTCGCATACCTCTACCTCCTTCAGAGAATATCTAACAGAAATGCTTGTTGCTCCAATTAGAATAGTGAGAAGAAGGGACATAAAACATAAGTTGAGAAACTTGCCAAAGATGTTCCCTTAACCACTATGCTTCTAATGGAAATAGCAAGGTATCAAAAGGCTGGATATGAAGTGCTATATGATCTTCTAAAAAAGAAGAAGAGATGACTGAAGAAAAGGCTCCTAAGGAACATGAGATGCTTCAAAGGAATGAGAAATCTCAGGTCATGGAACCAATAGTGGAAGAGTCTATTGAGGAAATTGCTGAACCATAAACTGCACTTATCTTATTAATGCCTTAACCTCCTTCTTTTATAAGAATAACTCTCATGGAAGGAAGAAAAGGCTTTAGAGACGTGCTCCTCAAGTTTGTGATGTTCCCATTGCTCCTATTGTTCCTAGTTCTGTTTTTGTTCCCTCCTACTCCATATGTTGGTTCTATGCCTGCTTCTATTTCTGATCATGACTCTAATCATGATTTTGCCTTCTTGCTCCTGACTATGGTTTGATCATGTTTCTATACCTATTGTTGATATTACACCTGTTGAAGCTCTACCAATTCCTACACACATTGCTGCCCTCATCACTTCACCTTTCACCTTACCTATAACTAAACCACCATCCATTCTACTTGCTATTGCTAATGATGAAAAAGATGCTTCATCAAGGTCTGGGACATCATTCCCTTAGACAGGCCTAAACCTACTCCAAAAGCTTCCCCAACAACACCTAGAACAATCCATCACCTAAGCCAACCTTCATTTGAGCCTCCAATAAGTCTCCAGAGGTCCAGCTTCTTTTGTACAACCAAAGGGATATGGCCTCAAGGTTGGATAGGGTTGAAGCCTCCAACAAGGAGATTGGCACCCAGTCCAGAAGGCATGAAGAGCTCCTAACTTCTTCAAGAACTCAGAAGGGGCCAATGATGGCATATTCTCCTACACAGCTCTCTTTTTGGTGATGAGAAAAGGAGAAAAGAAAAGAAAGAAAGAAATGAAAGAAAATTATTTTTTTAATCATGCATGCTCATTTTTTTGTTTTTCTTTGCTATAATTTTTTTTCTTTGAACTTTTTGTCTTCAATGTTAAATACTCTGATTCATTCTAGTTAATTTTTTTTTTTAACATAAACTGTTATATTAATGCTT
The DNA here is from genome assembly GCA_030441495.1 of Dalbergia oliveri. Classification (NCBI taxonomy): domain Eukaryota; kingdom Viridiplantae; phylum Streptophyta; class Magnoliopsida; order Fabales; family Fabaceae; genus Dalbergia; species Dalbergia oliveri. The sequence continues at coordinate 960,146 of JAMLFY010000023.1, forward strand.
TGTTTGAACTAGTTTATGGTTTTTTTCTATATGTGTGTGTGTGTGTGTATTGAAACTTATGTTTCATCATGTGCAGTTATACTTCATATGCTTAATGTTTTATCATATGATTTGATATATGTCTCAAGAGCTCTATGTTTATACTCTGTATTTATACCTTTCTTCAGTTTGCTTGATATATATCCTATCATCTAGTATGATCTGACCCTTAGCATACCTAAAAACTAGCTTTCAGAAACTCTTATGTGTTGCATGAGTTAGATGCTTTATCTTGGATTTTGTTTTGTAAAATTTGGATAAAGCTTGCTATGTATGGATTCCATATCAAGAATGAATATCACATGTGTTATCCTTTTTACAATTAAGTTTAGAAAGTAAAATAACTTCAAATCAAGCTGTGTTGTTGAGAAAGCTTAAATGCTCCATCCTTTTCAAAAACTTTCTCTGATACATTTTAGAGAACATTCTGATATACATTAGAAACCTTTATTAAAACAAATAGCTCTGATTCAAGTCAGTATGCTTTTGCAAGAATAATTTGCTCATACCTACAACAAACCTTAAGAAAGAGACCTTCTAAAACTCTATCAGTATGCTTTTGCAAGAATATCAAGTTACTTTGATCCAGGCATTTGTTTAAATATTTCTTTCAAAATCTATTCAAAAGATTTTCTCAATGTTTGGTTTGTCATCATAAAAAAGGGGGAGATTGTTAGCACCCGAACCCTTTAGAAAGCTTTAACGGCTAATGTTTTGAGTGACAACAAACCAATTTTTGATAAAATCCTTTGGAGAAGGACTAATCATTTGCTTGTGTTTCTTAAAGATAGAAAAGAGAATTCTCGTTAACATATGACTTCATGAATAAGTTTTATTTTCACTAGATCATATGTAAACATGTTTAATCTCATTCAAAGAGATTCATAACTGAAAAAAGTGAAAAATAAATCCTTGAAGTGAACGTTATTATGTTTAACACACGAAGGAATGATTTCATGAGCAAGAAACCAAGCTTCAGATATTCAAAAAGTAGCTTTCATCTTAGAAAATAATAAACAATGAAGAATTCCATCATCCTTTGAAGCAAGTTGTGTTTACTACCTTTAATCATAAAGATATATTCATCAATGAGCATGATTGAAGCAAGGAGGATCAAAGGAAGTCTAGAAACTGAAAATAGCTCTTCAGAAAGCACGTTTATTGTTAAATAGTGAACTTTATATAAATGGGAGGGAAAACTCAAAATTAAAATCAAGTCAATAAAGACAAAGACTAACGTGACATCTAGCTTTTTAACTTGGTCAACCATCCCAGCTTTTAGAAGAAAAAGTTCAGAAACCTCATTTATAAAGAAAAAAGTTGTTTTTGAAGATGGATTAGAAACCTCATTTGACAACGGTCCTGCAACTATAAAGTGGCTTTGACATGTGAGCTACTCTTCTATACTACATTTCCAAGACATAAAAAGAAGATCAACATATGTTACTAGGAAAACAAATCAAGGGCAACGGTCATAAATGAGAGATCAAGTATAAAAGGAGATGGTGTGCTTACAACTCAAGACTTTTGTAAAAGACCTTGTGTTGAAATGCTGAAAAATGAAAGAACTCATCTTTATCTTCTGTAAAGTCATTAAAACTTGTAATCAGTTTCATCTTTTGTAAAAAAATCTTCTTTCTAAGTTCTTATTGGATAATACTTTTTTCCTAGGAAGAATAATTAGAAAAAAGTCACCCAATACTTCAGCTCATACACTATTTCATCTTAAGAAAACTTGAGTGTTTGATAGTTGGAGTGAACCAACCTACAAAAATCATTGTACCCTGATCTAGTAGTGATAATTGTGAGATAGCTTGGTGAGGTTAGTCAAAGACTAGTTGGAAGTGATAATAGAGTGTGCTACTAGTCATGTGAGATAGCTTGAGAAGTCTATAGAAAGACTATCTAACTTTCTAGGGTTGAGAAAGGCTTGTTTAGTGGAACTCAACATGTTGTCGAGAACTAGATATAGGTAGGTTGGCCAATCTAGTATAAAATACCCTGTGCAATATCTCTCTTTTGAACTCTAGTTTATTTTCTGTTCTGTGTTTTTTATCAAAGGTTTTTTGAAAAATAGAATTATATTAGTTTTCACATTTGTTTTAAGTCTAGAAAGTTACTTTATGAGACTTACTAACATCATTTCGCTGTACTTCAAGTTCTTACTTGATAGTATCTGTTATAGTTTTTCAAAAATAGAAAAGGCTCAACAAGAAAAGGAGAAAACACGATTAACCCCTCTTCTTGTGCACTTTTCAACGTACATCTATCTCCCTTTGTGTGGGGAGGGGATGTTCTGTATATCTCTTGAAAATATATCAGAATATTCTTGGACTACCTTATCTCATCTAATTCCTTTTCACCTTCTGTCATAATAGCCAAGAAAAGTATGTACTCTTGATTACTAGGTTTTCCACATTTTAGGCATTCTTTATTGGCAAATGGTTTCTGGCAGCTTCCCTTTTCTATTCCCCTAAGGAAACTTCCTTTGTGGTGGTAAGGTAGGCTTGAACTTTATGCCGTGTGGTCCTAGCCTTCCTCAAGCCATTACTATTCTAGTTGTACTCTTTCACTAGAGCACTTTTGTTTACTAATGTGGTGAAGTCCCTGTTAGCTCTGAAACCCTTCAGAAAGCATTAGCAAACCAATTTTGTTGAAATGTAGAATTACTAATCTTTTACTTAAGTTTCTTGAGTACTTAATAGGACCATTCTTGTTAACTTATAACTCCTTAAACAAGTTCTATTTGTAGGTTGAAAAGTGTATGAGAAGGGGGGTTGAATCATGCTTTGTCCTTTTCTTTTTGAACCTTTTCTATTTCTTGAAAACTATAATAGATACTATCTAGTAAGAACTTGAAATGCGTAGAATGATGTTAGCGAGTCTCAAAAAGTAACTTTCTGAACTAAAAATAAATATGTGAAAACTGATATAAATCTATTTTTCAGAAAACCTTTGATAAATAACTCAGAACGGAACATAAATTAGAGTCAGGGAAAGGAGAGATATTGAAGAAGTTATTTTATACTAGTTCAGCCAACCTACCTATATCTAGTTCTCAAAAACTTGTTGAGTTCTACTAAACAAACTTCTCAACCCGAGAAAGTTAGATAGTCTTTCTATAGCCTTCTCAAGCTATCTCACATGATCAGTAACATACTCTACTATCACTCCTAAGTAGTTTTTGATTAGACTCTCCAAGATATCTCACAATGATCACTAATAGATAGGGTACAATGATTTTTGTGGGTTAGTTCACCTAACTGTCAAACGCTAAAGTTTGCATAAGTTGAAATAATGGATGAGCTGAAAATTTGGGTGACTTCTTTCTAACTATTCTTCCTTGCAAGAAAGTATGTTCTAATAAGAACTTAGAAAGAAGTTTTTTTACAGAAGATGAAACTGATTACAAGCTTGGAATGACTTTCCAGAAGATGAAAAGGAGTTCTTTCACTCTTTAGTATTTCAGCACAAGGTCTTTTCCAAAAGTCTTGAGTTGCAAGCATACCATCTCCTTTTATACTTGATCTCTCATTTATGACCATTGCCCTTTGATCTATTTTCCTAGTGACATGTGTTGATCTTCTTTTGTGTCTTGGAAATGCAGTTAGAAGAGTAGCTCGTGTCAGAGCCACTTTTGAGTTACAAAGACCATTGTAAATAGTTTCTAAGTCCATCTTCAAAACTACTTTTTACTTTATGAATGAGGTTTCTGAACATTTTCTTCCAAAGATAGGATGGTTGACCAAGTTAAAAAGCTAATATCACGTGAGTCTTATCTTTGTTTGACTTGATTTGAATTTTGAATTTTCCCTCCCTTTTCTTTAAAGGGCATCGTTTAATAGTAAACATGCTTTCTAAATAGCTATTTTCAGTTTTGGACATCCTTTGATCTTCCTTGCTTCAATCAGTGTCATTGATGAATATATCTTTATGATTGAAGGTAGTAACTACAACTTGCTTTAGTGGATGATGGAATTCTTCATTGGTTATCATTTTCTGAAGATGAAGGCTGCTTTTTGAAGATCTGAAGCTTGGTTTCTCGCTCATGAAATCATTCCTTGGTGTGTTAAACATAATAATGTTCACTTCAAGGATTTATATTTCACTTCTTTCATTTTAAATCTCTTTGAATGAGATTAAACATGCTTACACATGATCTAGTGAAAATAAAACTTGTTCATGAAGTCATATGTTAACGAGAATTTCCTTGTTTCTATATTTCAAAAACTTAAGCAAACGATTAGTCCTTTTTCAAAGGATTTTATCAAAAATTGGTTTGTTGTCACTCAAAACATTAGCCATTGAAGCTTTGTGAAGGATTCTGGAACTAACACTATTTTCATAATATCATGTGTAAACATGTTAAATCTCATTCAAAGAGACCAAAAAGTTAAATGAAGTGAAAAATAATTCTTGAAATGGACGTTAGTATGTTTGACACACGAAGAAATGATTTCAAGTACAAGAAACTAAGATTCAGAATCTTCAGAAAGTAGCCCTTATCTTAGAAAATGATTCACAATGAAGATTTCTATGCTCTCTGAAGCAAGTTGTGGTTTCTCTTCAATCGTAATAATATTTTCGCTAACAATCTCAAATTGAAGCAATGAAGATCAAAGGGAAGTCTAGAAACTAAATTAGCACTTAAGAAACACATTTTCTCTAAAATGGTGCACACTCAAAATGGGTATAACGCCCGAATTTTTTCTGTGCAAAATGGCCAAAATACCCATGGGGTAATTTTTGCACGAGAATAAGGACGATGGTCCAGTCCATCCTCAATGGGGTATTTTAATATTAGGATGAGGTTATATGAGGTTTAGATAGCACTTGTGAAAATCACAATCCAATTTTTTTGTGCAAAATGACCAAAATGCCTCTAAGATCATTTTTGCCGGAAATTGAGGATGGCTGGACTCGACTATCCTCAAGGGGTTAGTTTGATGTTTGAAGAGGACTAGATGTGTTTTGGATGACAATAGATGTGGAAATCTCAATTTCTGATTTTTCCTATGCGCGAAATTACCAAATACCCTAAAGGTAATTTAATGCGAGATTGAGTGACAGGACCCTCATCATCGGGAGTGGGGAATGTTAATTAAAGGACATATGTGATATTTGTAATGGTCCTGGAGGTTGAGTTTGTGTAAAATTACCTTTACCCTAGTTAGTGCTAATTAAGTTTAATTAAAGTAATTAAGGAAATATAGATAATATTAGATTCTAATTAAAGATAAATTATTTTTATTAATCAATTTTGAGTCCAAATAATTATTTGAGGTTAATTAGGACCCAAGATTGCTTAGGGAAAGTTTTAATCACATTCTTATTCAAAGATGACTTATGAGACCAAAAAGTAAAAAGTAAGGGACAAAAATACATTCTCTCTTTCTTTTCTGAAAGATTAGGAACCATGTTGGTATTTGAATTTTGAATTAATCAAACTTAGCCCATTTAACCTTGCAAGAAACTCTTTAATCTTGTCTTGAAAGCCTTAACTACCATATTACAACTCCTAACACAAAATTATCAATTCCTAACCAAACTCCTAATTAAAATTACCCAAAAACCCTAATTCTCACACCCAAATGAAATGAAAATTTCCCTCCCAAGCCCTCGAAGTGGCCATGGCCCTACCCCTATTTCCCTCTTATATGTTGATTTGTTTTCAACACAACCACTCTTACACACTCTCATTTTACTATTCACTTTTTGGTGAAGTCTTACCTATCAAGACTTGTAAAAAAAAAAATACTCTTATTCTCTCTCAACTCAAGCTTTCTTCTTCTTCCTCCTCCACCTTCAAGAACCTATATTCTTGATCTTCCTTCAAGCTACAAACATCAAACCACCATACCAGCACCATAGATCAACCTTTAAACACCTAACCCTTCCATTCCCATACACAAGAGCACAAGAAAAATCCTCTTCCTATTTTATTTTCCTTTGGCCAAAGCCCACTTGGCTCTAAGAGAAGATTTTTCTTCTTATTTCCTCACAAAGGATCAAGCTTTCTCACTTGCAACCAAGAAACCTCTTAGGGATTTTATTCTTAAGATTTCTTTTCATTTCTACTCTTTTCTTTGGTTGTTGTTGTGATCAAGGTCATAGCTTGATGATGAGTGTTCTTGTTGATGGTTATAAGACCATCGTGAGCTTGACCTCTAAAGCTTTAGGCTTGATCTTTTGTTTCAAAAAAGAAGAAAGAAAGAATTCTCATTTGGTTTCTTTGTTGTTATTGAGCTTGATGATGAGTCCAATAAATGGGGTTCAAAGAACCATGGGAATGAAGGGACTCTAAAGCTTATTTTCATTTTGTTAAGATTGATGAGGTTGCAAGTCTCACTCTTTAAAGTCTTGAATATGTGAGCTCTAATAAGATGTAAAAATGGACTTGCATTCATGTTTATGTTTTAAGTCTTGCATTTTTCATATTTGTGTTTCAATGCCTTGCATATCATGTTTATATTTCCAAGTTGTCACCTTAAATGTTAAAGACTTAAAAATGAACTTGCATTTTCATGTTTATATTTCAAGTCTTGTATTTCATGATATCACCTTATAATCTTGAAGACTTAAAAATGGACTTGCATTCTCATGTTTATATTTCAAGTCTTGCATATTATGTTTATATTTCCAAGTTGTCACCTTAAATGTTAAAGACTTAAAATGAGTTGCATGGCATGCTTATGATTCTAGCCATCACCTAAGTTTCTAAAACTCAAGATTTGCCCCTTTGTTTTAAATGGAAATTTTAATCATGGACACATATCTATACATATATATTTCGGACATGTCCAAGTATTGGATGTGAAGTTGGTTTTATTTTATTGTAAGACTAGAATCTTATGTCTTGAGTGTACAAAGGAATTTTGGAAGAAATAGAAATTCAAAATGAGTAAAAATATGATTTTTAAATAAGTAAAACTTATTTATGAAACTTTAAGATTTGCTACTGATTTAAATGATAATAATTAATTTCTAAGAGGGAAAAATGATTTCATATGTTTTAAGTATGTTAGAATAGTTTTTGAGAAAACTAGTAATTAGAAAAGGTTAAAAATGCAATTTCCAAGCTTTTTGGTAATTTTAAATTAGGTACTATTTAACACGTTGTAACGCCCAATTTTTACTTAATTTTTACTGTCATTAGGAATTACCGAATTACCGTAGGTAAATATTATATAAAATTTGAGACCAAACAATCCTTAATAAAGGAATATAACGTTAGAAGAGAAGTTAGGAGCAATTCGTGCAAGAATTGCAAACCCCAATTTCCTGTACGTGTAAAATGACCAAAATGCCCTGAGGTTATTTACTCAAATGAGGATCGTGGGCCCACCCATTCTCAAGGGGATGTTTTGATGTTAATAAGGGATTGTTTGTGTTATGTGTGTTAATAGAGGAGAAGAATCCTAATTTTGAGCTTCGACGTGCGAAATGACCAAAATACCCCAGAGTTTTAACCCAATTTGCATGTTGACTGAGCCCGAACCTCACTAAAATGTGTTAAAAGGTGTTTTTAAGCTATGATTAACCATTGGTTAAGTTCGGATAGCCCGGAAATTGTTAAGCGAAATGACCATTTTGCCCTTGTCTTTATAGTTTGCAATTTTTGAGATTTTTGATTCGTCTAATGAAACCTAAGCAATATTAGGCTCAAATTAAAGCTTATTAAATTCTAATTACTAATCAAGAGTCAAAATTATTTATTTAAATTGATTAGAACCTAAAATTGCTTAAAAAACCCAAATTGCTTACTAATTCACCTAAGCCCTTAATTGTAAATTCTCTAATTTGCAAAGAATACCTTGCCTACACCTAAATAATGCATGGAACACACAAATTTCTCTTCCTTGGGCTATAATGCACGAAATTATATGGCCTAATATGCATCAGAAAAATTTGTCAAACTTGGCACAAAACTCAAGGTATGAAAACAAGGAATTATGTTTCATGATTCCATGTTTTAAGCCACCAAACAAGATGATTTTTCCTTCCTTGTTTCCTCCTCAAATTTAGTCAGATTTTCCTCCTCCTCTTGTCCATACATGAGCTTGAATTCTTCTATAAATAGGCATGCTTAAGAAGTCTTAGATGCTTGCTCAAAATTGTACACATTTCTAGTTTTTCCAAAGCACCAAAAGCTCTCATTTCCTCCTCCTCTTGGCTGAATTCTTTCTTCAAGTTTTCAAGAATATTTTCTTCCATTTCACTCAAAGAAACCAAGTTCTCTTCCTTTCCTTCAAATCAGATTAGGTAGGGAGTTGTGTTTAAGTTTATTTCTATGTTTTGCTAAGTGTTGTTCTTGGTTCAAAATGATGATTTCATGGATTTTCTCTAGTTTTTCCATTTGGTTTTCTTCTTCCTTTTTCTTTAACCAATTCGGCCATATGGCCTAGGTGGGACTAAGATGATGGCTTGATGATGAGGACTTTGAAGGTGGGTTGTGAATCCATCACAAGTTAGGCCTCTAAAGCTTGAAAGTTCCACTTGATGCAAAACTTTAAAGAATGATGTTTTTATGATGATTTTATGATCTTGAGTTTAGAATTTGAAAGATGTATTTCTCACTTTGTCTTGTTAAGATATATATATTGAATTTGTATTTCTATAAAGTCTTGAAGGAGCTCTAGTAAAGAAATCAAATGAACTTGCATCCATGTTTAAGTTTATGCCTTGCATAATCATGTTTACTTTCTATGTCATCACTAAAATTTCAAGAATGAATAAATGGACTTGCATACTCATGTTTAAATTTCCAAGTTTGCATTTCATGTTTATATTTCATGTTGTCACTTAATCTCTAAAGATAATAAAGAAGTTGCATCTCATATTTATTTTATATTCTCACTTTATTTTATAATGGCTAAAAGAATCAACGCATGACATGTTTATTTTTATGTCATCACCTTAAATCTTAAAGATAAAGAAATGGATTTGCATATCATGTTTATAATTCCAAGTTATCACCTTATAATGACAAGATTAAAATGAGGTTGCATAGCATGTTTATGATTCTAAGATATCACATAAATCTCTTAAGCTGAAGACTTGCTCCTTTTATCTTAAGTGAGAATTTTAATCATGAAGATTCTTTCAAGTTTAGCAAAATAATTAGTTTCTAAAAGAGTTTTAAGGCTTTGCAAAGATTTTACAAGAAACTAATATTCTATGTACACTTAAAATGTGATTTTATGAGATTCATGATTCAGCCACTGATCTGAGTTTATTACCAATGTATGATGATGATATGTTTAGAGTTGTGATTATTATGTTTATTGCTGAGGAAACAATTCTATGCAAGTTAGAAGAGAAACTAGCTATATAAAACAACGTAAAGCTTGAATTTAGCTAGTCTTTGATCTCTTTAAGTTTAGCCACTGCCAAATCTGTTTTAGTATGATATAATTATGTTTAAGATTGGTTAAACCACGAAAAATTTGGTAACAATTAGTGTAGGATTTATCCGAACACTAAAAATGAAACTAGCAACTAGAAAACCATAAAAGCAAATTTCTAGAACTTTAGAGAATGAAATTTATGTATTCTGTCCAGAGCCTTTAGTGATTTTAAGAACTAGATTTTATCATGTTTAGATAAGAGAGAATGATTCATAATTGGTTTAGTAATTAATTTTAGCATCATAAGGAAAGACGATAATGAGAAAGGGTTAAAAACGCAACTTCTACACATAAAACCTTAAGAACAACTTACCGTCTATGCTGCCCCATATTGTCTAATAACATTCTTAGGACTTATATTTGATGGTAATAAGTCCCTTAGATGCATAATTAATTAGTTCAATAATTAAGGTTGTCCATTCTAGAGTTTCTGTTTAAGAAATTTTCGATAAGGATTTATGATGATGCCTCTTTGATGCTTTAAGTGATAAGTCTATAAAGTGATTTGATGCTTATTAAGTATTTGATGCCATTGAATGATTCCCTAGCTTGCATGTTATAGTTGCTGTTCAAACAATGAAAATGCTTATGCATGAAATAAAGAAATAATCTCTGTTATTTAAAAAAATTACCTTTGTTGCTGGAAGAAAGTGTACTACTAAAAGTGTAATTTGGAAAGGTTCTAGCTAGGAAAGACTTGGTATTTAAGCGTGTCCATTGTGACCCACCTCTCTTCCTGGAATCTCCAGATGCATGATTTCAGTTATATATATTATTCCATCATAAGACTATAAATGAGAAAATGTCATGATGATTATGAATTGAATTATGATATAACATGCAAAGATTTAATGGTGACTTAAATGTAAGAGGAAATGATCCTTTGGACCCATCAGACTATAGGTGGTGAAAAGGTGATTCTAGCCCCCTAACTCGTTCTCTCAAAAGGGTAGAGTTGGGTTTTAACTTATCAAAAGGGATAAGTATATGCTAGTGACGAATAGTAAGGTATGAGCTCATAACCTAGATTACTCCCAAAAGGGTGGAGTATAGGGTGGCCCAGGAAAATGATGATGGAAGTAACTTTAAGTCACCTAAGGAACTAAGTAATGCATGATGTAAATATGATGTTCTTCTATGCATAGTATTTATGATATGATGATGAGAAATATGATGTTCTTCTATGCATAGTAGTTATAATTTGATGATGAGAAATATGATGTTCTTTTATGCATAATATTTATGATATGATGAAGAATATGATGTGTTGATAAAAGGAAAAGTTCATTATAAACATGACATGCTAAGTTTATGATGCATTATAAGACGCATGATTAAAACGAACCTCGATAAAGTATATTTTCGAACTTAATAAATCAATCTTAGCATGCTCACTATTTCATAATGAAACCCGAGGTTCCTGGGACGATGATGATGACACAATGCATCATGAGGTGAGTACCTACTGAGATTCTTTTTATAAGTTTCTCACTCCCTCTATTTTTCTTTCCATCTCGTCTTTAAAAAGGAAGGAAATGTTCGTGATTCACATTGAGGCTTTCACCTGGTAGCTGAACTTGATCCTTAGTTTCACTTGTATATTTCAGATATCTATCCCTATCCCTGGAGTGTTATTACTAGGTGCCATTAATGGATGTCCTTCCATCCATATATTATTTATGTTTTGTTAGATTGCCTACACCTAGTCTTATTTTGTTGGTAGGCAAAATATCTATGTGATATGTAATTATGGATGTCATATGATGGAGCCAATATGATGTGTTTCTTCATGATATGTCTATTCATTTTCTACTTTATTTTTATTATCGTTCACGTTATGCGTGGCTCATATTTTCAATTATGTTTAAAAAAAAATGGGTCATAATTTCACTAAATATTTTCAAAGCATGATTAAGAAACTGAAGCAAAGAGTAAAGTCTAGTAATTAATCATACCCTAGGTGTATTGGGTTAATTATTAGGGTGTTACACTTCATTACCTGTTCACGAAGGTTGAACCGTTCACATGGTCAAAAATATGTTAAAAATTGTTTCATATGTCTTAGCTATCTTAGAAAGACTTTTGAGAAAAACTAGTAATTGGAAAGGATAAAAAAATTAATTTTCTAAAGCTTTTGCAATTTTAATTTCTGGTATTGTTTGACATTGTTCAGAACTATTCACCACTGTTTGGCACTATTAACATTCATAAAAATTATTAATAATTGTTATAAAAATTATTTTTAGCATCTTAGGAAAAACTAGTAACTAGAAATGGTCAAAAATGTAATTTCTAAAGCTTTAGAAAATGAATTTCCTAACACCAGCACTATAAGGACGTTTGATACTTTTCATGTGCTTAAAAATTAATAATAATTGTTGTAAAACTTATTTTTGATGTCTTGGGTGCTTAAAAGGATAATTACAAGTGTTAGGTTGGACCGTTTTGCAAAATGTGAAAAATTGTACTTTGAACTTATCATTATGGAATTTTGGGGAAATGGATTTAATTAGAGTTAGTAATGATTTTAAATGTGTCCATGTATTCAAAATATCATTTATGATGTTTAGAAAAAGTTTTAGAAGCATTGACACTTGCTAAGTGTAAAAAATGTGAAACTTTGCACTTTAACCCCTAAAATCTAACAAAATTTGGCCAATGGCCTAAAATGGTTTTTATGATGAATTTAAATGATTTCTAAATGGTATGGGTCTCTTAAAAGTGTAAATTAATTTTGAGAATCATTAGTCTAGAAAATGTGTTGAGAGGAAAAATTTACACTTTGACCTACAAACTCTTATAAATTGCAGTTTTGACCCCTTTTAGGGTTAAAGTGTAATTATCAATAACTTGGTGATATTGATGTGATTGATATGTTATGAAGGCTATGTTCATATGATTTGGTTGGGAATTATACGACTTAAAATAATTGTGTAAGATTATGTACTGATTACTATGCATGCTTGATTCTTGAACTATGCAAGTAATGATTTCAATTATGTTGTATATATCCTGTTGAACATGACATATGCATTAAATGAGTCTAGTCCTTGATTTCTGACATAGTGGATAGGAGCATGTTTACTTTTCAATGGGATATTGATGATAACATGCTTATAGATATATGCAAAGAATGTGAGGCATGCTTATGTGATCAATGATATGATGATTTGTGGTATATTGTGATTACGAATGATTAATTGAGATGCATATTTGATATGTTATATGACAGGAAACAAATTTGGGGAAGCTTCATTTCCAAGCCATTATGCTGGATTTCTGCCAAATTTGTGGACTTAGAAAGATTATGAAGTTCATGAGCATGAAATGTTAAATGATAAGTTATGATGATGACTATGATTATATGCTTATGTTTGCATTGTGAAGGAATCTTTGGCGTTTGGTTTCCAAAAATATTCCGTTTTCATTTTCTATTTTCATTTCTCAAAATCATTTCCATTTCCATTGTTTTTAGATTTTGAAAACAAGTTTGTTTTAGTGTTTTCATTTCTATGTTTCTCTCCAAGTCAAATAACAGACTTTCTTTTCACCTCAACACCATAACTACACGTATTTGCTGCTATAGCTTGTGACCTATCATATTTATTTATTTCATATAATATTTGAATAATGACAATTGCAATTGTTGCAATTGAAATTTGAGATTAAAGTGCCAACCCCCAAAACATTTTGGACAGAAATCTGAAGGTAAAAATCGAAGATGAGGAATGCTTTTTACTCTCATCTACCCTTATTTTTATACATGCCCTTTTTCTTTCAACAACTGAAGCCATACCAGGTCATATAATTGAACTATCTCCTCTAACATGGTGAGGTTGCTGCCACCAAGCCTAGCCACCACTTGCTTGGGCAACCTTACTGTCATCTCGTTGAGGAGGGTTGCATCATGACACTTACGAGGTTGAGGTGTTGGACCTTATCAGCACCATGGATGACCAAATCTTAATGGGAGTTGCTATTGAGAGCAGATTATAGAGAGTTAGAAACAAAGGGAGTTGGCATTTGGGATGGTCTTCAATGTTAGGGATGAGGGAGAGGTGCATAAAGAAAGAAGGAAAAACAAAATCAATACCATTAAAACTACCAAAATGCGACTACACAAAGATGAAAATAGTGAAAAACTACTTTTCTCATTTTCAAAATTTCCGAAATGTTGAGTTCATTTTCTAAAATTGAAAACGAAAATGAGTGACCAAACACGTTTTCTATAGTATTTTCTATTTTTTGTGAAAATGAAAATAGGAAACACTAAACCAAACGCACTCTTTAGTGTTTTAGTGAATTTGAGCTTAGGTTTTGGGGATTTTGAAGCAAGGATGAGGGTTTAAGAGTAAGAACAATGGAAGGCTATAATTTTGGCTTGAATGGCCGAAATTGATGATGATGGAGTGATAAGGTTAGTTGTGTTGTATTTATCCTAGTCTAGGTTTAGTAATTATGTAGGTAAGGTTTAAATTTCTTTCTTTCTTTCTTAAAAATAAATGATATGAATGGCTAGGATTGATTTCTTGGTCAAAGAATAAATCTTGGCCATCCACTTGACTCAAGATAAGTGGCTCACTTTAACTTGGTGAGCAAGTAGCTTTTTCGGTGTTAAAATCACACCCCAAAATTCCATCGAATTGATAGGATATTGGTCCCTAGGTAAAATAATAATAATTGAAAGGCCAAGAATAAAACTTGCTTTCCAAGTTTTAATCAATGCCATACTATGTAACATCCCATGTTGTTTTATGGATTGACATTCCCACAAACCAACACAAGTCTTTTCATGTACTTTGTCTTCACTCACACACTTCCTGGAAAACTTCCCAAAGGTCCCCATCCCAAGATTTCTCCAAGCCAAGCATGCTTAATCGTGGAGTTATTTAGTGATGGGATATCGAAAGAAGATGCATCTTGTTGGTATAGGTAGTACCAATCAACTCATAAGCCATTGTCAGACTGGATAGTCCCATACCTATACAGACTAAGGATCTCTATCATTCTAGTGTGTAATCGGTTCATGTACCCCTCCGCTTAGAAGCCTGCTAGGAGCTTCTCTTTGTCCGTGCCTTTTGCACCGGCGATCACTACTCGCCCTCGTCAGCGTTACATGCCCACCAGCTTCTGGCTCATCCCGAACCACAACATACTGGGAAAGGTGCAGGCTCTGATACCATTTGTAACACATCCTATGCTGCTTTATGGATTTGACTGTCCCCACAAATCAATATGGGTCTTTTCAGCATGCTTTGTCTTCACTCACATACTTCCTAGGAAAACTTCCTAAAAGGTCACCCATCCTAAGATTTCTTCAAGCTAAACACGCTTAACCATGCAAGTCTTTAGTAATGCGCTACCAAAAAGAAGATGCATATTGTTGTTATAGGTAGTACCAATCAATTCATAAAAGCCATCCTCAACTTTATAGTCCCATACCTATACAGACTTAGGATCCCTCTTATTCCTGGTGTGTAATCGGTTCATTCATGTACCCCTTCGCTTAAAGCCTTAGGAGCTGTTCTTTGTCCATACCTTTTTGCATTGACAATTCAGTCCCTCCCTCATCACCAAGCGTTACATGCCCACCAGCTTCTGATTGGTTTGTCCCGAACCACACTATCCTGGGAGAGGTGCAGGCTTTAATACCATTTGTAATATCTATGCCGCTTTATGGATTGACAACTTCCCCACAAACCAACATGGGTCTCTTTAGTGTGCTTTGTCCTCACTCACACACTTCTTGGAAAAAATTCCTAGAAGGTCACCCATCCCAAGATTTCTCCAAGCCAAGCATGCTTGACCATAGAGTTCTTTAGCGATGGGCTACCAAAAAGAAGATGCATCTTGTTGGTATAGGTAGTATTAATCAATTCAATAAGCTATCCTCAATTGTATAGTCCCATACCTATAGAACTCGGGATCTTTCTCATTCCATTGTGTAATCGATTTATTCAGGTACCCCTCCACTTAGAAGCCTACAGGAGCTACTCTTTGTCTGTGCCTTTTTCGATCATTCCTTGCGCTCATCACCAGGCATTACATATAATGTAATATCCTCCAGTACAACCTCATCCTTAAGTCATGACATCGAACTCGAGAGTTATTACTTATAAATTTGCGGACTTTTCTTAAATATCTATAGCAAAAATTGGTCAATTTATGTAGTAACTAATTCGTGGTTTTTTCAACATACGTAACAAACAAACAAAGTATTTATTTAAATACAAGGTCAATTACAAAAGGAATCTGTTCTTAGAGCTTTACAGTACATCTATTATCTCTTATATTTACACACATTTGCATACACCTAAGTATAACACAGATGGTCTCACTAACTACTGCAAATTCCAAATTATTCCTTCCTATAGCAGCCTCATTGTGCTTGGATTAACTGGAGATGACCCGAAATAAAACACTTAGAGGGTGAGAATTCTAAAATTCTTAGGAGGGCATCCCCAAAACATATACTAAAGTCCATGTCATCATCATCCAGCCAATTTGTTTATTAGAAAAAGTGAGCATGCAACGTATATCAAGATTCATTCTAAAGGGGATTTCATAATGCGTCAAATATATATATATATATATATATATATATATATATATATATATATATATATATATATAATTCACTCATACCTCATAAAACAATCTTTAAAGTCCATAATATGCGTTCATACATATCAAACTTGAATCAAAGTCATTATATCATCAAACCAATACCTAGATACAATTCTAGCATATTGTCAGAATTTACGCTTAAATAGTAAGATTTATTTTGCATAACAAACAACCAATTCAAAGGTCACAAGGTCCTATAAAAAGTTTAGAACAAGAATCATTCTCTAATTATGTTAACAAAATTAGACAAATTTGGTGGTCATAAACCACTTAGTCTTAGCTCAAATTTGAAAGTTCGTAATTTTTAACCCTAGCAAATGACTGAACCAATTCATAATAAAAATCATGGTTGAACTTCAAGATATTTCCAACACTCTATAAAAATTTCAAAGGAAAAAACAATCATTCGATATGGTAACAAAATTTGCAAAATTCATAGCTTTAGATTTAACAATTCGCATAGGCATAGCTTCGGTTCATGATTTTTTTTAAAGTAGTAAGAGTGCAAACCAAAGCTCAAGAAAATTCATGGGAATAGCTTAGGATGTTGGCTTCAACATCATTTTTATAGCTCACAAAAATACCTACAATTATGCCAAAAAATTCATGAACAATCACTGCTTATCACAGAACTGAAATTCTAGCAAGGTGTTCTTAAACTCCTTTTAATGAAAATGATTTTTCCACAATATCAAACTACTCCACCTGTGCAAATACATGTATATCTATGTGAAATCATGCATGAGGACCAGAAAATTCAGAATTTCAACAATTGAAAATTTGGAAAAACATAAATGAACAACTAAGGACACAAAACCTTACTTTGCAAACTTTAGAGCTTTATAACTCCAAAGGTGTTCCAAGTGATTTCTTTTCACTTCAAGCCTACCAAATCAAGCCCAAACCTTCCTTAGGCAGTGAGGAAGTGAGGTATCAAGGTGAGGATTGATGAGAAATTGAGATTTCAATGGTTAGATTTGTAGGTATTGATGTGTGGAATAAGTTTGGTGAAGAAAGTTTGTGGTTTTATCAACTTAGACAAGGGTTTTGATGATTTGAAATGGAAACTTGAGCTCTTGGAGAAGATAACAATGGTGGCTATATTTTCTTGGTCGAAATGTTAGGTGGCTTAATGGAGAAGTTTTGGGTTGTATTATCTTGTAAAGGAAGTTTGGATATTATATGATATAAATGGATAATTCTTAAAGAAAGAAAGTAAAATTGATGGCTAGGATTCAATTTTATAATTAAAATTGAATCTTAGCCATTCATTTGATTCAAATAGATAAGTTTCTTCATTTTGTAAAGATTAAACTAGCTTTCAATTTTAAAATCGCACATCAAAATTTCACCAAATGAGTAAAACACCATACTTGGGTAATCAACTATTACCCGAAATTTAATTCTATGTATAAAATTTTCATTTCTAACTATTTCTAACCATATTCCCATATTTTCTCAATTTCTGGCATTTCGGGTCCTAATTCTAGGGTTTCAGCTATCCTGGGACGTGGGCCTCAAGGTCACTATTCACCCTAGTCCGGAAATTTTTTTTCACATCCGTTGGATCATCCTCATCATTGCCAAAACTGATAGATTTTTTAAATTATGACTAACAAAGCTCAAGTTGATTATTAAATAATTTTTGGGTGTTACAGACTACAATTTAGAAAGAGAAATAGAGGTAAACAGGCTTCCTAAATTTGATCTCTCTTACAGTGAATTATTGGCTTAATATGATGAGTTTCTTGAAAACTCCCAACTTTAGCTTCTCACTATCTCAACCTAAAAACGAATAATCAAAAAACTATTTTAGATCTTGAGAAAGTCTAAATAGACTTGGAAAATCTAAAGCTTGAGAAAGATGAAATATAAGGAGAAAATAAATTTTTCAAGTCTTTAGAAAATGAAGTTTTTGACAAAGATCTAGAGCTTACAAAGTTATTTTTGAACTAGAAAAAACTTGAAAGCTTTTCAAGTTTGATTTAGAGAAAATGGTAAATGGCTCCAAGAATCTTGATGTGATGCTTGGAGTTCAAAGACCATATATTCAGAAAATAGGTTTGGGATATGAGAGTGAGATAAATGAGAAGGGTAAAGCAATCTCATCAAAGAAAACAAAGAATAAAATATCCTATAATTTCTGTCACAAAAAAAGGACACCCACCTAACAAATGTTCTATGAGAAGGAAAATAGTAAAACAAGTTGGAAACTTGCCCCAAAAAGACTAACCCAAAAGGACCCAAGAAAGTTAGGGTAACTAAAATAAAAACTATTTTTGTTGAAGGTGTATCTAAGAACTCACGTTGACAAGGACAACAAGTGTTATGTGGACAATGGCTGCTCTAAACATATATTCAAGTCTAGAAAGTGATTCAGAACCCGAAACCCAAGAACTCTGGATTAGTAAAATTTGCTGATGGAGGTAAAGATAAGGTCACAGTGTAGGAAATGTTAGTAAGGATGAATCTCACCAAATTTCTAATGTTTTACTTGTTGATGGTCTGGCTCACAATCTATTGAGCATCAGCAATTTTGTGATCAAAGTTTCAATGTTTTATTGAATGCGAATGTCTACAATATTGAAAATCCCACATCTGGATACGTCATTTTATCTTGTAAGAGACTTGATAACACTAATGTGTTACTCTTGGATGACTTTCTAAATCAAGATGTAAAATATCTTGCACCCTTTATGGATGATAAGTGGCTGACACATAAGAAACTTGGGCATGCTCATATGAAGCTAATTTCTGAGTTATCTCAGAGAGCTTGTTAAAGGCCCCAAAGATCAGATATGACAAGGATTCCACTTGTGATTTATGTGAGAAAGGAAGGCAAACCAAAGTTTCTTTCCACAACAAAAATGTGGTTTCTTCCACTATGCTACTTGAGCTTTTACATATGAATCTTTTGGACCAACCAAGACTACTAGTCTTACTAGAAAAAGATACCTTGTCATTGTGGATGATTTTTAAGATTTACATAGGATGGGTTATCTTCTTAACTTCTAAGAATGAGGTGGCTAAGAAATTCAAAGTTTTTGCAAAATGAGTTTGTAATGAAAAGGATTTTAAAATTGCCTTTATTAGATTACATCATGGAGG
Source organism: Dalbergia oliveri (assembly GCA_030441495.1). Taxonomy (NCBI): domain Eukaryota; kingdom Viridiplantae; phylum Streptophyta; class Magnoliopsida; order Fabales; family Fabaceae; genus Dalbergia; species Dalbergia oliveri. Next base: position 979,327 of record JAMLFY010000023.1, read on the forward strand.
AGAATTTGAAAATCATGTTTTTGAAAATTTTTGTGAAAAACATGACATCTCCCATGAGTTTTCCTTTCCTAGAACTCCCTAACAAAATGGGGTTGCTAAAAGAATGAATTGAAGCTTATAGGAAATGGCTAGAACCATGCTTTTAGAAAGTGGTTTATCAAAAAGTTTTTGAGTAGCTGTTAACACCTCATGCTATATTCAAAATAGAATCTTTCTAAGGTCAATCCTCAAGAAAACTCCTCATGAGCTTTGGAAAAGTAGAAAACCCATGTCTTTGGTTCACCTTGTTTCATTCTTAACACCAAGAACAAGCTTACAAAGTTTGATCCTAAATTTAATGATGGAACTTTCATAGGATACTCTTCAGCCTCTAAGGCTTACAAGGTTTAAACAAAAGGACATTTTGGGTTGAGAAGACTATTCACATCAATTTCAAGGAACATAGAAAGGACTTTGTTGATGATCTGGAAGAGTTAGAAGAAAACCTTGAGAAGTTGAACCTCAAGGAGCCCAGAAAGTAAGCAGAAAAAGCACAATCTTCAGAAAGTAAGCTCTAGAACACTATCAACTCAGAAAGCTTACTAAAACTCCAAAGCCCTCGAAAGTGACATTTCTAAACATGAAGATCAACAATTTGAAGATGACAGGAGGTTATGAAAACTATAAAGGAGTTTTTGACTTAAGAACAATTTCTCATAATCAAGTTCTTAGGGACATTTCCAAGGGAGTAAGAACCATATCTTCCCTTAGAAATGAATCCAACTATGCTTTCATATCCACTATCAAGCTAGAATACATTGAAGATGCTTTGAGTGATCAAAGTTGGGTAGAAGCTATATGAGAGTAGCTAGATCAGTTTGAGAAAACAAAGTCTGGACACTTGTGAAAAGGCCAAAAGGAATAACCATCATTGGAACCAAGTGGGTGTTCAGAAACAAGCTAGATGAATCTGGAAAAATGATCAGAAACAAGGCAAGATTGGTTACTCAAGGTTATATAATCAACAAGAAGGAATTGATTACGATGAAACTTTGCACCAGTAGCAAGCCTTGAAGCCATAGTGCTACTTGCTTTTGTTGCCTTCAAGGGATTCACTCTATACCAAATGGATGTAAAATCTGCATTCTTAAATGGATTCCCATCTAAGGAAGTTTATGTGAAGCAGTCTCCAAGCTTTGAGAATGAAAACTATTAGCTCCAGAACCCTTCAGAAAACTTTAAGGCAATATGTTTTGAATGACAACAAAACCAATCTAAAGAAAATACTTTGAAGAATGACTAATGTTTATCTTGAGTTTCTTGGAGTAGTGACATGTTCTATCGTTGGCATAATAAGCTTATTTAAGCAAGAATAATTTTACTTTGCATGTGCAAGCACACTTTATCTCATTTTAAGAGATATGAACAAAATGAAAGTGATAATTATGTCTAAATGCGAGCTTAAAATGCCTAACGATTTGAAGAAAAGCAATCAGTATAAGAAACCAAGATCTGAGACTTCAAAAAGTAGGACAGGACTTCAGAAAGTACACCTAAAATGAAGATATCCATCAAACACTGAAGCCAAAGTGTTCTACGATCTTCAATCATTACACTCATAATGTTTTGTTTATCAACATGCCATGATTGAAGACCAAAAGACCTAAGAATCATCAAGGAAATGATACGTACATCAGAAAGCTCAATTACAGTGATACTAGGCTCTCTACAAGAAATAGAGGAATTTTTTTGAAATTCAAATTTGAATTTGAAAAGTCAAAACTAGTGATCAACTGGCTTGTCATCTTTTCTGACACGTAGTCAACTACGTCAGCTTCTAGAAGAAAGAGTTCATAAACCATGTTCAGAAAGTAAGAGTAGTTTCTGAAGTAACATCAAAAACCTCAATCTTGCTAAGCTTCTGAACAGCCTAACAAACAAACAGGCTACTCTTCTAGATTGCTTTTCCAAGACACAAATGGATGATTAACATGTGTCACTTAGAAATTTTATCAAAGGCAATGATCGCAAGGTAGACCTTCTATAAATAGAGATGCTATGCTCAAATGATATAAAGACTGGCACTGCACAAGGAGTAAAACTCTGAAAATTTCCCCTCATTTGCTTGTAAAGTTCATTACATCTAGTAATCATTTCCTTTGGTTGTAAAAATCTTGTTTCTACGTTCCTTCATGTTCATACGTTCTTCCAAGGAAGAATTCTTAGAAAGAAATCATTCAAGTGTTTCTCATATCTTTCTTTGTAAATCTTAAAGAAACTTGAGTATAGGTTAGTTTCAGTTACAAACCCAAATTCAAACCTTTGTATCCTCGATCCAATAGTGATTTGTGTGACCTCAGCTTGGAGAGGCTAGTCAAAGAGTACTTGCAAAGTGACAGTGAAGGTGTTTTACTTGTCTAGTTTAGCTTGGAGAGACTAGTCAAAGACTACTTGCAACGTGACAGTAAAGGTGTTTTATTGGTCTTGGTTTAGCTTGGAGAGGCTGGTCAAAGACTACTTGGTTCAACTTAAAGAGGCTATTGAATAACTACTTGGTTGATGATAGTAAGGGTTATATCCTGGCCACTAGTGAGAGCTTGGGAAGGCTATTGTAAAGACTATCCTTGTTCTTCTCTGGTTTGAGAAAGATTTAGTAGAACTCAATTGTTGTTAGGAACTGGACATAGGCAGGTTGGCCAAACCAGTATAGTCCAAATATATGTTGATGACATTATATTTGGTGCCACTAATCATTCTCTTTGTGAAATGTTTTCAAAACTAATGCAAAGTGAATTTGAGATGAGCATGATAGGTGAACTTATGTTTTTCCTTGGGCTTCAAATAAAACAACAAAAAGAAGGAACCTTGATTCATCAAGAAAAATATACAAAAGAGCACCAATGGAGATTGTAAGAGAAAGGTACATCTTGTGAGATTGTAAGATTATGTGATGTTGACTTTGCTAAAGATAGAGTGGATAGAAAAAGCACCAATGGATGTTACTATTTCTTTGGAAAAAGCCTCATCACTTGGCCATGCAAGAAGTAGAACAACATTGCTCTTTCAACTCGCTGAATATATAGCTATTGTAAATTGTTGCACCCAGATGTTGTGGATAAGAAATCAACTAGAAGATTATCATCTAAGGTATTCTAAGATCCCTATCTTTTATGAGAATACTAGTGTAATTAATCTATCAAAGAATCCTATTTAGCATTCTAGATCCAAACACATTGATACTAAACATCATTTTATTAGAGATCATGTTAAGAAAGGAGATGTTGAGTTAATGTTTGTGAATCCTGAAGACTAAGTGTCTGATATATTCACCAAAACCATTAGCTAAAGATTATTTTGTTGTTTAAAAATGATTTTAAATCATAAATGTTTTTAAAATCTACATAGCATGCACGCATAACATCTCTGAGTCTCCTCATATAAGACTCTGAACTGAGGCCCTAAAGGAAATTATCAAGGCAAGCTCTAAAAGTCTCTATGCAATTTGAGAAAGAAGAACGAGGTTTAGAAAATAGGTCAAAAAGTCACACAAGTTCAAATATGGAAGACCTCTCATAAATAAGGGATTCACTACATTGTGAAGACTCAAAATCTATTTTTGTTAGCTTAGAAAGTGGATAAAGACTCAAAACGTGCTCTTGTAGTTCAGAAACCACTCAGTTTTGAAAGAAATTAAAAGGCAGGATAGTTCCCACTCTTTTGAGTTTCTTTCTCACACGTCACCTCAACTTCTAGACTTTATGTCACATCACATTAATAACTTCCCACTCATCACACGCAACATATAAGCCCTTCACCTTCAACCTCAAACATTTTCTCAACCTTGAAACCATTTTATCTTTTCTTCTGGTGTTTCTCCTATAACCTCTCACAAATCCTCAAACCCCCAATCTTCTTCCCTTCAAATCTTCTCAAACCAAATCATCAATGGCTAAAGGAAAGCTACTTGACTTGAGCGTATCAAAAGATGTGCATTCCACATGTATGATGACCCAGAGATATAGAATCATGACATGAACTACTTTTCTCTTAGAAAAGTTGCATATGAGAAAACATTAAGACGAGAGCTTCTCGATGATGTCTCCAATGTTAAGGAAGTCTTCTCTTTCCAAGGGTATGAAGACCTTTTGGAAATCAATGACATAGTTTTCCATTGAATGGTATCTGCCTTCTATTCACAACTAAAAGGCACTTCTAACTATCCCTGAAGACCTTCATCAGAGACTTTGCTCTAGAGATTGGCCCTACAAGACTCTACAATGTGGCTAAAGCTCCCTATGAAACGATGATCTACACCTCTTCATCAAACTAGGCTCGCTCTTTGGGAATCAAAAAGGAGATGTGTCTAGGTATCTCACTAATTCCATCATTAACAATCGAAATGAAATTATAACCTCCATGTTGAGCACCAAGGCTAGGAAGGTATTCATCGTTGTCCAGTTCTCAATCTTACCTAGATTTGGGAGTACAAATGTGCTTGTAGGCATGGATTGCATGCTATTGTATTGTCTAATGTACAAGAAGACGGTGAACCTCCAAACTCATCATGGATCACATGTTGGAAGCAATCACCAAGGATAAAAGAAGGACTACGGGAGTACCTTATGGAATGTTGTTGACTAAGGTGTTCCAGTAGAAAGTTGAATGTTGTGAAGACAAGTTCGACAAAGCAAAGCCCCAGGATTCTGGATGAAAAAAATAAAAAATGCAGATAAAACAGCTGAAGTAGAAAAGATAAAGGGAAAGGGAAAAGGATGCTAATCTTGATGGAAAGTGATCCTAAAGACTCTGAGGAAGCAAAGTCACTTAAAGTTCCTCTAAACATGAAAGGAGAACAAAGTTGAGACGAGATAATGCAAAAACAAGAGCCTCGTATGCCTCCACCACCTTCGAAAATTAAAGAAGACCCTTTTAACATGGATGAAACATAGAAGAGGTCAAAAGATGCCTACTACACCAGTTGGGACATTGACAATAAGGGACATCGCACATAAGTGGAGAAACTTGCTAAAACATGTTCTGGGTAACTGTGCTCCTAATGGAAATAGCAAGGTATCAGAAGCTGGATATGAAGTGGTGTACACTAACTCCTCTGAAGAGGAAGCAAGAATAGCTGAAGTAGAGGAAATTCTTGAGGAAAATAAAAGTCTCCAAAAGGATAAGAAAACTCAAGCTCTAAAGTCCACTATGGAAGAGCTAGAGGATAAAGCTCCTGAACCATCCAATGCTTTAATGCCTGTTAGTACCTTAACCTCCTCCTTCCATAAGAATAACTTAAGGGAAGAAAAGGATGAAGCTTGAGAACTAGCTTCCTTCACCCTTCTCCTCCTCCTGCTTCTTCTACTAAAAATGTTCCTGATCTTGCTCCATCTGCTCCTGCCATTAATTCTGCTCCAATAATTCTAACTCCTGAAGATCCACATGCTCCTCCACCCACTAATGCTATTGAATTTGCACCCATTACTTAACATGTTGATACACCATCATCCACTCACCTGCTATTGTTGCTACTAAAGAAGCTGACTTACCCATGTTTGGGGACACTATTCCCCTAGGTCTAAGGCCTACACCCTAGGCTCCCTAACAAAGACAATCCATCTTCCCAACCAACCTTAACTTGAGTTCCAACCAAGGCTGCCAAAGGTCTAACTCCTTATGCACAATCAATAAGATATGGCCTCAAGGATAAACAAAGTTTAAGCCTCGCAGGGAAATTGGAGCTAAACTGAAAAGACATTAAGAGTTGCTACTCCAACTTCTTTAACAGCTCAGGAGGAAGGGCCAATGATGGTATAGCTTCCAACACATCCTTCTTACTGATGACAAAAGGGAGAAAGAAGAAGAAAATCTTTTGTGTTGAGAATTTGGGTAAAGCTAAGGGGGAGTGCTTCAGAGACTACATTTTCATGTATGCACATCATTTTTTTTGTTATTATACTCTGAACATTATGCTCTAAACATTTCTTTATTTTGTTAAGTTCTTATTCATATTTACTCCCATACTCATGGAACATTTCATATACTTTGATACATATGCTCTGATTTAATTATCTAGTTTATGGCTTATGAGCATTGATGTATATCTTAGTTTGTTTCCCTTATGCTCTGATACAATGCATATGTTTAATTCTATTTTATCACTTGATCTTATATGTATATCTCTTCACCCTCATGCTCTGTACTCAAACTAGAGTTTTATCATACGAAGTAATGCTCTAATACACAAACTTGAGTGTTATCTCAAAAAACATTTTTTCCGATACATAGCTGATATGAATAATGAGCTTCGGAAACTCCTATGTGCTTTGCAAGTTTATCAGATGCGTATTTTATATGTGCGGTTTTAACATTGAAAATGGTTCTATAAGAAAGATGTTCTTTTGAAAATTTCTTTTTCTTTGGACAAAGCGTCCTGGGTAATGTGTAACACCCAAAAAATATTTAAAAATTAATTTAAACTTCATTAGTGAGAGTTTAAAAATCTAAGTTTTAGCAATGATGAGGATGACCCAATGGACGTGTTAAAAAATGTGAATAATGACCTAAACCCTAGATTTAAGACCAAGAGATGATTAGAACTAGAAAGATAGGGTTAAGGTTATAAATGGTTAGAAATGAAGATTTTATACCTGGAATTTAATTTTAGGCAATATTTTATTCTTCGGGTAAGATGTTCCACTCGTTTGGTAAAATTTCATGTGTGATTTTTACATTGAAAGAAGGCTTAAATTTTAAGATTTGGATAATGTTTATCCATTTAAACTAAGTGGATGACTAAGACTCAATCTTGATTAACAAGATCAAATCCTAGCTATCTATCTTATTTTGCTTTTAGAAAGAATTACACATTTGACTACATAAATGCTACAACTACATTAAGATATATATGAACCACCAAACTTTATCACCATTCTCTCTGACATTTTGGCTAGCCAAGGAAAACAACCAACCTCCATTTTTGTTTCTTTAAGAATCTTGAAACTTGTTTAAACCTCCAAACTCCTAACTAGACTTGCTAAAATCACAAACTTCCTTTACTAAACTTATTCCACTCATCAAGATCTACCAAACTAAAAAATTTCAATTCCTCACCATTTTTCACTTTGATATCTCATACCTACTGCCTAAAGAAAGGCTTGGTGTTGGTTTGAGGACCTTAAAATAAAGGAAATCATTCTTGGAATATCCTTGGAGCCAAGATCCCTAAAGCTCCAAAAGTACGGCTTAAACCTTTTTGGTTTCAAATATGTTTTCTGAAATTTGGTTACTAATTTACTTTATATTTTTTGTTGTATTGATTGATGATATATAGATATTGATGTATTTAACTTGGTGGAGTGTTTGGATGATGTTGTTGGATTACTACAAGAAATTTGGTTTAAGGCAATGCTTCTAAAGCATTGCGTAAACATATGTAAGACGTTGCCTTTGATCAAAGGCAAAGACAATGTTTTTCCAAGGGTTGCCTATACTGCAATTACCTTCGCTCTAAGGCAACACTTTTCAGAGAAAAGGCAATGGCCTCCAAAAAAGCGTTGCCTATATGGCACTAAAGGCAACGCTTCTCCTGACCATCAAAGGCAACGTTTTTGGAAACCCATTTTGCATTGTCATTTCTCCAATTTAAGGTAATACTTATAAAGCATTGTCTTTTCTATTTCTAGAGGCCACTGCTATAAACCGTTGGGTTTTCCTTGATTAAAGGCAATACTTTTTAAGCGTTGCTTATTATCAAGTTAAACCAACACTTATAAAGCGTTGCCTTTCTCAAATTCAAGATGCTCAATAACACAAAAGCGTTAGCCAACTTAAGGTAGCTACTATGACAATTGACTAATTGAAAGCACTGCAAATAATTATAATTTATCCATTTTGAATTATTAAATATATCACAACTCAATGTTATCACTTTCCAAGAGTCATTACATTATCAATTCAAGATTTGGGTTCATTTTCAGCATATTGGCAGATTTTATGCTTAAGTAATAGGATTTATTTTGCATATTAAATAACAATTTCCAAGTCCAAAAAAATTCTTCATGACACCTCAATGTGTCCCCAAACTCCTGTAAAAATTTCAGAGTAAGAATCATTCTCTAAATATGTTAACAAAATTCCACAAATTCAGTGGTCAGAGAACACCTAATCTCAACTCAAAGCCAGAATTCAAAAATTTTTAACCCTAGCAAATGACTGAATCAATTCAGAATAAAGATCATGGTTAAACCTTAAGATGTTTCCAACACTGTAAAAATTTCAAAAGAAAAATCAATCATTTGCTGTGGCGAAATTCAGCTTCAGGTCCAGAAATTCAGCAGCATAAGCATAGTTTTGGTTCTTCATTTTTTTTAAAGTAGCAAAAGTCCAAAATAGAGCTCAAGAACATTCATGAGACTAGCTTAGGATTACCTTCAACATATAATTTTTCTAGCTCATAAAAATACCTACAAATGCATCATAAAATTCATGACCAATCACGCCTATAACAAAACCGAAATTTCAACAAGGTAGCCCAAAACTCCTTTTGACAAAAATGATTTTCCAGAACACCAAACTACTCCACCTATGCAAATACATCAATATCTATGTATAACCTCACATTAGAGCTAGAATTATCAATTTTAAACAATCAAAATCTTCAAGAAAACATAATTGCAACAAATAAGATTACAAAACCCTACTTTTGGAGACTAATGGATCTTAGCTCCAAGGATTCTTCAAGATTACTTCCCTTCACTTCAAAGCCCCTAAACCAACCCCAAATCCTTCCTTAATTAGTGAGGTATGAGGTATTAAGGTGAGGATTGATGACGAATTGAAATTTCAATCGGTTAGTTTGGTAGGAATTAATGAATGGAACAAGTTTAGTGAAAGGAGTTTGTGGTTTTAACAAGTCTAGGCTTAGGATTTTGAGGTTTGAATTCAAGTTTTCATGGTTGTTGTGAAGAAAAAAATAGAGGTGTTGTATTTCTCCCTTGTGGCTTAACTGGTAATGATGATGAGATAAGGTTATATGTCTTGTATTTATCCTAACTTAGCTCTAGAATTTATGCAATATAAATGCATAATTCTATTAAAAAGAAAGAAAAGATGAATGACTAAGATTTAATCTTGTAAAAAATCTTGATTTACAAGATTAAATCTTAGCCTTTCACTAGGTTTAAATGGATATACATAATCCTTTTATAAAGATTAAACTATCTTTTGGTATTGGAAATCGCATTGAAATTTTATCCAATAGTGAAACACGTACCCGGGAATTAGATATTGCCCGAAAGTAAATACTAGGTATAAAATCTTCATTTCTCACTATTTCCAACCTTAACCTTATGTTTTCTAGTTTCGGGCATCTCCTGGTGATCTAGGGTTTAGACTTCTTGAAGGCCCATAGGGCCCTCAAAACACTATTCATGTTTTTTCTACTCGTCAATTAGGTCATCCTCATCACTACGTCTATCTGAATATTGAAACTCTTATTAATAAATATCCAATTAATTTCTAATTAATAAAGCTCTTATTAATAAAGCTTCATTGGTCATCCTCATCATCACTACGTCTGTCGAATATTGAAATTCTTATTAATAAAGCTCCAATTAATTTCTAATTAACTCTAGCGTGTTACAAGGGATCCTCTTGTGCCCTTAACATACTAAAGTGGATTTCATTCTTCACTTAGCACATACATCATCCTCAAGCTCACATACACAGGCATCACATTACTATATGCATTAGCATAAATTTCTAAATTTCATAATGCTTCAAACATATATATCATTCATTTATCACCTTTTTTTTTACCAATGCATGTTCCAAGTACATATAAAATATTCATTCCTCATAAGTCAATCTTTAAATCATATAGCATGCATTCATATATCACATACTTGAATCAAAAGTCATTGTGTTACCAATATGATGCATTAGCACAAATACAACAAATAGGTAGATTTCACACCTTTGTAGCACCAATTAATTTGCACATCAAACAACCAATTCAGAAGCTATAAAAATTATCCAAGCACTTCAATGTGTCCACAAGGTCTTGTAAAAATTTTAGAGCAAAAGAGTTCTCTAACTATGTTAACAAAATTAGACAAGTTTCAAGGTCAAAAACCCCCTAATTACAATCAACATATAGTTCCCAATTTTATTATCCTCTCAAATGAACATATCAAATCCTATAAATATTTTAGGGTTGGACTTCAAGATGTCCTCAACACCCTATAAAAATTTCAACTGAAGAATCGATCATTTGATATGGTAACAAAATTAGACAAATTTAGTGCTCCAGAATTGACTATTCAGCAAACTGACCAGTTCGGCTCTTGATTTTTTAAACATAGTAAAAGTGCCCAGAATAGCTCCAATGTTTACTTGAGACACCTTCATATGTTAGCTTCACCAATAAAAATTTCAGCTCAAAAATCCATCTACAAATACTTGAGAAAATTCATGAATTATAACCTTGGAGAAATCTGAAAATCCAGCAACCTAGTTCAAAACTTCTTTTGACAAAATGATTTTTCAACAACACCAAACTACTCCACCAATGTAAATACATGTATATATATGTGAAATCATACATGAGAATTAAAAAAATATCATATTCAACCAAGTGAAAATCTGAGAAAATAGAATTTGACAAGAAAATGTACAAAGAACCTTGCTTTGGTGGCTTTAGGGATCTTGGCTCCAAGAATCGTCCAAGAATGATCTTCTTCACTTCTAGGCCTTCTAACCCACTCCAAACCCTTCCTTATATGGTAGAGGGTGATATCTCAAGGTGAGAAAATGTGAAAATTTGGAATTTTAATCGGTTAGTTTGGTAGATATTGATGAGTGGAACAAGTTTAGCGAAGGAAGTTTATGGTTTTAGCAAGTCTAGCCTATGATTTTGGGAGATTGAAATCAAGTTTAAAAAATTTTGGAGGAAGCAACAATGGTGGCTATTTGGGTTCCTTTTCTAGCCAAGAATGACAAAGAAATGTGACAAGTTAGGTGCCTTTGTCTTATCTTGATATAAATGTAGGATTTATGTAAATAAAATATAGTTTCTTTCTAATAATAAAAAGAAATGGATGGTTAGGATTTAATCTTACTTTACAAGATTAAATCTTAACCTTACACTTAGTCCTAAAGGATAGATATTATCCTTTTATAAAGATTAAACCATCTTTTGGTGTTAGAAATCGCACATCAAAATTTTCCTGAACTAGTAAAACATCGTACCGGTAATCAAACATCGGCCGAAATTAAATTTCAGGTATAAAATTCTCATTCTTAACCATTTCTAACCTTAATCATATAATTTCTCAATTTTGATCATCTCTAGGCCCTAATTATAGGGTTTTAATTGTCCTGAGAGGCCTGCGGGGCCTATAATCACTATTCATTTTTTTTTTACACATCCATTGGGTCGTCCTCATCATTGTTAAAATTGTCAGATTTTTGAACTTCTCATTAATAAAGCTCAAATTTTTAAATAATTTTTCAGATGTTAAGTCATCCTCCTCCACTATATCAATGCTACTTATTTCTTCAACCAATTTTACAAAAGAACTTCCTCAAAACTCATCTTTTACCAGATCCAATGACCTTCAAAAGGAAGTTGAACCCTCCTATCCTATCCAACATACCTATTGCATGAAAAACATTACATTTCCATTTCTAGATTCTCATTACAAATAAGTACCAAACTATGCACACATACTCAAAATTTCACAATAAAAAATCACATCTTCTTTATTAACATTTTGCTCAATCCAATATTCAATCTACCGTTGAGAAAAGCAAGACATTGCAATGAAAATTCCAAACAAGGAATACAACTAGAAAAGTATTCACTATACACCTCGAGACTAGTAAGGTGTATGCAGATCTCAAAAAGATGTTTTGGTGGCCTGATGAAGAAAGACATAGAAGAGTTTGTCAGGAAGTGTTGACTTGTCAAAGGGTTAAAATAAAGCACAGAAACTGGTTGGGACACTGCACCGAATGGAAGTATGAAAGTAACTCCATGGACTTTGTAATGGGTTTACCAAGGACATCGTCAGGTTATGATGCTATATGGGTTATAGTGGATAAATTGACTAAATCTGCTCATTTCTTACCTATCAAGGCTAGTTATCCTTTGCATAAGTTAGCTTCTTTGTGCATTTAACAAATAGTGAGTCTGCATGGTGTTTCTTCTTCGATAGTTTTAGAGAGACCCAAGATTTACTTTGAGATTTTGGAGCTTTCCAAAAGGCCTTTGGAACCAAACTTTGTTTAAGTCTGCCTATCACCCCAAACTGATGGACAAACTGAATGCACTATACAAACCTTAGAAGATATGCTAAAGGCATGCATGATCAAATAGAAGGAAAGTTAGGACAAGTTGCTTCCATTAATTGAATTTGCTTATAATAATAGTCATCATGCCAGTATTGGCATGGTCCCGTATGAAGACTTATATGGAAAGAGATGCCAATCTCCCTTATGTTGGTACGATTCTAGAGAAATAGGTTTGTTGGGACCCAATCTTAATCAGATGACTGAGCAAATCAGAAGATCAAGACCAAAATTTACCGCATAGAGGTGTAGAGAAGAGCTATGCTGATACTCGAAGGAAACCCTTAGAGTTTCAAGAGAGAGAACATGTATTCCTAAAGGTTACACCCACTACTGGTGTAGGTAGATCCCTAAGAGTGAAATAGTTATCACCTAGATTCATAGGTTCTTTTCAAATCTTTCGATTTGGTCAGTGCTTACCAAATAGGCTTACCCCATATGTATCCAACCTTCATAATGTCTTCCATGTATCTCAACTCAAGTATCATCCAAATCCAAACCATGTTATAGAACTTGAATCCATAGTTAAAGGATGATTGACATTTCAAGCATTTCCGTTTAGATCGTGGATAGAGAAGTCGCAGCTTAGAAATAAATTTATGCAACTAGTAAAAATGGCTTGGGTGGATTGGGAAATGAAGAGTACACATGGGAATTAGAATCAAATATAAAGAAAGATCATCCAGTTGTTTCCAGGTATAAAATTTTGAGGGCAAAATTTTCTTAAGGTGGGTGGTAATGTAACACCTTGGAGTTATTCAAAAATTAATTGAAACCTTATTAATGAGAGTTTCAATATTCTGAGAAATGTAGTGATGATAAGGATAAGCCAACGAACGAGTAGAAAAAAATATGTTAATGTAACAACCTCGTGGGCTCATCAAAAGCTTAACCCTATCTGGAACAGGAGATGCCAAAATGAGAAAACATAGGGTTAAGGCTAGAAATAGTCAGAAATGAAGATTTTATGCCTAGAATTTACTTTTAGGCAATATCCGATTGCCAGGGTACGATGTTTCACCATTTAGTAAAATTTCTGTGTGCGATTTTCAACATGAAAAATAGTTAAATTTTTATAAAAGGATAACGTGTATCCATTTAAACCTAGTGAAAGGCTAAGATTTAATCTTGAAAATCAAGATTAAATGCTAGCCATCAATATTTTTTCTTTTTAATAGAATTATGCATTTGTATTAGATAAATTCTAAAGCTAAGTTAGGATAAATACAAGACATATAACCTTATCTCATCATCATTACCACATCAGCCAAGGGAAAATACAGAACCTCTATTTTTGCTTCACAAAAACCATGAAAACTTGAATTCAAACCTCAAATCCTAAGCCTAGACTTGTTAAAACCATAAACTCTATTCACTAAACTTATTCCACTCATCAATATCTACTAAACTAACCGATCGAAATTTCAATTCCTCATCAATCCTCACCTTGATACCTCATACCTAACTAATTAAGGAAGGATTTGGGGTTGGTTTGAGGGCTTTGAAGTTAAGCGAAGTAATCTTGAAGCATCCTTGGAGCCAAGATTCATTACTTTTCAAAATTAGGGTTTTGTAATCTTAATTGTTGTAATTCTATTTCTTGCAGATTTTGATTGTTTAAAATTGATAATTCTGGTTCTAATGTGAGGGTATACATAGATATTGATGTATTTGCATATGTGGCATAGTTTGCTATTGTGGCAAAATCATTTTTGTCAAAAGGAGTTTTGGGCTACCTTGCTAAAATTTTGGTTTTGTTATAGGTAGTGATTGGTCATGAATTTTCTGATGCATTTGTAGGTATTATTATGAGCTAGAAAAATTATATGTTGAAGCTAACATCCTAATCTAGTTGCACAAATTTTCTTGAGCTTTGTTTTGGACTTTTACTACCTTAAAAAAATTAGAACCAAAACAGTGCCTATGCTACTTGAATTGTTGGAATTGAAGCTGTAAATTTTGCTAATTTTGTTACCATGGCAACTGATTGAATTATCACTTGAAATTTTTATAAGGTATTGAGGATATCTTGAAATCCAACCCTGAATGTTTTTAGGAATTGATATATTCATTTGATAGGGTAATAAAATTGGGAACTGTGGTTGTTGGCTATAATTAGGGGTTTCTACCATTGAATTTGTCTAATTTTGTTAACGTAGTTAAGAATAATTCTTCCTCTAAAATTTTCAGGACCTTGTGTACACATTGAAGTATCATGGAGAATTTTTATAGCCTTTGAATTGGTTATTTGATATGAAAAAGAAATTTTGGTACTTAAGTGAAAATTTTGCCAAAGGGCTGGAAAATGAACAAAAACATTGAATTGATGAGATAATGTCCTCTAATTCAAATAGGATGACTATAAATACATGCCTTACACTTTAAAGATTGGTTTATGAGAAATGAATGAGAATTTCATTGTGAATAAATATTTATATGTAATTGGAGCATGGATTCGTAAAAGAAAGGTGATAAATAAATATATGTGACCAAAGATCATGTAGGAACTTCAATTGTGCATGTCCTAACATACGGAAAACAGTGACAATACTTATGTTGGTTAAAAGGGAAGGCAAGAAGAGGGACTTCCCTAGAGATATTATGAGTCGGTAGACGTATCGGCTAGCAATAGAATTGTGTGAGATTTGGAAAGAGAAAAATGAAGTCCAATGATTACGTATAGGAATGAGTTCATTTCTTGATAAGCAATCTGTTACCCATCGTGGAGTTGTCCACTGCAAATACCATTAGGTATAAATTACCCATTGTGAAGTCATTTACTCCAGATACCACTTGGTATAGAATTAAGTCTTCCCTATGTTGATGAAAAGAGAAAAATGCATTGAATTGAGTTCCATGATTACAAGAGGAAACACATGACTATTACTATTTTTGCACTCACTTTGCATATGATTTTGCATGAAAATTCCTATATGAATGAACTCACTGGTTATGTTATGCTTACATTTAAGGGAGTGCCCACTGAGAATTTTATAATATTCTCATCCCTATGTTTGGATGTATTTTATATTATTTAGATCTAGTCGATGTTGTCCATGGTATTTTTCCTTGATTCATTACAACGTGTGTCATTATGACCCGTATTAGATTCCCTGGACGCAATAGGCTATTCAGGTTCGTGCATATGTGTTCTTTGGTCGCTTTTTTAGTTCGTTCATGTTTACAACTAATTTGATCTTGCCTTTCCTTATGATGGTGTGATCCTCCACTTGGCACATCCTGTTGTTTTCAATGTCCCGCTTGCACCACCAACACCCCCTCCAAGAGATGCCTTCCTTATAACACCCTAAAAATTATTTAAAAATTAATTTGAGCTTTATTAGTCATAATTTGAAAAATCTAACAATTTTAGCAACGATGAGGATGACCCAACGACATGTTAAAAAAAAATTTTTGGGTCGGGCATGAATAGTAACCTTGCGGGCCCCATGGGTCCATCAGTTAAACCCAGAATTAGGACTAGGAAATGCCGGAATGAGAAAAGAGAGGGTTAAGATTAGAAATAGTTAGAAATAAGGATTTTATACCTAGAATTAATTTTCGAGCAATGTTTGATTACCCGGGTATGGTGTTTTACCCTTCTGGTAAAATTTCAGTGCGATTTCTAACATTTAAGATAGTTTAATCTTTATAAAAGGATAATATCTATCCTTTAGAGCAAAGTTAGGCTAAGATTTAATCTTGAATTATAAGATTAAATCCTAGCCATTCATTTCTTTTTATTATTAGAAAGATATACATCTTTGACTACATCATTAATCTTTCTAATCTAAGATATATTTTAAGCCACCAACCTTATCACCTTGTAGCTCCATTCTCGGAGCCAGAAAAACAACAAAAACTCCATTTTTTTTCCTCAAAATGCTTGCAACTTGATTCAAACATCCAAACATCTAACCTACACTTACTAAAACTTCAAACTTCCTTTACTAAACTTACCCTACTTATCACCACCTACAAAACTAACCGATTATAATTTGAATCCATCAACCTTTTCTTCTTTGAGAGCTCATAATCCGCTGCCTAAAGGAGGTTTTAGTGTTGGTTTGATGGCCTTGAAGTGAGAAAAATCATTCTTGCAACACCCTTTGGAGCCAAGATCTCTAGAGCTCCAAAGAGTAGGGATTTTGAACCTCTTTTGCTTTAAATTCATTTTTCTATTTTAACCACTGATTTAATTTTATATTTTTATTTGTATTAGTTGATAATATATAGATATTGATGTGTCTAATTTGTTGGTGTGTTTGGATGATGTTAGAAATCATTTTTGTCAAAAGAAATTTTGGACTATGCTGCTAGATTTTCAGATTTCTCCTAGGCAGGGGTCAGCATCAAATTTTTTGGTTTAATTGTAAGTATTTTTAAGAACTAGAAAAATTAAATACTTTTTATTGCTTGAAAAAAATCATGAACCAAGATAATACATGTGCTGCCTGATTGTTGGAATAGAAGTTGTGAATTTTGTTACCATAGCAAATGATTGATTTTTCCTTTGAAATTTTTAGAGTGTTGGAAACATCTTGAAGTCAACCATGATTTTTGTTCTGAATTGATTTAGCCATTTGCTAGGGTTAAAAATTATGAATTTTGGTTTGAGCTAAGACTAAGTGGTCTCTAATCACCAAATTTGTCTAATTTTCTTAATATAGTTAGAGAATGATTCTTGTTTTGAAATTTTTACAAGACCTTGTGGACACATTGGAGTGTATTAGAAAATTTTTATAGCTTCTAAATTGATTGTTTGATGTGCAAATAAATTTGTGCTACAATGGTGTGAAAATTGCCTAATTGCTGAAAATGAACCCAAACCTTGAATTGGTAATGTAATGACTCTTAATTCAAGTATGATGAGTATGAATGCATGCTATATAGTTTAAAGATTGGTTTATGAGAGATGAATGAGAATTACATTGTAAATGAATGCCTACATGTGGCTTATGCAAGCATTTGAGAAAAGAAAAGTACATGATAGTTATATGAGAAAAGAGAATGTATAAATTTCAATCGTGCATGTTCTGACATATGGACAAAACAGAAAGACTTATGTTGGGTAAAAGGGAAGGAAAAAAGAGGAACTTCCTTAGAGATATTATGAGTCGATAGATATATCGGCTAGGAATAGATCTGTGATTTGGAAGAGGAAAAAATAAAGGCCAATGATCATGTATAGGAATGAGCTCTAGTCTTAAGCAGCTTATTTTCCATTGTTGCCATGCTGGGACGGTGATACGAATGCCCAGACGTGATCCACTATAAATACCAAGTGATATAAATTAAGTCTTTCTTATGTCGATGAAAAGAGAAACTGAATTGAGTTGTGTGACCATAAGAAAAAGTCAGAACCACTTTGATTATGTCAAGGGCACTTTAAGATAATTATACTACATGTAGCATATGCATATTCACATCATATCGAATCATTTTGTTTAACATTATTTACTATGATATAGGAGTACTAAGTGACTAATTATTAAAAGTAACCTACTTCGAAGGTATGATTTGGAACTTTAAAAATGAACTGTTGCTATGTAGTGCATGATCACCCTTTTCCTAATAAACTGAAGTGGCTGGAACGATGACGATTACATTACGATTGTGTATTTGGGGAAATGCCTTACTAAGAATTCCATAATTCTCACCCCTTATGTGTTGTGTTTCCATGTCATCTCCAGGTTGATTTAAGAACCATGAGGCCACTACACAAAAGAACTCGGACTTGGAGTAATTTAATAGTTGATGTGTTTATTTTACTGTACTTAGTTGTAGTTATATGCATGTAAATGTAATGGAGAATAGATATGTATTAAAGCTCATAGAAGAACTTCCCTTTTGTACTTAACTTTGTATTAAATAAATGTTTTGGTTTCTTTGTTATATATTTTAATAGAATTACGACTTAGTTATTACACGAATTAATCAAACTTGTTATAGATATTTAAGAAAGGTCTAGTTGATAAGTAACAACTCTCGAGTATAATGTCACGACTTATGAATGTTGTTGTACTTGGGAGGATGTTACACTCCTCATCTTCATCCTTAAATTTGGATCTAATCCGCACCTCAAGGTGATGCCATCATCCGATGGCAACAGTTTCTCAGGAGGACATGAGATATTCAGGGACTTTTTGACATGTACATAGTTATAACTTAGTGTTAGAACTCTGCCACCTTCCAACCGATCTTGTTAGATGTTTTTGAGGTCTATTTATATGTATATGTGATTTTGTTGGGCCCTGGTACTTGAGCAGGTTATGTTAGATAGAATGTGTGTTTTTTTAATCAAATTCCTATGTAGTTTTATAAGTGGACGAACTTCTTTATCAGTGTGATGTATATATTGACAACTTGTATATAATGTACATATATATATATGAGTGTTTGCAACATATAAATTTAATTTACTTTATTTTCATTTCTCTCGACTAGTATAGATTATAAAAAGAAGTGATACTCTTCTAATTGCTGTGTAAACACTTGAGTAATACATTTTGGTTCTGCTATGGCAGTGATTGGTCACGATTTTTGATGCATTTGTAGGTATTTTTATGAGTTAGAAAATTATATGTTAAAACTAACATTCTAAGCTAATTCCATAAATTTTCTTGAGCTTTGTTTTGGCTTTTATTGCTTTAAAAAAATAAGAACCAAACTATACATGTGCTGTCTAATTTCTAGACCTAGCCTGAATTTTGCCAATTTTGTTACCATAGCAAATGATTGATTTTTCTTTTGAAATTTTTGCAGAGTGTTGGAAACATCTTAAGGTTTAACCATGATTTTTATTCTTAATTAATTCAGTCATTTGCTAGAGTTAAAAATTTTGGAATTCTGGCTTTAGCTGATTAGAATTTGTGGAATTTTGTTAACATATTTAGAGAATGATTCTTGCTCTGAAATTTTTCCAGGAGCTGGGGACACATTGAGGTATCACAGAATTTTTGTGGACTTGGAAATTGTTATTTGATATGCAAAATAAATCTTGCAACTTAAGTATAAAATCTGCCAATATGTTGAAAATAAACCAAAATCTTGAATTGATAATGTAATGACTTTTGATTCAAGTATAATGAGTATATGTAACATCCTAATATTTAACCCAATACGCCTAGGACGTATTAAGATTAATTATTAGTTATTACTTCCCTTTAAACTCTTTTGTGAAATTACTTAGCGAAAATACGGTAAATTTTTTTTGAAATACGTAAAACAAAATGCAAGCCATCGCGTGCAACATAAGCAAAACGTAAAGCGAGAAGAAAATAAATCATGCAATATATAAGCAAATAAGAACACCTCAATCATAGGCTCAACCATCATATTTAAATATCATAGTTTAGTACATCAACTGAAGAACATAAGAAGCATAAAGTCATACCCATATAAGTGGGAGAGCTTCCAGGAGGAAATATAAAGTCCAGGAAACATAAGCAGCAAATAAATGGAAAGCCCAAAAGATACTACCAGCTAAAGGCACACCCTCCCCCTAAAGCCTACGAACGTCGCTAATCCTCGACTGGAGATATAGCCCGCAAACTCCGGAGCTCCTTGGATGGGTGCAACGAGAAGGTGGATGAACATGACCTCCTCGACGTGGCCGCATCTTCTGTCGAGCTAGCCTTCGTGTCACTATCCTCGCTGCCCTTCGATGTCCATAGGAACTATAGGGGTAGATCCCTCCCAAAGGGGTGAGAGGGGAATCCTCCACGGATGAGTCTCTGAATGCCTGGCGAGGAATGTACTTGGATAGCTCGCACCGTCGAAGACGATGGTCGGGCAGGAGTCGCTCATCATGGGGCCGCGCCTCTCGAAGATCAAATCATCGCCATAGGGAGAGGTCGGGGTAAAGTGGAAGCTAGACGGGAAAGCAAACAGATGTCCCATGTATGCAAAAATGCGCACGGCACAATGACCCTCGAAAGTGATAGGACTGATGATTGGATCGTAGTGCACCTCCCACACAGGCATATCAACAAAAATCACGAATGACGCCATCAGAAATCTGAAGACGTAAAAAAGAAGATAGAGAGGGTGAGAATCTTGCTAAAGAATCTCAGTAGGGAAACCTCTATCCTAGTGTCATCGTTTACGTCCCAGGAACCTTGGGTTTATTATAAAAAGGTTAAACATGCAAAGGTTCATTATGAGGTTTTCATAAAAGATAATTATCCAAGGTCCATGTCTTTTATGATGAATCTTAATGCATGTATGCAGCATACAAAACATGAATGCATGGCAATACTTTATTTAAACCAATAAAGCATATCATCATCAACTAGTTTTCATATAAGTGGCATGTAACTTCTCATAAACAACTTCTCTCTTTCATGAGCAAAATGCTTCACATCTTCTCGTTTCTCAAACTTGTGACATCATGGTATGTAAAAATAGTAACCGACCCCTGATACTAGGCTATGAGCTCATACCTAACTAGTCGTCACTAGTTCTTACTTATCTTCTTGATAAGCGAATCATAATCATAAAAATAACAACCCGACTCCAGAGTACGGGCAGGGGACCTAAGGAATCACCCATCATGGGACTTTCTTCCTTCTCGAAACGCATCAACTGGTTAAGACCAGTGACTTTGTCCGCTTTCAGGCTAATGTCGATGCCCTCAGGTTTTACCTTCTCCTCACCGTAGTAGGAGAAGTACGTCTCTGCGAAATGCATCATCTGGTTAAGACCAGTGACATTGTCCGCTTCGATATGGCTCCACGACCATACCCCCCGGTTTCCTTTCTCCTCACCGTAGCGAGAAATGCGTCTCGGCATGTCACATATAAATCATTCTTTTCAAAAACTTTCTCAAGTCCCTCAAATTTGATGGAAATTCAGCAACATAACGACTACACTCCAAATTTCCTCAAATTTGAGTCATGCCACATAACTCAAACCACACATGTTGTTCTCATGAAATTTCTCAATCAAATCCATTTCTCAATCACAGGAGCATACCCTCCTATCTCATTCATATTTCGCATTCTCATGCATCTTAAGCATAGCATACCACATCATCACAACAACATGTCACAAATACACATATAGTCTCATGTTCATGGTATTAACATATTCACATCATCACGAGTATACTCACTCGGCCTCATTCTCACATCACACCTCCTATCTCATGGTGTCTTATGCTTTGGCCCTTAGGGTCTTAAATTTATGTTCTAATGATTTTAACTTTCATTATGAATCTTACACCTAAAGGATCATTACCTATAATTTCCTCTAATGTTTATGCTTACTAACATAACCAAACAACACTTTATCTCTTTGGGCAGAATTTTGTCATATGATTATGTCCTAGAATCTCCGTCTTTCTAAGTCTTCGCCTAAGGCTCTATAATCAACTCCTAAACCAATTATGAGGGATTCCTACACATATCCACTAATTATAAACCATTTTTCTTAAGTCCAATTATGCTGGAATAGAATTTACAATTTGTGCATCTAAGTGTTCTAGAATTCTCATTTTAAGTCCTTTTTAGTTACTTATCTTTCCTAACTTCCCTAAATCGTTCCTTGCTTCACTCAAACATAATTTTACACATTTTAACACCATAAAACAGAATTTATATAGTGGCCAAATTGCACAAGGCAGAACCGAATTTACAAGCATCATATAATCACATAATCTCATGATTTAAATGCATATAAGTTGCTAGTTTCTCTTGGAATCATTTTAGGACTCAAAACTCTTTTAGAAACCAATTAATCTCATTAAAATCATATAAAATGGGTAAGGTCAGTAGCTAAATTATTTAGCTCAAGGAATAGATTTAAAACATAAAACTTTGTTCATAAAGTTCTTTAAATACACCTAAGCTTAGAAAAATTCCAAGACTTAGACTATGGGCACTTATGATTAGATGAACTCATCTCAAGTCCATCATCATCATCACAAGGCCGAAATGGCATTCTTGAAATGCCTCCATTTTCTAAAACTTTATGTAAGATACTTGGGCAAGTCTTTGAGCTCTAGGATATTTAAGTGATGACATAAACTTAAACATGCTATGCACTTATTTTATTCTTCATTATAAAATAAAGTGAGAGCATAAAATAAATATGAGATGCAACCTCATTATTATCTTTAAAGATTAAGTGATGACTTGAAATATAAACATGAAATGCAAGCTTGGAAATTTAAACATGATAATGCAAGTTCATTTAGTTATTCTTGAGAGTTTAGTGATGGCATCAAAATAAACATGCTATGCAAGGCATAAACATAAACATGAATGCAACTCATTTTATCTTAACTAGAGCTCTTACAAGACTTTAGAGGAACATTATAACCTTAACCCAATATGTATCTTAACAACATAAAGTGAGCTTTAGAGTTCTTAGCACCAAGTCTTCAAAGAAGTCTTTGGTTTTGAACTTCATCATCAAGCTCAAGAAAATGGACACAAAGCTCAACACTTTGTCTAAACAAACATACAAGAACTAAGTCATATTCTTTATTTTATTGCTCATGGGCTTCAATCTAGAGTAAAACTCTTAGAACGGCCGACCAACTTTAAGGTTGGCAAGGGTAAGCTTAGAGCTCTTTGAAAACATATGATTAATTTTCTTAACAAAACTTTTAGTGATCTACTTAACATTTTTAACAAACTTTGTTCAAATAAAGGAAAAGGAAACCGAAATCATAAAGAGAGGAAGGAAATGAAAAGCCAAATCTTGATCAAGGAAAAGAAAGGAAAACTGAAACATGTATGGTCCAAGACCAAGTTTTCAAGCTTTAGAGGTTTCTCACATGACAACAACAAGCATTATCTTGAAACCTCATCATCAAGCCAAAGTTTTCTCATGAAAAGGCCTCATGGCCGAAAAAGAAAAAGAAGAAAAAGAGTTTTGAACCAAGAGAAAACTAGAACTTTTCTTGAAGAGAACAAAAAAAACTTTGAAACAAAACCCCTACCTAAGGAAGTCTTGAAAGAAATGAAGGAAAGCTTGAGTCTTCAAAGAAATGAGAAGACAAAATCTTCTCTTGGATGTGGATGTGTGTTCGGCCAAGGAGAGAAGTCAAGGAAGATGATTTTTCCTTGAGGTTGTAAGCTTGGAAATGGAAAGTTTGAGTGTTTAAGAGGTGGTTTGAGGTGAGGGAGTGGTGGTTTATGGTTGTTTGTGGTGGTGGAAAGGTTCTTTGAGAGGAAGAAGAAGAAGAGCAAGATGAAGAGAACTTTGAGAAAGTGCAAGAAAACTAAACTTGGCAAGTGATCTAAAGTGTAACAAAGTTCTTCAAAGCTTGGTATTTATAGAAATTTTGCAACATGGAGGCTGCCAAGGGAAGGAAGGCGACGGCCTTGAGGTCAAGGGAGAGAAGAAATATCTCTTGATTGGCATAGGCTTAGGCATGGGGAAAGCATGGTTGAAAGCATGGCTAGGTATGGCTCAAAGTATGGCTTGAGGTATGGTCTTTGAGTGAAACAAAAATCAACATGTGACACTTTCTTGGGGAGAATTCGGCCAGGTTTACAGCCAAGGAAGAGAAATTGTTCATGTAATTGTGGTTTAATGATGTGTTTAGGTGTTTCTTTGATTAAGGTTTTGATTAGGAGTTTGTAAGAAAGTGTTTAGGTGAGGTAATGGCTAATTAAGGTTGTCAAGACTTGATTGGGAGAGTGTTCTTGTTAGATTAACAATTTAAAACCATTTTTTAGTCAAATGAGGTATAGGCACAATTCCTTAATTTAAGGAATTGAGAGAGAAATACTATTCAAGATTCCATGACTAGGAATCTTGAATAAAGAATGCAATTAGAGTTTAACCAAGCAATCTTAGGTTCTAATTAACCTTAATAAATTATTTTGACTCTAGATTAATTATTGAAATAAATTAATCTTCGATTAGAGCCTAATATTGCTTAGGTTTGCTTAATTATGTCATTAAGCTCACTATACATTCTAGGGAAAAATGGTAATTTTGCATTAACACTACCTGACCTACAGAACTAAACATAAAAAACCACTCCTAAACACCATTTCAAACTTTTTGGAAAATTTCCTAGCTCAACGGCACCTTTACCCGCAAAACACTATAGGGGTATTTTGGTCATTTTTCGAAAATTCAAAAAACAAGATTTTCACCTCGAATATCATACATAAAGTTTAATCCCCTTAAACATTAAGTTGACCCATTTGAGGAGACTTGGTCAGCTTCCCTTTAATTCGGAAAAAATGACCTCAAGGGTATTTTGGTCATTTGTGTCAATAAGAAAATTGAAAGTTAGTATAAATGCATGCTGTATAATTTAAAAAATTTATTATGAGGAATGGATGAGAATTTCATTGTAAATGAATATTTATATGTAATTAGAGCATACATTGGTAAACAAAAAGAATGAATATTTATATGTAATTGGAGCACCTCTCCAATACGATCTGTTTGGAAACGAATCAAGCAAAAGCTGGTGAGCATGTAACACCTGGGCGACGAGGTGGGGAGTGATCATCTGTGTAAGAAGGCACGGGCAAGGAGTATCTCCTAGCAATGTAACACCTAATATTTAACCCAACACGTTTAGGACGTATTTAAGTTAATTATTAGAATTTACTTTTTTATTTCAGTCCTTATTATTAACTCTTGAGAATACTTTAGTGAAATTATAGGTAAATACTTTTTTTGAACCTTTTAAAAACAAAACGTGAGCCGCGCACCAAAACAAAACCTATGATTCGCCTCACATATATATACAGGAGCAAAGATAGAAACAATTCATAGGCATACACAAATAAACAGTAATCTCATGAACATATCTCATATATATATATATAGCATAAGTATTTACTGTTACACATTATGCACCAAAATAAACTACTAAAATGGTATCATGCCCACTAACAGAGGTTGGACTAGTACAATCATCTTGGAAGAAACATAAACATTATATGGATAGAAGCTAATATCAACCTACTAAAACCTCTCCTCCCACTACTCCTACTAAGACGCGCCTAAAGTAGATAACCTTTACCAAAAATATCAAAGGAAGGCTATCCTTTCCTCAAGATATGCACAAGCGCTCTAAGAGGTCCACTATCAACACCTACTAATGATTCTCCAATAAGGGAGAAAGGTAGCCAAGCACGCGAGCAAGGTCGGTAGGAGTGGCGAGACGACCCACTGGATGAACATGAGCTCCTCGATGTAGGTGAATGGCTCCCCTATGAGCATGCTGGGCTCTCTCATTGGCTGTGTCATTGTAGGCTTTCCATCGCTACTACTCCCCACCTCCATGGGAATAGTGGGTGTGGAATCGCTCCAAGAGTGGGAAGGTGACTTCTAAGGGTTGACCATGGCTCGGGGCGAGGTGGCGATAAAGGCAAGTATAGGGAAGTCAGATAGCTAAAGCGAGGGCCGTGAGGAAACGCTCTGTATGCGGATGTACGCTCGAAAGCAAAATCATCAATAAAAGGAGTAGCAGTTGAAAACTAAAAGCTAGTGACTGGGTGCGCAAAGGATAGTCCAAAAAGACAAACAAACAAATAGCACATTGATGCATAAAATGATAAGACCGTTAGACTATCAAGTAAATCTCCAAGTGAGAGCATCAACATAGATCACGAATGTTGTCATCGCCCTTGAAAACGAGAATGGAAAGAAAGAGAGAGGGAATGAGAAACTTAAATAAGAATCTCAGGCTTTCGCCTCCATGCAATGACATCATCTTCATCCTCAAGAACCTCGGGTTTCATTATGAAAATGGTGGACATGCATAAGATTAATTTATTAAGTTTCAAATACCCTTAGCCGAGGCCCGTGTCTTTTAGAATGAATCTTAATGTCATGAATGCATCATACCATATTATGAATGCAAGTTAATACTTTATGCAAAATATCACAAGAGTCATAGTAACTTAACATAGCAAAAGATACATAGAGTAACATAACATAATCTTTCTCTCTTGTTGTAACCAGGATTTTTACTGCGTTTTGAAATTACCGAATTACCCTAGGTAATTTTTCATATAAGACCGAACAATCCTCAATAAAGGAATATAACATTAGAAAGGAAAGGAGCAATTCGTGCGAGAGTTGCAAACCCGATTTCTGTACGTGTAAAATGACCAAAATGCCCCTGAGGTTATTTTACTCAAAATGAGGATCGTGGGCCCCACCCGTCCTCAAGGGGATGTTTTGATGTTAATAAGGGATTGTTTGTGTTATGTGTGTTAATAGAGGAGAAGAATCCTAATTTTGAGCTCCGACGCGCGAAATGACCAAAACGCTCATGCCCGTTTTAACTTTTTCGTGCCGACTTAGCCCGAACCTCACTAAAATGTTTTAAAACATGTTTTTAAGCTATGATTAACCATTAGTTAAGCTCGGGTGGTCTTGGGCAATTTTTAAGTAAAATTACCATTTTGTCTCTCTCTTTGTAGTTTTGCGAATTTGAGATTTTTGATTTGTATAGCAAAACCTAAGCAATATTAGGCTCAAATTAAAGCTTATTAGATTCTAATTATTAATCTAGAGTCAAAATTATTTATTTAGATTGATTAGAACTTAAAATTGCTTAAAAACACCCAAATTGCTTACTAATTCACCTAAGCCCTTAATTGTAAATTCTCTAATTTGCAAAGATACCTACCTACACCTACATAATACATGGAACACACAAATTTTATCCTCCTTGGGCTATAATGCACAAAATTATATGGCCTAATATGCATCAGAAATTTGTCAAACTTGGCACAAAACTCAAGGTATGAAAACAAGGAATCATGTTTCATGATTCCATGTTTTAAGCCACCAAACAAGATGATTTTTCTTCCTTGTTTCCTCCTCAAATTTGGTCAGACTTTCCTCCTCCCTTTGTCCATTTATGAGCCTCAAAATCTCTATAAATAGGCATGCTTGAAGGAGTGTTAGAGGCCTTAGTTCATAACTTACACAATTCTAGTTTTTAGAAGCACAAAAGCTTTCTTTCTTCCTCCTCTTGGCTGAAACTTCTTCTCCCATTTCTCAAAGATATTTTCTTTCATTTCACTCAAGAAAACCAAGTTCTTTTCCTTTCCTTCAAATAAAATTAGGTAGGGAGTTGTCTTTAAGCTTATTTCTATGCTTTGCTAAGTGTTGTTCTTGGTTCAAAATGATGATTTCATGGACTTTCTCTAGCTTTTCCATTCGGTTTTCTTCTTTCTTTTCCTTTAAACATTTCGGCCATAAGGCCTATATGGGAATATGATGATAGCTTGATGATGAGGACCTTGAGTGTTGGTTGTAAATCCATCACAAGTTAGGCCTCTAAAGCTTGAAAATTCCACTTGATGCAAAACTTTAAAGAATGATGTTTTTATGATGTAAAAATAAAGATCTTGAGTTTAGAACTTGAAAGATGTATTTTTCACTTTGTCTTGCTAAGATATATTGGGTTGAATTCATATTTCTCTAAAGTCTTGGAGGAGCTCTAGTAAAGAAATAAAATGAACTTGCATCCATGTTTAAGTTTATGCCTTGCATAACCATGTTTACTTTCTATGTCATCACTAAATTCTCAAGAATGAATAAATGAACTTGCATATTCATGTTTAAATTTCCAAGCTTGCATTTCATGTTTATGTTTCAAGTTGTCACTTAATCTTCAAAGATAATAAAGAGGATGCATCTCATATTTATTTTATGCTCTCACTTTATTTTATAATGGCTAAAAGAATCAACGCATAGCATGTTTATTATTATGTCATCACCTAAGAATCCTAGAGCTCAAAGACTTGCCCAAGTATCACAAGCAAAGAAATAAGGTTCTTGGAACCATAATAATAAGAACTCTAAAATTTACTTTCAATTTCCTTAAGATTATTGGAGTCAAAGAATTCATTCTTTAAGAAGTCTTGAGTTTGGAGCTTAATAAGATGTAATAAGAATTCTCTTCTCTCTTCACTGGTCCAATGGACTACCGCCGCTCCGTTTCTTATTTTTCTTTTATTAACATTCTCTCTCTCCACTAGTCCAGTGCGGACTACGCGCTCCATTTTCTTATTTATTTCTGGCTCTTGCATCATGTTTATATTTCCAAGCTTGTGTAATCATATTTATATTTCAAGCATATCACCTTAATTCGTGAATATAATAATATGGACCATATCATGTTTAAATTTCAAGTCTTGCATATCATGTTTATAATTCCAAGTTATCACCTTATAAAGACAAGATTAAAATGAGGTTGCATAGCATGTTTATGATTCTAGTTATCACCTAAATCTATAAAGCTCAAGACTTGCTCCTTTTATCTTAAGTGAGAATTTTAATCATGAAGATTCTTTCAATATATAAATCGGCCTCATAATTATGGTAAGCCCAAAGTGATTTTAAATAGCTACTGATTTAGTTATATAATTTCTTTCAAGATTAACAAAAAGAATTAGTTTCTAAAAGAGTTTTAAGGCTTTGCAAAGATTTTATGGGAAACTAGTATCTTACATGTACTTAAAATGTGATTTTAAGCAATTATGTGAGGTTCATGATTTAGCCATTGATCTAAGTTTAGTACTACTGTATGATGATGGTTTAATGTGTTTGAAGTTGTGATAATCATGGTTTATTGCTGAGGAACGATTCTATGCATGTTAGAAATAAAACTAGCTTCCTAGAAAAATCGTAAAAGCAAGATTTCTAGAACTCTAGAGAATGAAATTTATGTGTTCTTCCAGAACCTTTAGCAGCCCTAAGAACCAGGTTCTATTATGTTTAGATAAGGGAGAATGATTCATAATTGGTTTAGTAATTAATTTTAGCACCATAAGGAAAGCCGGTAACGAGAAAGGGTTAAAACTACAACTTTTAGCACACCGTGAAGGCTTAAATATAACCTACTCTATGCTGTCCCATCGATTTAATAATGTACTTGAAGGTTATAATTAAGGGTAATAATGATAATGAATCCCTTAGATGCATAAGAAAGTAAGATAATGATTGAGGTTACCTGATTTTAAAATTATGGTTGTTTAAGGGAACTTTTTGAAGATTTATGATGATGCCCCTTTGATGTTTGAAATGATAAGTCTATGTAGTGATTTGATGCTTATTAAGTATTTGATTTCATTGAATGACTTCATGGTTTGCATGTTATAGTTGCTATTGCAAACAATGAGAATGTTTATGCATCCTGATGATTATGAATTAAGAGTTGTATTATGATATAACATGCAAAGACTTAATGGTGACTTAAAATTATGAGGAAATGATCCTTTGGACCCATCAGACTATAGGTGGTGAAAAGGTGATTCTTGCCCCTAGCCCGTTCTCTCAAAAGGGTAGTTGGGACTTTAACTTATCAAAAGGGATAAGTATATGCTAGTGACGACTAGTAAGGTATGAGCTCATAACCTAGATTACTCCTAAAAGGGTGGAGTATAGGGTGGCCCAGGAAAATGATGATGAAAGTAAATTTAAGTCACCTAAGGAACTAAGTAACGTATTATGTGATTATGATGTTCTTCTATGCATAGCCTTTATGAGATGATGATGAGAAATATGATGTTCTTCTATGCATAGTATTTATGATATGATGATGAGGAATATGATGTGATCTTATGCATAGCTATGTTATTATGTTATGCTGATGAGATATAAAAGTTCATTATAAATATGACATGCCAAGTTTATGATGCATTATAAGATGCATGATTAAACGACGAACCTCGGTAAAGTATATTTTCGAACTTAATAAATTGATTTTAGCATGCTCATTATTTCATAATAACCCGAGGTTCCTGGGGACGATGATGATGACACGATGCATATGAGGTGAGTACCCTGAGATTCTTTTATAAGTTTCTCATTCCCTCTTTCTTTCTTTCCATCTCGTCTTAGAAAGTGATGGTGATGTTCGTGATTCCTATTGATGCTCTCACCTGGTAGATACACGTGATCTTGTGAACCAGCTTATTACCCTTGAGGAACGTATTGCTAGACCTTGAGCGTGAACTTTGATATCTATTCCTATCTTGGAGTGTTATAAATAGGTGCCATTAATAGATGTTTTTCCATCCATATATTATTTATGTTTTGTTCGATTGCCTACATCTAGCTTAACTCGTTGGTAGGCAAAATATCTATGTGATATGTAATTATGGATATCATATGATGGAGCCAATATGATGTGTTCTTCATGATATGTCTTCGTTTTCTGCTTTATCCGATTATCATTCACGTTATGCGTGGCTCACGTTTTCAATTATGTTTAAAAAATAAATGGCTCGTAATTTCACTAAGTATTTTCAAAGCATGATTAAGGAACTGAAGCAAAGAGTAAAGTCTAGTAATTAATCAGATATGACCTAGGCGTATTGAGTTAATTATTAGGGTGTTACACTTGTCCTTTTAGGTGACTTAACCTTCTTATTCTTTTCTATGGGGCCACCTTACCTCTTGAGAGTTTCTAGGTTATGAGCTCATACCTAACTAGTTGTCACTACTCTACACTTATCCTCTTGATAAGCTAATTCTCGACTCCTGAGTTCATCACCTTTCATAACCATTAATTCCTAGAGTCTAAAGGATCACCTTATTGGACACCTCTCATAACCATTAATTCATGGAGTCTAGAGGGTCATTTCCATGTGTCTTATGTCACATTTAATCTTAGCATGTTATTTAGATATGCAAACATGAGCATATAATCATAGCCATCATCATAACTTATCATTTAACATTTCATACTCATAAACTTCATAATTTCTCTAAGTCTACAAATTTGGCGAAAATCCAGCATAATGGTTAGGAATAGAGTTTCCCAAATTTGCTTCATTCCATAGAATACATCAATCATGCATCTCAATCATTTGTACATAATCACAACATGCCACCAATCAACATGTAATTGATCACATCAGCATGCATCACATTCTTTGTATATATCCATAAACATGTTATCATCAATATCTCATTGAAAAGTAAACATGCTCTTCCCCAATATGCTGGATATCAATGACCAAACTAAGCTAATGCATATGCCATGTTCAACAGGATATATACAACATAATCCAAATCATTACTTGTGTAGTTCAAGAATCAAGCATGCATAGCCATCAATACATAATCTTGCACAATTATTTCAAGTCATATAATTTCCAACCAAATCATATGAACATAGCTTTCATAACATATCAATCACATCAATATCATCAAGTTGTTGATAATTACACTTTAGCCCTAAAAGGGTCAAATTGTAATTTCTAAGAGTTTGTGGATCTAAGTGTAAATTTCCCCTTTCAACACATATTCTCAAACTAATCCTTAAAATTAATTTACACTTTTTAAGAGACCCATACCACTTAGAAATCATTTAAATTCATCATAAAAACCATTTTGGGTCATTGGCCAAATTTTATTAGATTTTAGGGTCAAAGTGTAAGGTTTTACATTTTTTACACTTAACAAGTGCCAATGATTCTAAAACTTTTTCTAAATATCATAAATGATATTTTGAATACATGGACACATTCAAAATTATTACTAACTCTAATTAAATCCATTTGGCCAAAATTCCATAATGATATGTTCAAAGCATAATTTTCCGCATTTTGCAAAGTGACCTAACCTAACACTTGTAATTATCCTTTTAAGCACCCCAAGACACTAAAAATAATATTTACAACAATCATCACTAATTTTTAAGCACGTGAACAATATTGCAGTCCTGGATAGTGTTGGAAATTCATTTTCTAAAGCTTTGGAAATTACATTTTTTACCCTTTCTAGTTACTATTTTTTCCTAAGATACTAAAAATAATTTTTACAACAATTATTAATAATTTTTATGAACATGAACAGTGCCAAATAGTGTTGAACAGTACCAAAAATTAAAATTACAAAAGCTTCAGAAAATTACATTTTTGACCCTTTCTAGTTACTAGTTTTACCCAAAAGTCATTCTAGAACATCTAAGACATATGAAACAATTTTTAACACAATTTTGACCATGTGAACAGTTCCAAATAGTGGTGAAAGTAATAAACGTGTTAAATAGTGCCAAAAATTTAAATTACAAAAAAGATTAGAAATTACATTTTTTACCTTTTCTAAGTACTAGTTTTTCTCAAAAACTATTCTACGAGACTTAAAACATATGAAATCATTTTATACCTCTTAGAAACTAATTATTATCATTCAAATCAGTAGCAAAACTTAAAGGTTTATAAATAAGGTTTTTATTTATTTAAAATCACATTTTTGCTCCTTTTAAATCTATATTTCTTTCAAAATTCCTTTGCACACTCAAGATACAAGATTCAAGCCTTAAAATAAAATAAAACCAACTTCAAATCCAATACTTTGATGTGGCCGAAATACATATGTATGAATACGTGTCCATGATCAAAGTTTCCATCTAAGACAAAGGGGCAAGTCTTGAGCTTTAGAGACTTAGGTGATGGCTAGAATCATAAACATGACATGAAACTCTTTTAAGTCTTTAACATTTAAGGTGATAACTTGAAAATATAAACATGAGAATGCAAATCCATTTTTAAGTCTTCAAGATTATAAGGTGATATCATGAAATGCAAGACTTGAAATATAAACATGAAAATGCAAGTTCATTTTTATGTCTTTAATATTTAAGGTGACAACTTGGAAATATAAACAATATGCAAGGCATTGAAATATAAACATGAATGCAAGTCCATTTTTACATCTTATTAGAGCTCACAAGCTGAAGACTTTAAATAGTAAAACTTGCAACCCATTAATCTTAACAAAATGGAGATGAGCTTTAGAGTCCTTCATTCCATGGTTCAATAAACCTCATTTCTTGTACTCATCATCAAGCTCAACAACAACAAAGAAACGAAATGAGCATTTCTGTCTCCTTTTTTTTTTTTTTGAAACAAAAGATCAAGCCTAAAGTTTTAGAGGTCAAGCTTATGATGGTCTTACAACCATCATCAAGAACACTCATTATCAAGCTATGGTCTTGATCAGAACAATAAGAGAAAAGAGTAGAAATGGAAACAAAACTCAAAAATAAAATCCTCTGAGGTTTCTTGTTTGCAAGAGAGAAAGCTTAATCCTTTATAAATAAAAGAGAAGAAAAACCCTCTCTTGGAGCTAAAAGTGGTTTCAGCCAAGGGGAAAAAAAATAGGAGGATGATTTTTCTTATGTTCTTGTGTATAGGAATGGAAAGGATAGGTGTTTAGGAGTTGATCTATGGTGGTGGTATGTTGGTTTGAGCTTGGAAGCTTAGTTATGGAGCAACAATGGTATCTCTTGAAGGTGAAGGAAAGAGGAAGAAGAAAGCTTGAGTTGAGAAAGAACATGAGTATTTTTTTGACAAATCTTGATGAGCAAGACTTCACCCAAAAAAAAAAAAAAAAAGTGGATAGTAAAAATGAGAGTTTGTAAGTGTATGAGTGTTGAAAACAAATCAAAATAACATAGAGAAAAGGTATGAGGCCATCGACTACTCAAGGGGATTTGGGGGAAAATTTGTACTTAACTATGTATTCAATAAATGTTGTGTTTCTTTGTTATATATGTTTCAATAGAATTACGCTTAGTTATTACATGCGTTAATCGAACTTGCTATAGATAGTAAAGAAAGGTCCATAAATTTATAAGTAATAACTCCTAAGTGTAATGTCATGACTTAAGGATGATCTTGTACTTGGGAGGATATTACATTATGGTATAAAGAGTTCATCCTTGTAGGACCTTGAGGAATGAACTGGCTATGCTTCCTTAGTAGATGTCACGCATTATAATTTTTATGTGTGTGACCTTTGATTTAGAATATTGTGGGTTGCTGCCACACTTAGCTTGGTATTGAGCTTAATCAACTCAATAATTCTTGTTTGGTGTGATAGGAATTGATGACTTCAAATCAGCATACTAGGAATGATGCTAGGGCGAAGCTGATATGATGGACACCTTTCATGAGATGGTGGTAGCTATTAGAGAACAAGCTCAGGCCAATAGGATGATGGAAAGGTTGGATGGACATTGCCGAAGGAAATTCAGTAGGAATCCTGGAAGGAGTAGAAGCAAACATGGAATACCAAGAAGTTCAGGAGTTCAAGAAAGCAAACCCCCCCCCCGTCTTTTCAAGGAGCCTTCAATCCAAGTAAAGCAAGAATGGATTAAGGCCATGGAGAAAATTTTCTCAATTCTTCCTTGTCCAAGAGATCCAAAAGGTGGCTTTTGCTACCTATATGCTAGAGGAGATGTTGAATTCTGGTAGGTTGGCACCAAGGGATTATTTGAAGTATCCAGACTGAAGTTACCTGGGATATCTTCAAGGATGCTTTCTACCACAAGTATTTCCCTGCTTTGGTGAGAAATGCAAAGGACTGGAATTCATGGCGCTTAAGCAAGGATCTATGAGCATAGCGAGTATACGACCAAGTTCGAGGAGCTCTGCAAGTTTTCTACTATCTATCAGTGTAATCCTAATGAAGTTTGGAAGTGCATGAAGTACGAAGGAGGGTTACGTGAGGATATTGAGGCAGTTGTGAGTCTTTTGGAGATTAGGGATTATGCAACTTTGGTAAACAAGTGAGGCGTGCAGAGGATTCCAACAAGAAACTAGCAATCATCCAATCTGCTAAGAACACTTCTAATAAGAGATTGGCACCTAAGGACCAAGATTATGAGAAGACCTCGCCCTAAAAGAAGTAGTTTCAGCCCAACCTCATGAGGGTAAACAACAACAGTCAACCACAAGACAAGATTATCCAAAATGTGGGAAGAACCATTAGGGTAGACCTTGCTTGGTTGGGCAGAATGTATGCTATCGATGTGGAAAGCTAGGACATATTGAGGGAGTGTCCAGAGAGATATTCAAAACCAACTACAAAGCCACAACACAGAGTAGAGTTTTCACTATAAGTGAAGGGACATCACCACCCAAAAGTTCAACCTAAGGTAAGAACGTTTAGGATTTGATTGAATTGTTTGAACTGTGTGTGAATTCCTTGTTTGTCTTTTGAAATTGTTTTCAAAAGAAATTTAAGGGCAAAATTTTTTTAAAGTGGGTGGTAATGTAACACCCAAAAAATTATTTAAAAATTAATTTGAGCTTTATTAGTCATAATTTCAAAAATCTGACCATTTTAGTAAAGATGAAGATGATCCAACAGATGTGTGAAAAAAAAGTGAATAGTAACCTTACGGGCCCCATGGGCCCATTAGGATAGCCAAAACCTTATAATTGGGACCTGAGAATGCCCAAAAATGAGAAAACATAGGGTTAATGTTAGAAATAGTTAGAAATAGAGATTTTATACCTAGAATTAAATTTCAGGCAATATCATTTTGGGTATGGTATTTTACCCGCTTGGTAAAATATTGATGTGTAGTTTCTTGCACTTGAATGAAACTTGCAGTGCAAGTTTGCTACCTAACTAGACAAATGTGTGGTTGGAGTGAACCCACACCATTGTCTTTAGCCAAGAATCAATAATAGCCACACAAAATTATAATTTTTATTTTAAGTAAATAATTGTTGTGATGGAAAACTTATAAGACATCTTATAAGTTAAATGAAGAACACAAATCCTCATTTTTTTTTCCCAAGTTCAGCCAAGCCCCCCAAGAACAGCCTCCTCACTTTGTTCTTCACCAAAGTATCATAAATCAACTAGAAATTCAAGCTACAACATCAAAAAGTACCTCTTGTAATCCCTAAGTCAACTCTCTATAGAGAATCCTTACCTCACCTCACCATCACTTTTATCTATTGTTCTTGTTGATTTAGAGGAGGTTTTGATTGGCTTGGATCAAAAATTGCGTGTAGAGGCACAAGCAAAGGCCAAGCACAAAAGCAAAAGCTTTCAAGAGCCAAGTAGGGCTTTATTTATTCTCTTTTCTTTCCAATTTTACTCTAAATTTTTCTGATTGATTTGGCTGGAATTTTTTAGATGTATTGGTTGATGATAAATAGATATTGATGTGTTTAATTTGATGAAGTGATTGGATGATGTTAAAAATCATTTTTGTTAAAAGGAATTTTGGACTATGCTGCTGGATTTTCGGATTTCTCCTGGAGGTTTGTTCATGAATTTTCTAGTGTAATTGTGGGTATTCTTATGAGCTAGAAAAATTATATGTTGAAGCTAACATTCTAGGCTAGTCCCACAAATTTTCTTGAAGTGCGTTTCTGACTCCTAATGCTTAAAAAAAATCAGAAACCAAGTGAACTATGTGCTGCCTGAAATGTTGGAATAGAAGCTATAAATTTTACTAATTGTTTTACCATATCAAGTGATTGAATTATCACTTGAAATTTTTACAGAGTATTGGAAACATCTTGAAGTTTGTAACACCCTAAAAATTATTTAAAAATTAATTTGAGCTTTATTAGTGATAATTTAAAAAATATGACAATTTAGCAATGATGAGGATGGCCCATTGTACAAAAAAAAATATTTGGGCTTGGGTAAATAGTAATCTGTGGGCCCTAGGCCCTGAGACAGTCAAAACCCAGATCCGATCAAGAAATGGTTGGACTGAAAAGCGACGATTAAGGTTAGAAATAATTAGGAATAAGGATTTTATATGAAATAATTTTCAGGCAAAGTTGGATTACTTGGGTATGGTGTTTTACCCGTTGGTAAAATTTCGTGGGATTTCTAACACCAAAAATAGTTTAATCTTATAAAAGGATAATGTCTATCCTTTATATGCTAAGTGTAAGGCTAGGATTTAATATTGCTTACAAGATTAAATCCTAGTCATTCATCATATTTTCTTTTTAATGAATTAGACTTTATACTACATAATTCTTACAACATAATTTAATATCATTAAAAGCCACCAAACTTGGCCAAATCATCTCATCATTCTCGGCCATAATAGCATGAAGAACCAGCCCCCATTGTTGCCTTTCTTAGGAGCTTCCATCTTGATTCAAATCACTAAAACACTTACCCAAAGTCACTAAAACCATAATTTCTTCACCAAACTTGTTCTATTCATCACTACCTACAAAACTAACCGATTAAAATTTCAATTCTCCATCAATCTTCACCTTGACATATCACTTCCTCACTGATTAGGAAGGGCTTGGGTTTGATTTGGGAGCTTTGAAGTGAAGGGAATCCATCTTGGAGCATTAAAGAGCCAAGGATACACTAGCTTCCAAGAGTAGGGTTTTCTTTGGCCTTTTCCTTCTAAATTTATTATGAACTTTCTTATTGGTATTATTTCAAAATTTTTTATTGTATTGGTTGATAATATATGGATAGTGATGTATTAATTTTGGTGGGGTGTTTGGATGATGTTAAAATTCATTTTTGTCAAAAGGGTTTTTGCTCTATGCTTCTGATTTCTTTTTCTAGTAGTGATTGTTCACAAATTTTCTGGTATATTTGTGGGTATTTTCATGAGCTAGAAAAAATATGTTGAAGCTAACATCCTAGGTTAGTTCCATGAATTTTCTTGAGCCTTGTTTTGACTCATACAACTAAAAAAATCATGAACCAAGACTATATATGTGCTGTTGAATTTCTGGTCTTGAAGCTATGAATTTTCCTAATTTTTTTAACATAGCAAATGATTGATTTTTCCTTAAAATTTTTACAGAGGGTTGACAACATCTTAAAATTCAATCATAATTTTTCTTTTGAATTGATTCAATCATTTGCTAGGGTTAAAAATTATGAATTTTGGGTTTAAGTAAGGTTAAGTGGTCTCTTACACTGAATTTGTGTAATTTTTTTAACATAGTTAGAGAAATATTTTTGCTTTGAAATTTTTAGGGAACCTTGTGGACACATTAAATGTCTTGGGTAATTTTTATAGCCTCTAAATTGATTGTTTGGTGTGCAAATAAATTGTGCTATGAATATGTGAAATCCATTATGCTGAAATGCAACAATGCTTTGAATTGATGAAATAATAGCATTTTGGGTTCTAGTATGATATGAATACTTGATGTTAACTATTTGGCCATATGACTTGTGACATATAAATGCATGCTAGAGGAAGTAAAGAGTGGTTTATGAGACATGATTGAAATTGCATTGTGAATGAATACCTACATGTGGCTTATGCATGCATTTGGGAAAAGAATATATAAATTTCAATCGTCCATGTTTTGACATATGGACAAAAAGAAACAAGACTTAGATTGAATTAGGGGAAGGAGAAAGAGAAACTTTCCCAAATTTATTTTGAGTCGGACTTCTCGGAGAATAGATCTATGTGTGAGTTGGAAATGGAAAAATGAAGTTCGATGATCACATATAGGAATGAGCTCGTTCTTGATAAGCAGTCTATTTCCCTTAAGTGGTGTGATCTACTATAAATACCATTTGGTATAAACTATCTATTGTGGAATTGTCCACAGCAAATACCCGTTGGGCATAAACTAAGTTTTTCCTATGTCAATGAAAAAAGAAAATGCACTGATTTGATTTTTGTGGCCACAAGTGAACGCAAGTCACTTTGAAATAATTTCACTACGATTATCATATTCATACTCATGTTATTCTGATTTTTTGCCTAGGATGATTTACTAGTCGTTGGAACATTATGATATATGTACACTAAGTGATTGATTGTTAAAAGCTATACACTTCTGAGAGATGACTTTAAAATGAATCTTTAATGTGTATTACATGATCACATTTTCTCAATAAACCGAAGTGGCTTGGAGCGATGACGATGACATTATGATTGTGTAATTGGAGAGTTGCCCTACTGAGAATTGTAGAATTCTCAACCCTATGTGTTTTTGTGTTCCCGTGTTGCCTCTAGGTTGATCCAGAACTATGGGGCTGACACAAAAGGAATCAGATCGTAGTAGTTTAGTAGTTAGTGTTTTTATTATGTTGTACTTAGTGGTTTGTTTAAGTTTGTAAACATAATAGAGAAAATAGATGTATTCAAGCTCATAGAAGAGCTTCCTTTTGTACTTAACTATGTAATCAATAAATGTTTTGTTTCCTTGTTATATATTTAATAGAACCATGAATTAGCTACTACCCATTTCGATCGATTTTGCTATAGATAACTAAGAAAGGTTGCTAATTAATAAGTAACAACTCTCGAGTACGATGTCATGACTTAAGGATGGGGTTGTACTTGGGAGGATGTTACAAAGTTCAACCATGATTTTTCTTTTGAATTGATTCAATCATTTGCTAGGGTTACAAATTTAATTTCAGTTTGAGCTAAGGCTAAGTGGTTTGACACCAAATTTGTCTAATAGTTAGAGAACACTTTTTGCTTTGAAATTTTTATAGGAGCTTAGGAACACATTAGTGTCATGGGGAATTTTTATAGCCTTTGGATTGGTTATTTGGTATGAAAAATAAATTGTGCTACTTGAGTGAAAATCCCAATGTGCTGGAATTATGATAATGCCTTGAATCAATGATATAATGATCTTGATTCAAGTTTGATGTATATGAATGCATGCTATGGACCTTAAAGCTTGTTTTATGAGGAATGAATGAATGATATATATAGGTTTGAAGCATTGTGAAATCAAAGATTTATGTTAATGCATATAGAAATGTGATGCATGTATATGTAAGCTTAAGGGTTGTATGTGTTGAGTGAAGAATGAAATCCCCTTTAGTATATTAAGGGCATCTAGAGATCCCCTTAGTATGTTAAGGGCAGAGAGATCCTTATAGTATGTTAAGGGCACGAGAGATCCCTTTGTTATGTCAAGGGTACCAAAGATAGGAATGATGTATATGAGACCCCATTGAAATACGAGGGCATGTGCAGTTAGAATGGAATACTATGATGTTTAGTATAACATGCATATTAAGTGATTGAATAATAAAAGAGGCCCACTTGGAGAATTGGTTTGCGAACTTTAAAATGAACCTTTAATACATGTTGCATGCTCATATTTTCTAATAAATGAAAGTGGCTAGGACGATGACGATGATATTACGAATTGTGTATTTGGGGAATGCCTACTAGAATTGTATAATTCTCACCCCTATGTATTTGTGCTTCTGTGTTCGTCTCCAGGTTAAGCCAAAGGACTATGATGCTATTATGCAAAAGAACTTGGAATTGCGATAGTGTAGTACTTAATTCTTTTATTATGTTGTATTTAGTGGAATGGATATGTATGTAACTATATTAGAGAACAGAGGTGTATTCAAGCTCATAGAAGAGCTTCCTTTTGTACTTAACTATATATTCAATAAATGTTGTGTTTCTTTGTTATATATATTTCAATAAAATTACGTTTAGTTATTACACACATTAATCAAGCTTGCTATAAATAGTAAAGAAAGGTTATAAATTTATAAGTAACAACTCCTAAGTGTAATGTTATGACTAAAGGGTGATGTTGTACTTGAGGATGTTACATTGTTGAACTAGTCTAAGTGTTTGTCTAAGAGTAGTCTTCTTCAAAGCTTTGATGGTTTAATGGATTTTGTGAAATGAAAATTGAAGATGGTGAAGGAAAGAAAAGAGTAACGCTAAGGTTGTACAGGAAGAGAAGAAAATGCTATTTCTTTTTCATTTATATAATAAAACTTGGAGAGTAAGTAGTAAATGGATACGTATCAATATTTTTAGATCAATTTTCTTGTATCAATATTGAAAATGTTTGTATTTATTTGACTCCTTAAAAATTATCTAAGATTTGATAATATTCATTAATTGGACCAATTTTGGTGTTTTGGTGTATCCGATTATTACCATTTGGACCTGATAACACCTAAATAACTTTATCAACTTAAAAATATCTATTTAAACTTATCCTTGTTATTATCTATGTCCTTATACCATTTATACGCTTAATCCTATACCCTTAAGTAAAATATTATTGTTTTCAAATTTTTTAATAATATTTAATAAATTTTTATTTTTTTATGAAATCTTCATATTGTTGTGATCATAACCGTGTCTATTAAAAATTTTAAAATCCCTATAGTTAGTTCATATTTAATCATTTTATCCTAAATAATACTATCAAAAGACAAGTTGTTACAATGTTGACATAATATGGATCAAGCAAACCATAAGCTCCCTCATGCATCCATCTAAGTCATTGATATAAAGAG
This sequence comes from Dalbergia oliveri, assembly GCA_030441495.1. Lineage (NCBI taxonomy): Eukaryota > Viridiplantae > Streptophyta > Magnoliopsida > Fabales > Fabaceae > Dalbergia > Dalbergia oliveri. Next base: position 1,020,661 of record JAMLFY010000023.1, read on the forward strand.
GAATGATTGGTTCACTTCTATATTCTACTTAGTAGGCCAGACATTCAATTAAGTATGGATATTTGTGCTAGATTTCAATCTTATCCAAAGCAATCACACTTAACTATTGTTAAAAGAAATTGAGATATTTAGCTTGGTACTACTAATCTTGGCTTATGGTATGAGAAAGGTAGTTCTTACAAGATTATAGGTTTTTGTGATGTTGACTTTGCTAGAGACAAAGTGGACAGAAGAGCACTAGTGGATGTTGCTACTTCTTTGGAGATTGCCTCATCACCTAGTCATGCAAGAAGCAACACAATAGCTCTCTTAATAGGTGGAGTTGAGTATGTTGCTGAAATTGTTGTACTCAAATGTAGAGGTGTCAATGGGATAGCCCACCTATTTGGCCCTAGCCCACATAGGTTAGGGCCAAAAAGCCTACGAGGCCAAAAAGCCCATAAGGCCAAAAGCCCATGTGAGTTGTGGCCCAGGGCCTACCCACTTATAAAAATTTTAAAATTCATTAACACTTAAAATAGGTTGGCCTATGGGCTTGCCCATGGATTAGCCCACTATGGGAGATATAATATATATTGTACACTTAATTTAATTTAGAGTACATAAAATAAACAATCAAACATTGGCATATTGAAAAGGAGAAACATGAGACCAATTCCATGTTTTGCCAGTCAAAGTTAGTGCATGTGTATGATTGAAAAAATAGCCGTATTTTTTAATTATGTGTCTAATTAAAATTACAATTGTGTTAATTGAGTACCTAATAAACAAAACAAACACATAATTTAGCAACCTACTTTATGTTCTGTTAGAAATGTTGAAAAGAAGCACTAATAGTTGCCCCTATTTGCAACCATATGGTACAAAGGTTTACAATGACAAGCCTGATGGCATTTTTTTTTCAAACTCAAAGGTGGAGGCCTAGAGTTCATTCATTCTAGACGACACAGAAACTTGACATGATCACTGCACAAGTTGAAGCTAAAACGATTATCCAACATGAGAACATTAAGAATTAGGACAGTTTTGCTTGCTTCATATCCTCCAAATCTTGATGAGGGTTGTAACACTAATATTTAACCCAATACGCCTAGGTCGTATCTGATTAAATTACTAGACTTTACTCTTTGCTTCAGTTCCTTAATCATGCTTTGAAAATACTTAGTGAAATTACGAGCCATTTTTTTTAAAACATAATTGAAAACATGAGCCGCGTATAACGATAATGGATAAAGCAGAAACGAATAGACATATCATGAAGAACACATCATATTGGCTCCATCATATGACATCCATAATTACATATCACATAGATATTTTGCCTACCAACAGAGTTAAGCTAGATGTAGGCAATCGAACAAAACATAAATAATATATGGATGGAAAACATCCATTAACGGCACCTATTTATAACACTCCAGAGAGGAATAGATATCCAAGTTCATGCTCAAGGTTAGCAATACGTTCCTCAAGGGTAATAAGCTGGTTCACAAGATCACGTGCATCTACCAGGTGAGAGCATCAACAGGAATCATTAACATCACCATCACTTTCTGAAGACGAGATGGAAAGAAAGAAAGAGGGAATGAGAAACTTATAAAAGAATCTCAGGGTACTCACCTCATATGCATCGTGTCATCATCATTGTCCCCAGGAACCTCGGGGTTATTATGAAATAGTGAGCATGCTAAAATTGATTTATTAAGTTCGAAAATATACTTTCCGAGGTTCGTCGGTTTTAATCATGCGTCTTATAATGCATCATAAACTTAGCATGTCATATTTATAATAAACTTTTCCTATATATCTCATATATCATAATAACATAGCTATGCATAAGATCACATCATATTCCTCATCATCATATCATAAATACTATGCATAGAAGAACATCATATTTCTCATCATCATCTCATAAATACTATGCATAGAAGAACATCATAATCACATAATACGTTACTTAGTTCCTTAGGTGACTTAAATTTACTTTCATCATCATTTTCCTAGGCCACCCTATACCCACCCTTTTGGGAGTAATCTAGGTTATGAGCTCATACCTTACTAGTCGTCACTAGCATATATTTATCCCTTTTGATAAGTTAAAGTCCACTCTACCTTTTGAGAGAACGGGCTAGGGGGCAAGAATCACCTTTTCACCACCTATAGTCTGATGGGTCCAAAGGATCATTTCCTCATAATTTTAAGTCACCATTAAGTCTTTGCATGTTATATCATAATGCAACTCTTAATTCATAATCATCAGGATGCATAAACATTCTCATTGTTTGCAACAACAACTATAACATGCAAACCATGAAGTCATTCAATGAAATCAAATACTTAATAAGCATCAAATCACTACATAGACTTATTATTTCAAACATCAAAGAGGCATCATCATAAATCTTCACTTAAAAGTTCCTTAAACAACCATAACTTTAAAATCAGGTAACCTCAATCATTATCTTACTTTCTTATGCATCTAAGGGATTCATTATCATTATTACCCTTAATTATAACCTTCAAGTACATTATTAAACCGCATGGGACAGCATAGGCAGTAGGTTATATTTAAAGCTTTATGGTGTGCTAGAAGTTGCATCTTTAACCCTTTCTTGTTACCACTTTCCTTATGATGCTAAAATTAATTACTAAACCAATTATGAATCATTTTCACTTATCTAGACATAATAAAATTTGATTCTTATAGCTTTTAAGGGTTCTGGAAGAATGTATAAATTTCATTATCTAGAGTTCTAGAAATCTTGCTTTTACGGTTTTCTAGGAAGCTAATTTTATCTCTAACATGTATAGAATCATTCCTTTAGCAATAAACCATAATTATCACAACTTCAAACATGTTAAACCATCATCATACAGTAGTAATAAACTCATATTAGTGGCCGAATCATGAACCTCATATAATTGCTTAAAGTCACAATTTAAGTACACATGTGATACTAGTTTACCGTAAAATATTTGCAAAACCTAAAACTCCTTTAGAAACTAATTCTTTTTGTTAAACTTGAAAGAAATCACAGGACTTTGGCCTTCCTTAATCATGAGGCCGATTTATACATTGAAAGAATGTTCATGATTAAAATTTTCACTTAAGATAAAAGGAGCAAGTCTTGAGCTTTAGAGATTTAGGTGACAACTAGAATCATAAACATGATATGCAAATCCCTTTCTTTATCTTTAAGATTTAAGGTGATGACTTGGAAATTAAACATGATATGCAAGACTTGAAATTTAAACATGATGCAAGTGCTTGAAATAAATAAGAAACTGAAGCGCGGTAATCCGCATTGAACCAGAGGGAGAAGAGAATCTTAAGAAACTTGGAGCGGTAGTCGCACTGAACCTGAAGGGAGAAGAGAATTCTTATTACATCTTATTAAGCTCCAAACTCAAGACTTTTAAAGAATGAATTCTTTGACTTCCATAATCTTAAGGAAGCTTTAGAGTTTTTATTACCATGGTTCCAACTTTGCTTGTGATACTTGGGCAAGTCTTTGAACTCTAGGATCTTTAAGTGATGACATAAAATAAACATGCCATGCATTGATTCTTTTAGCCATTATAAAATAAAGTGAGAGCATAAAATAAATATGAGATGCATCCTCTTTATTATCTTTGAGATTAAGTGACAACTTGAAACATAAACATGAAATGCAAGCTTGGAAATTTAAACATGAATATGCAAGTTCATTTATTCATTCTTGAGAATTTAGTGATGACATTGAAAGTAAACATGATTGTGCAAGGCATAAACATAAACATGGATGCAAGTTTATTTTATTTCTTTACTAGAGCTCCTTCAAGACTTTAAAAGAATTATAATTTCAACCCAATATATATCTTAGCAAGACAAAGTAAGCTTTAAAGATTTCATTATTAAGCTATCCTAGAAACTTTCTTAGACCTTAAAATCAAATGGCAAGAAAAGGAGAAGTTCAAGAGTCATCTAGAAATGAAAAATTTTAAACATCATTTTAAACTTAAAACAAACTTAACAAGAAATGACAAATAAGTTGCTTCAAAACTTGAAAACTAATGAAACCTTCAAGTTTTAGAGGTCTAACTTGTGAAGGCTTTGCAACCAACACTCAAGAACCTCATCATCAAACCATGGTCTTATCATAATCTAGGCCATAAGGCCAAATATACAAGAAGAAAAAGAGGAAAACCGAAATATGAAGCAAGAAGAAAGTACATAAAATCATCATTTTTAACCAAGAACAACACTTATCAATACTTGAAATTAAGTTTAAAAACAACTCCCTACCTAATTTGGTTTGAAGGAAAGGAAGAGAACTTGGTTTCTTTGAGTGAAATGAAAGAAAATCTTCTTGAAAACTTGAAGAAAGAATTTCTGCCAAGGGGGAGGAAGAAAGAAAGCTTTTTGAGCTTTGGAAAAACTTGAAGTTGTGCAATTATGAGCAAGGTTCTAGACTCCTTAAGCATGCCTATTTATAGAGGATTTGAATCTCATAAATGGACAAAATGGAGGAGGCATAGTTGGCTGATTTTAGGGAGGACAAAGGGAGGAAAATCATTTCCTTGTTCAAGGCATGTTTTAGGGAATTTTTGTTTTCTTTGCACCAAAAATTTGGACAATATTCTGATGCATTATGGCTCCATTATTTCAGCCATTTGCAGCCCATGGAAGAGTAATGTGTGTTCCATGTATTATTTAGGTGTAGGCAAGTATTTTTGCAAATTAGAGAATTTGCAATTAAGGGCTTAGGTGAATTAGTAAACAATTTGGTGTTTTTAAGCAATTTTAGGTTCTAATCAATCTAAATAAATAATTTTGACTCTAGATTAGTAATTAGAATTTAATAACCTTTAATTAGAGCCTAATATTGCTTAGGCTTCGCTAGACGAATCAAAAATCTCAAAATTTGCAAACTACGAAGATAGGGGCAAAAAGGAATTTACTGAAAATCTGCCACCCGACTTAACCAATGGTCAATCATGGCTTAAAAACATCTTTTAATACATTTTAGTGAGGTTTTGGTTAGTCGGTACCAAATTTTTGAAGTTAAAGCAGCGGAATGGACGTTTTGGTCATTTCGCGTCGAACTCAAAATTGATTCTTCTCCTCTATTAACACACATAACACAAACAATCCCCTATTATCCTCAAAACATCCCCTTGAGACGGCTTGGCCCACGATCCTCATTTTCTTAGTAAAATAACCTCAGGGCATTTTGGTCATTTTACACATATATAAAATCGGGTTTGTGACTCTTGCATGAATGCTCCATAACCTCTTTCTAATGTTATATTCCTTTATTGATGATTGTTTGGTCTCAAATTATATAGAAATATTACCTAGGGTAATTTGGTAATTTCTAAACGACAGTAAAAATTCTGTTAGAGGTTCAACTTCTTTGAGCAATGTGACAATTGAAATCAAAACAATTGCCATAGTGAAAAAATGAGCAGGGAAGGCAAGAGATGTAGTTGGAAAGGGTATATCAAAATTACAATAGAATATCTAGTTACACTATTTGATGTTGATACCATGACTCATTGGCCTTCTATGATATAGAATTTCAATAAACTTAACTAAAAATTAGGCTACTTTGTCATTTTTCATCTACATCTTCATCTTCTTGATGCATAAGTAATGTTTTATCCCCAAAAGTTCTGCAATCATCTTCATTTGAAATAAGGATAAGACTATAAACAATTAAAACATCAAACAAGATTTGTCATGAGTAATAGAATGGCTTTTAGGATTGAGCTCATTCTGCATATGATCATTTGATAACCTTCTCTAATTCTCATATAGATCAATTCCTAGTAAAGTTTATTCCCGACCATTTCAAGGGTAGTTGTTCACTTTCCCTATGAATGGATGACCTTCCCTGGCCTAATAAGACATATTCATTCGTGTAAGCAATTGCAATAAGTATTCACATTTATATGTGCCTAACATTACCAATAGATTCACATATACAAGCATCATGGTTATATACGTGTTAGCATCAATTTCTAGTTTTCTTAATTCATCAAGCACACATATCACTCATGATCTCAATCTTCTTTTCATATAGGAGCATTTATAATGAGCACTCACATTTATATATGTGTAACATCAACATTAAATTCACATAGTATACTAGACATCAAATCATGAACAATTCTTCATAGTTTCAGCTGATTAAAGTATGCTGTCCAGGTTTTAGCCTTAAAAGAAATTATGGATCAGCTACTAAACCTCATCAAAATAGAGAAACACAATTTTTCAGAGTTAATTTAACATATCCATGAGACCTTGTAAAAATTTCAAGTAATAAGGTCTCTAGCTATACTAACAAAATTCCACAAATTCAAGACAAGAATTAGAAGATTTTCAGCTAACAGTCAAAAGTCTCAATTTTATAAAATCTTACAAAAATTCAAAATGTTCTCAACACCTTATAAAAATTTCAACTCAAAATTCGATCATTTGATATAGTAATAAAATTAGACAAATTCAGTCTCAAATTTGACTATGTAGGAAGAAATCCTTCCAACTTGGTTCTTGAATTTTTAAAAATAGTAAAAGTGATTAAAATGACTCAAGAAAAATAATAGAGACACCTTAACATGTTAACTTCATCATATAAAAGTTTCAGCTCAAGATATGGCTCTAACTAGGTCAAAAATCAAATGATTTCACCTGCTAGCTTAAAATCCAAGATTTTTAGAAACCTAGTTCATAACATATTTTGGCAAAAGGATTTTCTATCATCATCCATCACTCAATATCTATATATTACCAACCAATAAACCAAAAATGTCAAGCCAAATCAATCAGAAAATTTCAGAATAATTTGTGAAAGAAAAGAAGCCAAAGAAAGCCCTACTTGAATCTTCATAGCTTTTTGCCTAGAACAATCTTCCCAAGTGCTTTCCTTCATTCAAAACCCTTCCAATAGCCCTAACCCTCTCTTTAGCAGTGATGTATGATGGCTCAAAGTGAGGAAATAGTGATTGATTAAAATTTTAATCAATTAGTTTTGTATATTATGGAGAGTAGAATAAGTTTAGTGAAGGAATCTTGGTGTTTTAGTGACTTTGAGCTTAGGCTTTGAGGCCATGGAAGCTAGGTTTTGGGGTTGGAAGCAAGAAAAACATGGAAGCCAAAAAGAAGGGTGTTGGCCAAATTTTAGGTTAGAGAAATGATAAGGTTTGTGATTTATTCACTTAAGATAACATACACATAAATATCTATTATAAAAATTATTTTCTTAAAGATAAATCTTGAATTTTTTGTAAGATTCCTATTGGCTATTGAAAAAGGCAATGGTGTGGCTTCTCCTAAGCCACACACTCATCATGTTAGGTGTCTAACTTACACTGCAAGTTTCATATGGTGAAGAAACTGCACACCATAATTTTACCAAATGGGTAAAATACTTACTGAAAAGATTACCTAAAATTTATTTCAGGTCTAACATCTTCATTCCTAACTATTTCTAACCTTAATAAAGTTCAAATAAAATTTTTGAAATAAATTTTGAGGTGTTACAATTGAAAGGCTGGATAGAATGGAAGTCTCTAGAGAGACATGATGATTTGCTTCTACAAATTCTTCATGAATTGAGAAGAGGAGGCCAATGATGGTATGACCAAGTGCACAACCTTTTGCTGATGGCAAAACGGGTAGAAAGGAACAGAAGACAAATCTTTTGTGTGCTACACGTGTGTCAAGGATCATAAGCTAGGGAAGTTAAAAGATCAAGTTTCTACATGCATATCATTTTTTTTTTATATTTTGTTTGTTTCAAAAACAAGCTTTGAACAATTCCTTCACTTATGTTTTGCGATGTTTATGCTTTGATACCTATATGTTTCATAAATCAGTTTTTTATTTATATGATCATGTTCTAATACATATAGTTCAAGAACTATGATCCCTTCCATCATATATTTTGTGCTCTAATACAATGATTTCTAAAATGTGCTAATACTCATATCAGTTTCATGCTTTGGTGCCTTTAGGCTTTTTCTTATATACATACGTGAAAACTTGGTATTGATTCTTAAGAAAAATGTTAGTTCTAGAATATTTGGAAAAATTATGCCGAATCATAAGTTCTATGCTAGATAAGTATCACAAAAAATTATTTTTAGCTCCTATACCTTTTTTTATTCAATTCTAATATTAATAATGCTCTAATGCAAAACATATGAATTATTAAAGTTTGTTAAGACACTTAAAACTTTATCTCATAATAATAAATCTTGAGAAAGTTTACTTTCTAAAAGCTAAGTTATAAGACAAAACTTTATCAAGTTTCTAAAAGAAAATTCCTTTAAAGCTACAATCTTAAAGAAAAAATCTTTCAAAAATATTCTCCAAATTTTCTCCAAAATTTAGTTTGTTATCATAAAAAGGGGGAGATTATTAGCTCCAGAACCTTAAAAAATGTCAATGGCTTGCATTTTGAGTGACAACAAAGCAAATTTTGTTAAAATATTTTCAAAGAAAGTACTAATATTTCAATTGAGTTTCTCTAACATTCAATTGGACTATTCTCACTACATATTAGTTCAATTAATGCATTTTTCACAATATCATGTTTTAACATGATTATAATCTCATTCAAAGAGATTCAAAGCTTTAATAATGTGAAAAATAGTTTAGAAAGCGAGCTACCATACGTTATAGACTTGAGAAGTAATATCCATGTCAAAAACTATATATGTATTTTCATAAAGTGTATCACATGTTCAGTAAGTGCAATATCATTGAAGTAATCAATTTCTCTGAGCATATCATGATTACAATCTTCAATCTCAATAGGAATTAACTCTGAAGATATTTTAAATGATGAAAAGATCTTTATCAAGCTCAAGTTAAGCAAAGAAGATCAATACAAAGATCGAAAACTGTGAACCTATATCATAAAGCATATGTTATTTAGAACTGTTCCAGTTAAATAGAAATGGGAAATTTGAAATTCAAATTTAGTCAACTTTCAAAACATATTGAGTTTAACAGTGACATATTGCTTTTGTACTTGGTCAAATGCCTCGTATTCTAGAAGAAAAATGTCATAAACTACACTTCAGAAGTAAAAGTTGCTTCTAAAGGTTGTTTAGAAACCACATTGTCAACGTCTTTACAAGGACAACTTTGACATATCTCAGCGCTTTTTCTAGAGAACAGTTCCTAGAAAATGGTCATATTCAAAATCCAAGTATAAAAGGATGAGATCTTCACTCAAGAAGAGACTTTTTTCATAACTAATGCTAAAGCTTTTCAATACACTCTGAAAGTTCATCTATTACTTCTTGTAATTAGTTTTCCGTTACACAAAATCATCTTTCTTGTTCTCATTAGATAACATTTTCTTCTTATGAAGAATTTAGAAGAAGTTCTCAAGTTTTCAGGATATACACTATTTTATTCTAAAAAAACTTGAGTGCTTCTTTGTTGGAGAAAAAAAACCCAAAACTTTATTCTTGTTCCTGATCCTAGAGTGATCAAAGTGAGTTAGCTTGAAGAGGCTAGTAAAAAGACTATTTGGTGTGAGAGTAAATTGGAACTACTACTTATTGGAAAGAGCTTCAAAAGGCTACACAAAAACTATCTCACTTTCTCAAGGTTGAGAAAGGGATTTTAATGGAACTCAACAAGTTGTTGAGAACTAGATGTAAGTAGTGATTAGCGAAACTAGTATAAACACTAAGTAACCTCTCCTTCTCTCTTTATCTCTTTATCATTAAGCTTTTGTATCTATTTTTGTTATGTGTTTCTTTGAAAAAGTTTTATAAAATAGTTTTTTGAAGTTCCTGCATTTTTCTTTTGATTTAGAAAATTACTTTCTAAAGTCAACTAAAGATAATTTCTGTTGTCTTCAAGTAAATAGCTTGATAGATTTTGCTTAAAGTTTCAAGAAACTAAAAAGAAGTAAGAAACATGATTCAACCCCACTCTCGTGCTACTTTCAACCTACACAATGGCCATCACTGCCTATCGTCAACGCCTGCCTTGCATTGCCAGTTGTCCACCATCTACTCTTATCCACAAAGAAAGTGATATAATTTCATTACGCCAACAAAATATTTTGTAAATAAAGTAATATATTTACCTTATTCAAAGAAAAGCATTTAAAAAAAAAGGGAATTCAATTGAAGTATTTAAAATTCTTTGCATTTAAAGTCATTGAAAATTAAGAATACTTCATCCCAATACAACCTAAGTATAAGAAACAAAATATATGTCCAAAATCAAACTTATCAACAATAAAAGTAGAAATTACCATATTCAATATCTATATCTATTATAGTCATTTTAGATTTTAAGAGTAATTTTATAATATATCTATGAAATACTATTTTTGTGACTTGCCCTTATTGAGAACAACTTATACATTATTTGACCAAACAATATTACTATGAATTTTTAAAAGTAACTTTTGAAAGTACAACCTCAGAAATTATAACCACAAGAATACAAAATCAAACCTTCGTGTATGTGGTTAATGAAAAAGTTATTGAAGATGTAAATATGTACCAAGTCTTACATAGGAGTTAACAAATCAATTATAATATATATATATATATATATATACACACACACACATACATGGATTTAATCGATATAAGACTTGCATGTATCTTACATGTTTGATAGCCTTTTCTTAAAAAATTCTTTTGCAAAACTCACTGTTAGATTATAAGTTTATATATTATATATTATGCCTATAAAGTTTCATATTAATCCAAAGTTGTTTAATATACCTTTTATATGCATCTAAATTAACATAATAAGTATTTCCTAAATATATTTAATTAAGTATTATTTGAATAGATTCTTTTAAGTGTCCAATTTTCAAAAAAAAAAAATTGATATAGACAATCAGTCCAGTATGTAATTATAATTCAATAATTGAATGGAAAAATCTTAATCATATAAAAAATTATTAAAGCTGTAACCGAATCGAATCTTATACCGAAGCTAATATACTTGTTAAAATTGACGTAAGATTTGATATATATCTTACATTTTCAATAATTTTATATATTTAATATTATTTATCCAATAATATTTTAATATAAGAATTGAGGGCTTTCTACAGTTGGACCTACAAAAGTTTCAAGTGGACGCAGCATCCATCTGTCAATTCAGATATGATACGGCATGTGATTCTGAAAGGTGCCGACTTGTGTAGATATATTTTCCACGAAAATATACCCCCACAAAATAGGAGAGAAAACTTTAAATGATTGGTGAGGAAAGGAAACGCATGTCCTATGAAATCGATGAGTCACGAAGGAAAATCTAGGCTTGGCCTTGTGAATGGATATTTTTATGTTAAATTTTCACAGCATGTGATATGTAATTTACTTTTTGTTAGATGTAACTAATTTTTTTATGTCATGTGAATGTTTGAAAATTAATAGTAAAGATTAAGGTAACTAATAAATCATGTAAAAATGCAACTAGCGAATTAATTCCCACCTCAAAGTGAAATTCTCATATATATCTCTTCTAGGATAGTATGAAAATAAATAATGAAACAATTTAATTTTCATAAATCAATACATTTACTCATTTATTTTATATTTATTAAATTTAATTTTAATATACTAATAGGATAAAATATTTTTGAATAGCCATTTTATCACATTTTGCCAGGAAACATTATTACTTTATCCCATTACGTCAAAAATTATATATATTAAAAATTGATTAAATAATAATATAAAAATATTTTATACTATCAATATATTTAAATTAAATATATATTTATTTATATAATAATATATAAGATATGGTTTTAAGTGAGAATATTATTTATTACTATTGAAATGAGCAAATTAATATGTGACGTATAGTCAGACATTGATTTTAAGTAATTAAAGTTAATTTACTATAATTAATAGTCATATTATAATTTTAAAAAAATCACATAACTTTATATTTTAATTTTAATATTTATGTACGATCAATGGTTGAATTTGCTCATTTTACAACAACCCTCTTCACTTGAGTCATTTATATATGGGCATAAAGTTAGGCTTTATAACATATATAGTAATTACTAAAGATTAAAAATTAAATAATTTTAATTAATAGTCATATGATAATTATCTTGAATATTCACATAAAATCCTACACTCGACTAAAAACACATTCTTTATAGTCGAGTAAAATAGTTACTTTAGTCCTAAAATTGGATGCATTATTTAGTTGTTTAAAATTAAGAAAATATCACTTTAATCATTGGAATTTCAAATAATTCAAATTAGTCCTTATATTACCTTAAAGACTAATAGAATTATGAAGGGACTAAATTAATTATTTTTTCAAATATTAGAAATTAAAATAATATTTTCTTATTTTAGAATTAAAATAAATCACACATTTAGAGACCAATGTGAATGTTTACTCCCTCTCTAGTTGTTGGCAAACTGCCTGCTTGGTGGAATTTCCTTGCGTTTCCGGGGAAGGAGGTAGGCTGGACTTTGTTACTGTAAATTGCACGTAAGTTGACTGAGCTCATAGTGGACAAAATTTAATCCGAACACGCCTAAAGTTATTGGATTTGGGTCTAATTTAGATAACATTATTAGTGTAAAAAAATTATATTATCATTTAATCTATATATTTTTATTTATAATTTTTTAAGGTAATAAGTGATTCGATCTAATTGCATTTATTGTGTGACAATATATTACTGAATATTAAAATTAAATTCTTATTTTTAAAATAATGTCAATCCCTGCACAATTTTTAATTCACATCGGAAAATTTATAATTGGTTTTTTACGTATAGGAATCAATAAGATGTTAGTTATTATAATTTTATTTAATTATTGTTTCAAGCTAGATTGTTTGATAATATTTTAATAGTTATATTTTAGTTTTAAGGTTAATTTTCATGTAATAATATTGTGAATTTTTTTTGCATAATCATTTAATTATACATTGCTATATCAGTGAATCAAATTGACTCTTATTCCACTAGTTTGAAAGTGATGAACATGAGAGGATTTAATTGAATGTTCGTGTAAAGAAATTTTACAATATAAATTTATTTAAATTAAATCCTTTATCTTTTAGATATCAATTGTTATAATTTTACTTATTTGCATTTAGGATTTTATTATTCTAGTGTCAGTTATTATATTTTCCTTGATTTACAATTTAATTTGTATAGTTTCTAGATTTTTAAGTATTGTTATAATAAAATTTTTATTATTATAGCAAAAATTACTGTAACGGTGGTTTAATGAAAATAACCGTTAAGGATAAGAGTAGTTGAGTTTTGTTTGAAGACAAAGGGAGTCAAAGGCACTTTTGAGGTTAATTATTTTTTATATGGATTTGTGTTTATAATATATCATGATGTGGTGATATGGAGAAAATTACATAAGTGTGGTATTTTCCATAATGATAAATCTTCTGCCTTCAAATTGGGTTTTTTTCCCATCTTGTCAACAATTTATTGCCACATGGAAGATAGAAATTATATTTTGTAACTAATAAATTTTTAAATATATTTTTATTTTTATTTTTTCATATGACAATAAATGAATTCAGGTATAGAATAGACACCATTTACAATTATGTATTACCATATATATTAGCAAAAGTGTTTGACTTAACCTCTTATTATCTTGTTGCAAATAAACATGATTGATTCTCATACTAATTAGTTGAAAATCATATATACTAAATTTTCTATTTTTGTTTAAACTCTTAAAGAAAGTAGGATATTTAATTTATATATGTATATTATTACAATGTATTTTTTTTTATTCATGTAACACCATAATATTTAACTTAACACGCATAGGACGCATTAAGTTAATTATTAGTCATTACTCTTTTATTCTAGTTTTTAACTTAAACTCTTGAAATCACTTTAGTAAAAATATAGAAATTTTTTTTAAAAAAAACCTAAAAACAAAACGTGAGCCGCGTAATTGATTAAACCACGATTGCTATTCTCTCATATATAAGAAGAGGGCAAAAACAAAACACGAATATACACTAAATACATCATCACAATACTATGAACATAATCACAACATCACATACTTATATATATTATCAATATCAATCGTTCCTCATCACGCATCAAAACATACATATATTAAAGTATTATACCTCCATTACAGTTAGGTTAAGTATAGGTCTTAAAGTGAATAGCATGTAAAAACTAAGAACAAGCTAGCATAAAACCACTCCTCCCACTACTCCTGTTGGGTGCGCCCATAGGTCTAAGAGTGCCCGTGATCACGTGTGGCAAGACGTCCTTAGAGAACATGGGCACTCCTGCATGGACAGGTAGCACTCTCAACATAGAGGTGCTCGGCTCATCTAAATGGTTGCGTGACACAGTCCCTTTGCCACCGCTTCCCACCTCCAGGCAAGAGGGAAGAACTGCCGAAGAGTGTAGGGAGTCACTCTCTGAGACATCTGACCATTAACCCGAGAGAGCGAGGTAGTGACTTGGGGTACATAGTTAGGGAAATCTCTGAATAGCCGATGCAAATCCAAGTGAGCACCAGGAACTAGCGAGTATGCGACACGCGCACTCGAAGGCAAAGTCATTGTGACTGGAGATGGGGAACCAAACACTAATCCGGATGCGCCAAGGACAATCCATGAAACGTAACAAGTGAAAGGAACACCAACCTACAAAATGGTATGACGGTTAGACTGGGTTTTAAGTGCATCTCCTGACTGGGGGTGTCAACGTAAATCACGAACATTGATCAACCTCTGAAGACGATGGAAAAAAAATGAAGAGGGAATGAGAAATTTATAGAATTTAGGGCTTTCACCTCTAATATGTGTCATCATCATCATCCCAGGAACCTTAATTTTCATTATGAAAATGGTGAGTATATATAAGGTTCATTCATTAAGTTCCAAATACCATTAGCTGAAACCCATATCTTTTAACATGAATTTTAATGTCATGGATGCAACATAATATATCATGAATGCATGTCAATGCCATATGCAAAATATCATAGGAGACACAACAAATGGGCATAGCATAAAGAACATATATCCTTCTAACATGATCCTTCCTCATTATTCTTTTAGGTGACTTAAAATTTCTTATTTTCTTTCCATGGGAGCCGCCTACATATTCTCTCCTCTTGAAAGTTTTAGGTTATAAGCTCATACATAACTAGTCGTCACTAGTTTATACTTATCTTCTTGATAAGTTAATTCCCAACTCCAAGTGCGGATAGGGGGCATAGGATCACCTTTCATAACCATTAATTCTTGAGTCTAAATGATCACCTTATTGGATCATCTCTCATAACCTTTAATTCTGGAGTCTAGAGGATCACTTCCATATGTTTTATCCATATGTTTTATGTCACCTTAACCTTATTGGATCACCTTTCATAACCTTTAATTCGGGAGTCTAGAGGATCATTTCCATGTGTCTTATGTCACCTTTAATCTTAGCATGTTATTTAGAGATCATATACATGAACATATAATCATAACTTATTATTTTCCATTTCATGCTCATAAGACACATAAATCATGCACCTCCATATTTTGGTCATATTCACATAGACATGCATCACATTCTTTGCATATATCCATAAGTATGTTATCATTAATATCTCATGAAAATAAACATGCTCTTACCTAGTATGCCGGAATCAAGGACCGAACTCAGCTTATGCATATGCCATGCTCATCAGGATATAAACAACATACTAGAGATCATCATTTTACATAATTCAAGAACCAAGCATGCATAATCCTTAATTTGTAATTTTGCGCAATTATCTCAAGTCATATAATTTTTACTAAATCACATGAACATAGCTTCCATAAGATATCATTCATATTAACCTCATCAAGTAATTAATATTTACACTTAAGTCCAAAGGGGTCAAACTTATTTCTCAAAGATTAGGTCAAAGTGCAAAGTTGCTCATTTTTAATACTTTAACAAATGCCAAAGCTTCTAAACATTTTCTAAACATCATAAATGGTATTTTGAAATACATGGACACATTCAAAATCAATAATAACTCTAATTAAATCCATTGGGCCAAAATTCCATAATGATAGTATAAAACACAACTTTTCGCAATTTGCAAAACGGTTAAACTAACACTTGCAATTATTCTTTTATACATCTAAGATACCAAAAATAATTTTTACAGCAAATATTAATAATTCTTATGTGTGAATAGTACCTAATGATAACATAGGAGACAGTAATGAATAGTACCAGGAAATTAATTTTAAAGCTTCATAGAAATTACAATTTTGATCCTTTCCAATTTCTAGTTTATTTCCAAAAACATTTCTAAGACATATAAAACAATTTCTACCATATTTCTAACCATGTGTGATAGGAACATAAATGAACAGTGGGTTATAGCAATAAACAGGTAAGAAGACATAAGAGTTTTAGAAATTACATTTTTAATCCTTTAGTTGCTAGTTTTTCTTGCAAAATTTACTCTAAGATATAGAACACACTTAGAATGATTTTATCTCTTGAGAACTTAATTATAAATGTCAAAACAGGTAGCAAAACTAAAAAAATTCCTTAATAGGTTTTTAATCACTTAGAGATCTTATTTTTACTTCTCTTGAAGTTTCTAGTTCTTTCAAAAAAAATTTGTACATCATAGAAACAAGATTCAAGCCTCAAAATAAAATAAAGATCAATTTCAAACCCAAGATCCTCATAAGGCTGAAAAACATATATTTGAGATGTGTTCATGATCAAAATTCCCATTTAAGATAAAAGGGACAAGTCTTTAAGTTTAGACATGTAGGTGATGACTAGAATTATAAACATGTCATGTAAATCTCATTTTTAATTTTTATCATTATAAGGTGATGACTTGAAAATATAAATATAATGTGCAAGACTTGAAATATAAATATAAGGATGAAATTTTATTTTTAAGTCTTCAAGATTTAGGTGATAACTTGAAATATAAACATGATATGCAAGACTTAGAATTTAAACATGAAGATGCAAGTCCATATTATTATCTTCAAGTTTTAAGGTGACAACTTGAAATTTAAACATGATGTGGAAGGCATGGAAATTAAACATGATATGCAAGAGCTTGAAACATAACACATGTGCAAATCCATTTTATATCTTGTTAAGCTCAAAACTTAAGACTTTTTAGAGAATGAAACCTTTTAACCCCAAATAATCTTAACAAAATAAAATGAGTTTTAGAATCCTTGTCACCATGGTTCCAATAACCTTATTTCTTGGACTCACCATCAACTCAAAAAGAAACAAACCCAAGAAAATCAATAAATATTCCTTTAATCTTTTGATAACAAAAATCAAACATTGAGCTTTAAAGGTCAAATATATGGTGATCTACAACCACCATCATGATTCCTCATCATTAAGCCATGGTCATCATCATCCATAAAAATTGAAAATAAGGAGAAAAACTCAGAAAGAACATAAAAAAAATCCCTACCAAGTTGTTTCTTGTTTACAAAAGTGAAAGCTTGATCTTTTATGAAGTAAAAAGAAAAAAAAAATCTTCTCTTGATGATGATGATTTCGGCCAACTAAGGAAAAAAAATGGAGGAAGGATTTTTCTTGTGATCTTGTGTCTTGGAGTGGAAATGTTATGTGTTTGGAAGTTGATCTATGGTGAAGATGTGTTGATTTGAGGTTGAGAGCTTGAATGAAGGTTGAGAATGGAGTCCCTTGGAGATGGAGGAGGAAGAAGAAAAGAGCTTAGAGTCTTAGAGAGAATAGAGAATTTTTTATCAATCCTTGAGCAAGACAACTCCCAAAAAAAAAAAAGATAAGACAATGAGTGTTTGTGAGTGTATTATTGTTGAAAAAAATTTAAAATATGAGAGTGGATGGAGGAGTGGAAACCATGGCCTCCTTGGCTAATAATGGGGGACAAAAATTTCAATTTTCATGAGTGGTAGGACATGAAAGATAAGTATATTTTATTAGGTAGTGGATTAGGAATTGATAAATTAATGTAGGTGGTTAAAAAAAAATCAAGTGTCTAAGATTTACTGAGACATGGTTAAGGAGTGATCTTACACTAGTAGTAGGGTTAATCTCAAATGATTTGAAATTCAATTTGCAACATATATCCTAACCTTAAGATAAAGAAAGATAAATGCACTAGATTTACCTTAATCTTAACATTATTGATTTTATGAGCTCTTGTAATTAAGAAAGGAAATTAAATTCCAAACAATCTTAGGCCCTAATTACCTCAAATAATTATTTTGACTTAAGGTTAATAAACAAAAATTAATTTATCTTTAATTAGAGCCTAATATTGTCTATATTTACTTAATTACTTAATAAGCTTATTTAGCACAAATTAGGGGCAAAATGGTAATTTTACACAAACTTTCCGAGACCATTGAACTATTCCAAATATCATATATCCCTTATAATTAACATTTCTAACTTCAGAGTGACTAGGTTTAGTTGTCGCTTAATCTCACGTAAATTACCCTAGGGTATTTTGGTAATTTCGCACAGAAAAACTAGGATTTAAGATTTTTCACCTCTAACATCATCCATAACACATTTAATCCCCTTCAAACATTTAACTAACCCTTTGAGGATAGCCTAGTAGCGTCTTTAATTTCTAGGCAAAAATGACCTCAGGGGCATTTTGGTCATTTGTACATTAAAAATTGAAAATTGCAATTTTTGCAGATTTGATCTAATCCTCATATAATCTTATCCTAGTGTTAAAATATCCTATTGAGGATGGCCTGCACGCTCGCCTCATACTTGTGTGAAAATGACGAGGTATTTTGGTCATTTTGCATAAGCAGTAAAATCCTGTGTTACAATTCATCTATCTCTTGTTGGTATAAAAATATTTCTTTTTTTTTGGTTTAAACTCTTAAAGAAAGTAGAATATTTAATTTATATATATATATATATTATTACAATGTCTTTTTTATTCATTTATCTCTTGTTGGTATAAAAATATTTCTAAGTGTTGTCATTGTTAAGACATGTTCGACATAAGAGATTTTCTTGAACCCAAGATGAAAATTTGGAGTAAAGGATATAATAATCAAGATTATGAAGTTCTTATGTCAAAATTGTTGATGATTTAAAATGTCGAGAATAGTTCACATCGAGACTCATGGTGAGTAGGGTCTTAGGAGACATAAGGTATTGAGGACATAGAAAAATATAGGTGATAATTTCCATATGCATAGAGGTATTTTAATCACATGTCAAGCATTCCTCTACATTATACTTGGGACCAGCTAAATTTTCAAAAATTGAAGCTTTGCCCAAAGAAATGGGGAACATGGGTGGTTATTTGCACATGTTTATTAGAGTTACTATTAATGCTAAGCCAAAGTGTACTTAGGGTCAATGACGTGGGTGGTCCAAGAAACATGGAGATCTTGACACATAAGCAATCTGAAGCACTTGGTAACCGCAAGATAGGTGTTAGCATCCCGCGCACATAGTTGTCTATAAATAAGAGACCTTAGGCTTCATTTCTTTATTAGTTGGCTTTGAAATCACACACCCAACACTCTCACATGTTCAAGTCACAGACAACCAAGAAGAACGAGAAAAGGTAACGATTGTCTTACAATAACTAACTCACTTTTCTTTCAATTCCTAGGATTAGATTTTCTTTTCCTTTGTTTCATGTTCATTATTACTTGTTTATTGTGTCAAGAATTTATTCTTCTAAGTTTGACATTGAAAACAAAATCAAAGTTGATTGTGATCATTCTGTTCACATTGAAAAACAATTTGGGAACTTAATTGATTTGTGTTGCCATTGTTGACATTGAGTTGAGAGAAGTATTCTTTCACACTTATTCGTTAAAAAATTTGATAATTCATAAAGAAGAGTAAGTTTTGTTCCTTGAATTGAGATTGCAAGCAAAGCTTGTAGAATTGGCATGCCCGATGAACTAAGTGAAAAAAAAATGTCAAAGCAAATTGAAAACTTGGTCTAAATGTTTATGTCGAGAGTCTCTCCCTCTAGCGAAGAATTCAGGAATCACATAGAAAATAAGTCAAATGTTGTCAGTGTTCAACTTAAGATGAATACATTGCACACTCCTAGTATTTTGCCAATGCATGGCTTACCTCTAGGGTATGTGTCTTGCTGCCAATAAAGGTATTTATGCCACTTATCTTGTTACCAAACCTTAGCTTTTTGCATTGTTTTTACTGAGTTGTTGATGTCAATATATACTTAGGATTTTAATTTAGTTCTCATTGTGCATTTTTGATAGAATCACTAACTATTACATTGATTTTTTAGAATAATTTGTAATTACAGTCTATTGTATTTAACCTATCTCTTTTAGTACGATTTTGTGCATGAGAGCTTTGGATCAAGTGCAAATGTCAAAAACAAGTTGGAACACTTGGAAGGAGCTTGGAGCTGAAAGGATTGAAACTGGAAGAGCCATTCTCAGGTGAGCGTTGTAGTGCTTGGCAAGCTTCAAGTAAAATTCTCAAGGCAATGCTCTAGAGAGCATTAGCTATCATTTTAGCGTTGTAATGCTGGTGCAATGACGAGATTATAAATAATTAATATGTTTTTAGGCCCCATTTTGGGCTATGTTAAGAGTAGTATTTAAGTGATTAACACAAACTTTTACCCTAGTTTTGGTTTTAGTTTCTAATCTATTGTTTTGGACGCTAGAATTTTCTCTTTTCTCTCTACATCTCTCTACATCTTTCTCTCTATTCTTCTCTAGGGATTCCATTAGTGAGGTATTTGTTCTTGCAGATTGTGGCAAGGATTGTTGCTATTATTTTTAGGTTCTATTTTATTTTCACTATTGTAATCCTTAGAGATGGAGGAGTAGATTTTCTTACTAGTGTAGGGGTTTCAAATGGATTAAGATGATATTTGAAACCTATTTTGTATTGAATGTATTAATATTCTCAATGTTTTGCAGTTTCAATTCTTATAACTCTTATTGTGATTGTTAAAATTTTTATTGGAATAACTAAATTGGCAATCGTCTTTAGGGAAACCCTTTGGGCATAAATTGATGGATCCATTGGTTTATGTTTGAAGGAAAACATTAGAATTAATTTTTTGATTTATTAGGCTATAGCAATTGGTTCATTAAATCAATGTGATTTCTAATTAATTGATCGTTTATCAATTATTTGCATTGGTCAAATTCTAGAGGTTGATCGATCACTAGTAGAATTGCTAGTAACTACTTACTAATAGCCACTAATGGGTTCAATATTTGGTCTGATAACTAGTTCAAATCCTAGGAATACCTTGCATTAGTGCCCTTTTAATTATTTATTTTCTCCAATTAATTTTTCTTGCTTTAAGTTCATTCTCAAAGGCCCCAACTTTTCCAATTAAGTGATATGCCTCCTTGAGAGACAATCTAGGATGTGCCCTTTTTATATTTTTTGTACAACTTAGCATACAAATAATTTTTAATTTGAGGAGGTAGATGACAACCTCCGTTCAAATTTTGGAAGCCGTTGGAGGGAAAACATTATAACTTAGTTGTTTATTTCACTATTTTTATTTTATTTCAATTTTTAGGGCTTTTGTTTTTAATTTTTTTTATTGTTCCCTTGTATTGAGGCATTCCTTGTCTACCAGCAATCTAATACCTCTTGATTCTAAATTTAGAAAACTTAAGGTGGATCAAGAGGCAAAGCGTCAACAAGAGGAACTATTTGAGTGTTCTGATCCTTTGTTTCCTATTTCGGGTGATACAACAAATATGGGAATGGCAATTGGACACTTAGAGAGCTCACTACTCTTGGCTTTGCTCATGCAGCCCCTGCAATTACATACCCTAGGCTCTACAGAGATTTTGAGCTAAAGGGTACATGATTCATGCTTTACCCATGTTCCATAGGCTGCTCAGGACCTATGCCAACACCTAAAAATGCTACATATGGTGTCTTTTGGCATGAAACCAATTGGGTGAAGTGGATGAGATGTTAACTCAGGATTCCCTTTCTTCCTAGAGGTGCTATAGAAAATTGGTTCTTCAACCTTCTTGATTGGATTGTGAATAGTTAGACTGCATGAAGAGACTCTTCCTTGAGAGGTACTTTCTTGCCTCTCGAGTAGCTTCCATCAGAAAAGGAAATCCCTAGAACCCGCTAGTCAAATGTGACTCTACATGAGTATTGGGAGCATTTCAAGCTCCTTGTGCCAGTCTGCCCAAACCATCAAATTCCAGCAACTCCTCCTCTAATGTTTTTATGAAGTCTAGTACTTGCTGATAGGTGTATGATTGATGTACTAGTAGAGGGGCGCTCCTAGAAAAGACACTAGAAGAGGCCCGTGCCTTGATAGAGAATATGGCTACAAACTTTTAGCAATTTGGATCCACTCAGCCATAAATACTAAGGGCCTTCATGAAGTCAGCCAGCGAAGAATCAGTGTTGGCCCAAACCTTATAGGCACTTTTTGGGATCATGGAGCAATTGATGGTCAACCAAGGTGACTCCAGGAGTTCCTAAGGTCTGTGGCATTTTTACCTCTAATGATCATCACATAGACATGTGCCTAGCATTACAAGATGACTTAGCCACTACGGTGGTGTAATAACCCCTTTCAAGAGCCAACGTTAGAATTATTCAGGCCAATTCCCATTTGGGAACACATACAACTCTAGTTGGAAAAATCACCCCAATCTAAATGGGGAAACAATTCTCAACAATAGGGCTAACTTTCACAGGAGAAATATCAGGCACCTTATCAGAGCAAAGGCCTTCCTACACCTTATTCTTCAATCCCACTATGACTAAGATAATGAAGATGATGATGGAGCATGTGAGGAAATAAGAAAAAAGAATGCCTAGCGAGAGATTAGGCAACTCAAATGAAGAACAATTAAAGTCAACAAGGCCTAGTTTCCCAGCTTTCCTCTCAAACCATGCCAAATCCTAAGGGAAATGTCAGTTCAATTACCCTTAGGTTTGGAACAAAAATTCCAGAGGTGACTAAGCTTGCAAGGAAGAAAAGCTAGAGAAATATAGCCCTTGAAGGTTTTTGTTGAGCGAAGCATCACTCTCACAGAAAGTTAAGAAGAGGATTTGCACCAGAGGTCTAGGTGAGCGCTGGAGTGTAAAAGAACACTACAATGCTCAGTTCTAGGAAGAACAGTGACCAGAGAACATTATGTTGAGCACCACACTCTACAAGAGATAGTGAACAATCCAAACTGACTCCTCCACTACCATACCCTCAGAGAATGAAGCCCTGGAAAGCAACTATAGTAGAATTAGATCCAAAAGCTCCAGAAACTTTTCAAAGGCTGAAAGTAATAAACTGGATTGGATGCAATCAAACAAATTCAAAAGTATGCAAAGTTTTTTAAGGATCTGTGCATCAGAGAAGGAAGATCAAGAGCAATGGAAAAAACGTGACTATAGGGGTAAATGCTCATCAATTATCAAGCCATGAAACCTACCCAAATGCAAGGATCCAGGCACATTTTATGTTCCTTGCACCATTGGGAATCTGACATAATGAAGCCATGGCTGATCTTGGGCTAGCATTATTGTCATGCCAAAATCACTCTATAGTCCTACATTTTAGAGAGTTTAAGCCCACCTAATTGAAAATCTAGCTCGGCTTGTAGCATCACAAGGCTAGAGGGAGTATCGAATATGTCCCTGTATAGGTAAATGATTTAATATTCCATGCTGATTTTTATATGCTTAGATGGATAATGACTATGATGCCAGGCAGCATACATTAATCTTGGGTAGACTTTTTTAAAAACCGTTAGAACCATGGTTGATGTTCATGTTGGCACATTGTCCATGGGAGTGCGGGGACATGAAAGTCTAATTTTGCTTATCTATGTAATTTTCCCAAGAGGACCACTTTGTATTTGGCATCGATGTCATTAACTCCCTGATGGATGATGCATGTGTTACTTTCCTTAAAGAGGATGTCTGCCCCCATTTTTGCTCTTTCTTCTTCCATGGAATATGATGAGCTTGCTATGTTAGAATGTTCCTGTAACCAGAATTTCCGTGTATAAATGGAAATCCATTAACCCTACAGGAAAATGAGGTCGAGGCCCGGACCATCCTCAAGGGGATGTTTTGATGATGAGGGATTACATGTGTTATGTGAGGTAATAAAGTAGAAGAATCTCATTTAGAGTTCCGACGGAACCAAAACACTACGGCTTTTCAACCCGATTATGTGCAGGACTGAAACTCAAATTTCATCAAAAAGTTTTAAATGATGTTTTTAAGCTATGTTTAGCCACTGGTTTAAACGAGTGGCCTTGGGTAGTTTTGAGGAAAATTACTATTTTACCCCTAGCTTTGTGCATCTTGGGCTTAATAACGCGATTAGCAAAACCTAAGCAATATTAGGCTCTAATTAAAGATTAGTAAATTCTAATTACTAATCTAGAGTCAAAATAATTTATTAAGGTTGATTAGAACCTAAGATTGCTTAGATACACCTTAATCTTGTCTTAAGAATCAAGATGTTATGTCATGGAATCTGAATAATATTTCTCTCCAATTCCTTAAATTAAGGAATTGTGTTTGTGAAAGGTTTTATATATATAAATTGAGTTTTATTTCACTAATGAAGCAAGAACAAATCCTTAATCATGTCTTGAAAGCCTTAATTACCCATTACTTTACCTAAACACTTACTTATAAATTCCTAATCAAAAGCCTAATCAAAGATACACCTAAACACATCTCTAAAACACAATTAGAGGACACATTTTCTTCCTCCTTGGGCTGTCATGGCCGAAGCCATCCTTCCCCCATGATTCATCACATGTTGTTTAAATTACACACAAAGAACCATGCCTAGGCCATACCTTGGACCATACTTTCACCCATACTTGACCATACCTAAGCCCATACCAATCAAGGAGATTTTCTTCTCTCTTTCTTCCTCCTTGACCGTCGGCCATTCTTTCCCCCAAAGGCCATCCATGTGTTTCATTTTCTCTATAAATAGGCATGTAAGAAAGCTTGTTGAAACCTTTACACACATTTGCAAACTCCAAGCTTTCTTTCCCAAGTTCAAAGAATTCTTTTCTCACTACAAGAAATTTAGTCTGAGGCAACGCTAAAAAAACATTGCCAAAACATACAAAAAGTGTTGCCTTTGATCAAATGTAACGTTTTTCTTCTAAGGCAACGCTTTCTGGCGTGGCTATCCAGGCGTGCCTTTCTAAGGCAACGCTTTTGGACAAAAGGCAACAGTTGATTCAAAAAGCATTGCCTATATGGGTACAAAAGGCAACGCTTTTCCTGATAGTCAAAGGCAACGCTTTTGGCGAACTTTACGTGTTGCTATTTCTTCCATTAAAGGCAATGCTTTTCAAGCGTTGCATTTTATATTTCTAAAGGCCACATTTTCTAAGCGTTGCCTTTTTGTAGCTAACCGCAACATGCTTGGCTTTTTTACTGATTAAAAGCAATAATTATAAGGTGTTGCCATTAATACTTTGATTAAAGGCAATGCCTAAGGCAACGCTTTAAGGCGTTGCCTTTACTTTGATTAAAGACAACATTATTTTGATCATAAAAGCATTGCCTTTTCACTAATTCAACTTATTTATTTCTAAGAGAGCAATCGTTTTTATTTTTATTTGTTTTGTTCCAAATTTGATATTTCCTAAAACTATTACCTTTTTTTAAAGTAGAAACGACATTATTTTCAAACAAAAAATTCACATTTATTGCAACATTAGTTTTTCAATTTCAAATTTGTAACTATTCAACTAAATTTGTAAATAAAATAAACCACCACTAATCAATTATGCAAAAGATGTCATTAGTATCTACATATAGTTCATAATATTGGCTAATACATAGTTCTAAATGGAAACAAGTCATCTATTGAAACCAAAATGTAGACAACTAGTAAATATATATAGTTCGCAAAAGCACTAGTCATAAGAACTGAACAAAAATAAATCTCCATATGTATAGTCTGGCACAAATCACATCCACTGCAAGTTCTTTGTTTTTTGTATCATCTTCTTGTTTGCTGAGTTGCACATGCATTAAGCTCGATCTCCAGCATAAACCAACCAATTAAAAATCAAATATTATTAACATTGTACAACCACAAGTACAACCTGAACAAGGTGCCATAACTTCAACATCGTAACTGATTTCCACCACCAGCATCAATGCCCAAACTTTCATATGCACCCTTGAAAGCAGCAGCAGGCTAACAACCATTGGGAAAAGAAAAAAGATAATAAACATACATGTTGGTAAACAACATTGCAACTGTTAGTCTACCAACACTAAAAAATTATCAACATGTGCTGACAAGGTGGACATTCAGAAGAGCTTTGATAATAACAATACAGCAATTTAACATCTCCCAAAAGAAAAAAGAAAAGAAAAAATTACTATTACAAGCCCAAAATGATGAGTAGGCATGATATTGAATTAAAAGTTTAAAGCATTCACTTCATGCAAATCACTATGTTGATCATTAAACAGTTTGGCTACTAGCCTACCTCAGCTACTTCCTTTTCAACATAATGTATAATTAGAAATCTCTTATTATAAATTTTAGTGAGATGGGGAAAAAGGGACATACTTTAAAGGGTAACCCACACTCCCTTGCTTTATTAAGATTCTTCACTACTTCAATATAGACAGATGCCTTTTTTTCCATAATTGGCCTGCTAGTCAAAGGAACATTCTCCATCCTAGGCATACCAGAAGAGACTTGAGGACTGGAAGCTATTGAAACAGCTTGGCCAGGGTGGGTACCACCATTGCTTGTAACAATCAAGTTTGCCGTAGGTAATGTTGAAATTCGGCTTAAACTCTGAAGGAAATCACATTTTTCCTTTTGCCAATCCTCTTGCCAAACATTAAGTTCTAAAATGCAGTAAGAAGGTTGAGCCACACAATAGTCATCCCATCTACCAGTATTACTAGATATTAGACAAAATCAAGAACCAAAAAAATGCCTTAATTACCAAGAATCCAGTATAACTATTCAGTAAATAGTCATCCAAATTATAAAATTGCAAATGTGAAATAAATTTATTTATTTTCTTCACTATGATATGTAATTCATATGCAAGAGTTTGCATATTAATCTGAGCATGTTTAATAGAAAAGAAATAAGCTAAATGAATGCCCTATTGCTGGTAGTTTAGGAAGGCTAGCAGACCTAATTGTCATTGTTAAGATTATGAAAACTATTATGTGAGAAAATGAGTTAAGCATTAGCAAGTGAGCCCACGATATAGTGGTAGGCTCCTGCATGTCTCAATGAGCTAAGGGAGGTAACTGGACTCCTATCCCCACCCTAATCCCTGGAACTATTTTTGTTAAAAAAAAAATACTCCCATATAGAACTTGCTAGAAATAAACAATCTTAATACAATAAATCTCCTTAACTCCTTTCTGAATCCTGTCAAATACGCCACATGAAATCTAAGGATAATAATTTCTTTTAAAAATTAAAGGCAGTTTACTACAATAAAACTAATCAAAGAAAAACATATATTACAATATATCACACTACCATAAAGATTTCTTATTTTCAGAATGAAAGGAAAACATATGAACAAGATAAGTATGAGAAAAATGGCTGACCACTACTTATGCTAAGACTTCAGTATTATCTTGGTAGTTACAAGTATACCTTAGCCAAGGCCCATTACAGAAGATATATCCAATAAAATATAGAGACCAAAATCCAAATTTCAAGAAGAGAAGATAAAAAATTACAAAGTAGTGGTCTAGGAAAGACAATATCACACCAACCTCCAAAACCTTCATCATATAATCATTGAAACTCCTGAGATTATCCTTCTGAGCCTCCTGGATGGCAGATACCACCATCATTTCATGAACCTGAAAGGAAAACACAGTTTACAATACTGTCAAATTCCATTCAGAAAGGAAGAAAAGATGCAAGAACAAAAATTTAATGCTTTCCATAAAATGGTACATACACAAAGAATGAATACATTTGCTTAGAGTAAAAAAGAGGCAGCTAAGGGAAACAGCATTTAAATATGCAATCATGCTACAATAATATGCTCATTTATCAAACTATACAAAAATGAAAACCAATAATAATTTTCATCAATGAAGACTAGCTATTTAACCTTAACAAGATGTTTACAATAAAGGAATGCAAACAGCAGAGTTCCAACAGGACCAACACTATATTTGAATCCATAGGAACAAATACTTGTAACTAATTTTGTGAACACTGGAAGGGTAAAATATGCAAGCAAATGAAAAAAAAAATAGTGCATATGATCATCTCACACTAATAAAAGTGATCCAAGTTGAAACTATGAGTTAAATGTGATAGTAAATCCAATATGAACAAAAGATAATTTAAAGTGAAAATTACCTGCTTCAGATACTCTTCAACACTAGTGGCCTCAACAGGAAAAACATCTTTGAAAGTTGTCTTCAAAAGAATAAAGAAAAAAAAAGGGAACATCATCAGCAAAATAGTAGTAGTATGAATTAAGTAATAGAGAGGATCACAGCAAAAGCAACCTGACGTGAACTTTGAGGTGGCAATTACTGTCGTTACCAAACAAAAAATATCAGGAAAAATAAGGAACTCTCTATAACTTAAAAGTTAAAACTAAGGCTGTCTACTGACTTAATGAAAATTGCTATGGAATACATAAGATTTTCTATTGAATAAACCCACCACATCATAAGATTTTCTATATTGGGTAAATGGTAGTAGTATGAATTAAGCAATAGAGGATCACAGCCAAAGCAACCTGATGAAATTTGAGGTGGCAATTACTCGTTACTAAACAAAATATCAGGAAAAATAAGGAACTCTCTGTAACTTAAAAGTTAAAACTAAGGCTGTGTACTGACTTAATGAAATTTGCTATGGAATACATAAGATTTTCTATTGAATAAACCCATCACATCATAAGATTTTCTATATTGGGTAAAATGGTATAGTATGAATTAAGCAATAGAGGATCACAGCAAAAGCAACCTGACGTGAACTTTGAGGTGGCAATTACTATCGTTACTAAACAAAAAATATAGGGAAAATAAGGAACTCTCTGTAACTTAAAAGTTAAAACTAAGGCTGTGTACTGACTTAATGAAAATTGCTATGGAATACATAAGATTTCTATTGGAATAAAACCACCACAGCATAAGATTTTCTATATTGGATAAAATGTATTCTTGAATCCTGACCCATACAACAACAACCTCCAATTCTGAAAGCTTCTCTCTTTTCCCCTAACCTCTCAAGTTCTTTTCAACACTTATCTCTATGTGTCCATTTTTCCTTTTCTCCACAGAAATTTTTTTAACCAAAACCACATTGCTTGAAAAATTGCAAATGTCCAATGAACTTTTAGCAAAATAGCATCTCTCCACTTTAAAACAAAAGTTCAATGCTTGTGCTTTTACATCTGAGAATGTAACCAGTTTGTTCTGTCTCATTTTTTTTATTTCTTGGTGTTAGTATTCTGCACTCAGGTCTCTAGTTAGCAGTGAAAGCAAACTGAAAATCCTCAGGAAAGCTTACAATTTATGTGGCTAAGTGTGGAGAAAGAACCTTTGTATAATATCGGAAGGGGATAAAATTTCTATAGGGGAATCACTGCGGGCAGCTTCCGTCGTGCCTGGAAGGAACCACCGCGCCTTGCTGCTTCCGTCGCCTTGCTTCTTCTGTCACCCTGCTTCTTCCGTGCTTCTTGGAGGAACCACCATGCCTTGCTTCTTTGCGCGTCTTGGCAAACCACCGCGCCTGCTTCCATCACCCTGCTTTGATTTTAGATTTAGAAAGAAAAAAAAATTGAGACTTTAAAAATTAAAACTAGTGGCATTTGAAGATGGATTTAGAGGGGAGAGTTATGCTGGGGAAAATGGGATAAACTAAAGCCAATTCCCTTTTTGTTTTTTGGGTTTGTTTGAATAAGAACATGAAGGAAATGAGGACAGGGAAATATAGAATAGAGGAATGAACCTTGGTAGTGGGGGTGGTGCTGTCTCCAACTTCTTGTCTTGAAACGCGGCGGCATACGAACGCGGTAGTTGGGGATCCTTCAAAGCGTGATGGACCACTGAAGGAATGCACTGAACGAACAAAAACCACGTGATGAAGAAGGGAGCTCCTTTAGACCGTGTGTGTTTCCTTCAGAGCGTGAATCATGAACGCAAAGATCCTTCAATGAGCGATGATAGTTCACAGATTTCTTTAATTTCAGGTTAGGGATTAGAGTTTGGTGTTAGTGAAAATAAGGGTTAAATGGGGAAAAATAGTGGAATGGGTTAATGGGAAAGTACAGGTTGGCACAATTTTCAAGCAACATTCAAAGCATTGCTAATTTTAATTTTAAAAGGCAACAATTGTAAAATGATGGCAGTGAGAAAATAAGTGTCCCCTGTTGTAGGACAATATGACAACGCTTCAAAAGTGATGTCTTTTTACAGTTAAGGCAATGCTTTTTCTAAGCGTTCCTTAATTCTGTTGCCTTAGCCCAACCCAAACACTACCCCCATAAACATTTGCCTTAGACTCCTAAAGCCAACACTTTCTAAGCGTTGCCTTAAAAAGTGTTGCCTTAGACCAAAAATGTTGCTTCATGTCTTTCCTTTCCCTCCCCTTTGGAACCCACATTGAGCTCCAAGGAGACTTTGTGTTTCTCTTTCATCTCAAAGAACCATGCTTTCTTTCTTCCCTGTAAGCAAACCTTGGTAGGCTGTAAATTATCCTTGCTTTGTTAAGATTTGTTCTTGGTTTAAAATGATATTTGGAGTTTCTTCTTATGCTCAACATTTTGGTTTTTCCTTTTTCCTTTCTTTAACATTTTCGGCCTTCAAGGCTTTAAAGGCTTCTCATGATAGCTTGATAATGAAGCTCTAGATGATGACTATGGGTTCATCATAATGAAACCTCTAAAGCTTAAAATTTGTTTTAGTAAAATATGATGATTATGGTAATAGTTTGCTAAGAAAGTTTCACTAATGGTATTGTTCTGTTGTTAAAGTGGTAATCTTGAGCCTAGAGCACTAAAATAAAGAAAATGGACTTGCATTCATGTTTACTTTAAGCCCTTATTCATGTTTATATTTCCTTGTCTAGCATATTTATTTTCAAGTTATCACTTAACAACTAATCTCAAAAAGTTTATACTTCTAACCTTAAAGTACAGATGTGATTAAGTAAATACTCTAAGAGGCCTAGCACTAAAATAAAGAAAATGGACTTGCATTCATGTTTACTTTCAAGTCCTTGCATTCAAGTTTATATTTCCTTGTCTAGCATATTTATTTTCAAGTTATCACTTTAACAACTAATCTCAAAGCTTAACTATCTCAACCTTAAAGTTGAAATGTGATTCATAAAACATCTAAGAAGCCTAGAGCACTAAAATAAAGAAATGGACTTGCATTCATGTTTCTCAAGCCCTGATTCATGTTTATATTTATTCTCGCATATTTATTTTCAAGTTATCACTTAACAACTAATCTCAAAGCCTATCTATCTAAACCTTAAAGTTAAGAAATGTAATTAGAGTAAACACTCTAAGAGGCCTATAGCACTAAAATAAAAAAATGGACTTGCATTCATATTTACTTTCAAGTCCTTTACATTCATGTTTTGTATTTCCTTGTCTCGCATACTTATTTTCAAGTTATCACTTAACAACTAATCTTAAAGCCTACCTATCACAACCTTAAAGTTGAGATGTGATTTAGAGGAAATACTATAAGAGGCCTGAGCACTAAAATAAAGAATTGGACTTGCATTCATGTTTACTTTCAAGTCTTTGCATTCATGTTTATATTTCCTTGCATAGCATATTTATCTTTGTTGCTATCAACTAAAAAGACTAAGAATGAGGCTTGCATTACATGTTTATAATTATGCCATCACTAAAAAGGAATGGATCTAGTGCTAAGACTCGCCATTTTGATTCACATAATAAGAGGTTTTTTATGAAGCTAGTTATTAGAAATGCCTTATTTTATGCTTATGGGGTTTTTTATGTTTCGGCCTTGTCTATAAGTTTACAGCACTTTTAAATTCTATTTTGGATGATGTATATGTGTTGGATGACTTGTTTTGATGTTATAATTATTCTTGATGCTTTGGGCAAACTTAGTAGCTAAAAAGAATTGAAAATGAGAATTCTAGAACTCTTGAGAACAAGAAACATGCATTCTGTCCAGCACCTTTAAAATTTATGAGAATCATGTTTTACCATGTTTAGTTAAGTAATAATGACTTATAAATGGTTTAGTAATTAATTGTAGCATCATAGGAAAAACCGGTAATGAGAGGATGAAAAATGCAACTTCTAGCACATCTAATGTAATCCTTAAATTGTTTTATTACCTATGTTGTCCAACATTATTGAATAATGTTCTTGAGCCATATAATTAGTGGTAATGATGATAATATATCCCTTAGATGCTTAAGAAAATAAGTTGACAATTAGAGTTACCAATTTTAAGTGTTGGTCATTTAAGGGAACATTTATATGATGATTTGAGATAATGGTTCTTTGATGCTTTGGGATGATAAATTCATGTGATGTGTAATGTTAAATGATACTTGACCTTTAATGAGAAATTCCATGACTTGCATGTTATAGTTCATTTGGAAACATTGAAGATGCTTATGCATGAGATATGAGAAAGTGTTATGATGATTATGAATTATGAATTGCATCATGATATAACATGCTAAAACTTAAGGTGACTAAGAAACATGAGAAGATGATCCTTTGGACCCATCAAACTATAGGTGGTGAATTGGTGATTGTCCCCCTAGCCTGTACTTTTAAGTTGGGACTTTAACTTATCAAAAAGGATATGTATATGCTAGTGACGACTAGTGAAGTATAAGCTCATAACCTAGAAGTACTCTCAAAAGGGTAGAGTATAGGTGGCCCAAGAAATGATGATGAACTAACTTTAAGTCATCTAAAGAACCAGAGATGTCTTTTATGAATCATGTTCTATGTATAATGTTTATGATATGATGATAAGATGTATGATAAAAGGGTATGTTTTGCACAACATGTTAATGTATGATGCATTACAAGATGCATCTTGAAGGGCCTCGGTAAAGGATGTTTTAAGAACAATAAATGAATCATTGTATGCTCAACTATCTCATAATGAAAATCAGGTTCCCTGAAGACGATGATGATGTCATTTTAGATAGGAGGTTGCCCTGAGAATTCTTAGTAAGATTCTTACTCCTTCTTCTCTTCCCCATCATTGTCTTCAGATTCCAATGGCAACTTCATAGTGTTTATTAACACCCCTCCTCGGGAGGTACATTTTGATCCAAAGCATCGATCGTATCATTTTGAGGGACGTGCGCCGTGAGTGTTCATGTTCATGGGACGTCCATCGCATACATGTTTCCTAGCTACCAATTCACACTACATCCCTCTATGACAACATGGTCTTCGAGCGGGCAGCACACATACATAATGAGAGGATCTACGCACGTATCCCTTCAACATTGCCTGTCTCAGTGACTTCCCGAGACTATGTCCCTCGTTCGAGGCATTCCAGCAGACCCATCGGCGGACTCGCCTACCCACGTCTACTCCGAGAGGTCTGCCCCTCTCCCCATGGATGAGGGAGGTGCAGAGCATTCTCGGCCGAGGTTGGCACGGAGGCCATCTGTGCGTCCGCGTTATGGAGCATCGCACGTACCCCTACGGAGGGAGTTCGCTCATGGATTGGTTATGTTCTCCTTCTAGCCAGCAACCATAGAGTTCTGGAGGTTTTTAGTGCACGCACACCACTCATTTAGGATAACCTCTTTTGTTTTAAGGTTATTCTTCATGCACTTGGTGGGTATGATCTTCCTTTATATTTTCCTTTCTCATGTATTTGTCTTTATGTTGATGTATCAAACTTAACTCGCCTTTGGGTGGGTAATCTATTATATATAATTAAAGTGTGCTTATGGATGATCATGATGATGCCTATATGATGTTTCTATTTATGTTATTCTTTAATATGTTCCGCTTTACGTTATCATTGCTAATGTTTATCAGGGTTCACGTTTTAGTTATGTTTCAAAAGAAAAATTTAGCTCATATTTTCATTAAGCTATTTTT
>JAMLFY010000023.1:1055238-1232613 GCA_030441495.1 Dalbergia oliveri
AAAATGCCTAGGACTGAGAAAAGAGAGGGTTGAGGTTAGAAATAGTTAAGAATGAGAATTTATACCTAGATTTATTTTTGTAATGTTTGACTTCCGGGACATGAGTTTTACCCTTTGTAGAGTTTCGATGTGCGGTTTTTGACACCATACAAGTTACTTGGTGGTCAAGTAACCTTTACCATCTACTTTATGCCAAGTGGATGGCAAGGATTAAACTTGAAAAGCAAGTTTTAATCTTGACCTTTCATTTATTATATTTTACTCCCTAAACCTATATCTCGTTTATTTAGTGGAATTTGGTGTGCGTTTTAACACCAAAAAAGCTACTTACTCTCCAAGTTAAAGTGAGCCACTCATCTTAAGCCAAGTGGATGGCCAAGATTCATTCTTTGACCAACAAACCTAAATCTTAGCCATCCATTTCATTATTTCTTTTTGAAAAGGAAGAAATACCCATTTTGACTACATTTAATACTAAATAAAGTAAAAGCAGCAAACCTTATCACCACCACTCCATCATTTTCGGCAAGAAGCTGAAAACACAACCCTTCCATTGTTCTTCCTCTCAAACCTCCATTAACAAGCTTCAAGCTTGCAAAACCTTAGCTCAAAGTCACTAAAACACCAAGATCCTTTCACAAAACTTGTTCTACTCATCAATACCTACAAAACTAACCGATTAAAATTTCAATTCTCCATCAACTCACCTTGACATATCACTACGTCACTGCCTAAGGAAGGTTTGGAGTTTGATTGGGAGCCCTTGAAGTAAAGAGAAAATCCCTTGGAACACCTTTGAAGTATAAAGCTCTAAAGATTTGCAAAGTAGGGATTTCTTTGCCTTTTCCTCTCAAATTTATTCTGATGTGTTTTGATTGAACTAGGTCAGAAATTTCTGGTTATATTGGTTGATATTATGTTGCTATTGATGTATGAATTTTGGTGGTGTATTTGGATGATGTTAAAAATCATTTTTGTCAAAAGGGCTTTTGCTCTGCTGCTGGATTTTCGGTTTTGACTTTAGTGATTGTTCACGAATTTTCTGGTATATTTTTGTCTATTCTCATGAGCTATAAAAAATATATGTTGAAGCTAACATTCTAGGCTAGTTCCACAAATTTTCTTGGGCTCTGATTTGGACTCCTAATGCTTTAAAAAATCAGAAACCGAAGTGAACTATGTGCTGCCTAGATTATTGGAATTGAAGCTATAAATTTTCTAATTTTATTACCATAGCAAATGATTGAATTACCACTTGAAATTTTTACATGGAATTACAACATCTCAAAGTGCAAATGTAAATTTTATTTTGAATTGATTCAATCATTTTCTAGGACTAAAAATTATGAATTTTGGGTTTCTAGTCAGGATAAGTGGTCTTTGACCACAGAATTTGTGTAATTTTTTTAACCTAGTTAGAGAACTCTTTTTGCACTGAAATTTTTATGCAACCTTGTGGACACATTGAAGTGTCTTAGGTTATTTTTATAGCCTCTAAAGTGATTTTTTGATGGGCAACTTAATTGTGCTACAATGGTGTGAAATCTGCCCATTGTGCTGGAAATGAAACAATGCTTGGAATTGATGAAATAATGACATTTTTTGTTCTAGTATGACATGAATACTTGATGTTACATGTTTGGCCATGTGACTTGTGACATATAAATGCATGCTAGAGGAAGTAAAGAGTGGTTTATGAGGCATGATTGAAATTTCATTGTGAATAAAATGCCTGCATGTGCTTTATGCATGCATTTGGAAAGAAAAAGAGAATGTATAAACTTAAATTGTGCATGTTTTGACATATGGACAAAACAGAAACAAGACTTAAGTTGAATGAGGGAATGAAACAGAAAGAGAAACTTCCCCAAATATTTTAGTCGGAGACATATTGGCTAGGAATAGATCTGTGTGTGATTCGGAAATGAAAAGAATGAAGTTCAATGATCATGTATAGGAATGAGCTCAGTCCTACAAAGTAGTCTATTTCCCTTGTGTGGTTTGATCCACTATAAATACCATTTGGTATAAACTATCTATTGTGGAGTTGTCCATAACAAATACCTATTGGGTATAAACTAAGTCTTTCCTATGTCAATGAAAAGAAAAATGCCCCAATTTGATTTCTATGGCCATAAGTGAGACCATGTCACTTTGAGATAATTTCACTACATTTGACATATGCATAATCATATAACCTCTTGATTTGAGCTACTTATTATGTGTTTGAGCTCCATGATATATGTGCGTTAAGTGAGTGAATGCTAAAAGAAATCCACTTTGGAAAGATGGTTTTTGAACTTTAAAATGAACCTTTGATAGATGTTGCATGCTTACATTTTCTTGATAAACCAAAGTGGCTTGGGCGATGACGATGACATTATAAGTGTGTAACGGGAATTGCCCTACCGAGAATTGTATAATTCTCACTGCTTGTTTGTGTTCTCATGTCGCCTCCAAGTTGATTAGAGAACAATGGGGTTACTACGTGAAGATGGGATTGAAGTGGTTTAGTAGTTAATATATATTTTTTTACTTTACTGTACTTAGTCATATGTTATGTTTGTAAGTGTAATAGAGAATAGATATGTATTAAAGCTCATAGAAGAGCTTCCCTTTTGTATTTTGTACTTTGTATTAAATAAATGTTTTGGTTTCTTTGTTATGTATTTTACTAGAATTACGACTTAGTTATTACACGAATTAGTCGAACTTATAGATATCTAAGAAAGGTTTGCTAATTTATAAGTATTAGCTCCCGAGGCCAATGTCATGGCTTAAGACGGATGTTGTACTTGGGAGGATGTTACATTACATGTAATGCCCTGGACGAGGCGGGAGTGATTGCCGGTGCGAGAAGGACTACAAGGAGCCTCGCCTCCAAGCGGAGGGTACATGAATGAACCGATTACATACCCAAATGAGAGGGATCTTGAGTTTGTATAGGTATAGGACTATACAATTAAGGAGGGCTTATATGAATTGATTTGTACTACCTATTCCACAAAGATGCATCTTTCTTTTTGGTAGCCCATCACGAAAGAACTCCATAGTTAAGCATGCTTGACTTGGGTAATTTTGGGATAGGTGACCTCTTAGGAAGTTTCCCAGGAAGCGTGTGAGTGAGGACAAAGCACGTTGAAAAGACTCATGTTGGTTTGTGGGGACAGCCAACAATCTATAAAGCAGGGGGATATTACACATAAAGCAGTAAGGATGTTACAAATGATATTAGAGCCTACCTCTCCCAATAATGTGGTTCAGGGACGAACCAAGTAGAAGTTGGTGGCATGTAATGCCCGTGACATGGGACTATACAGTTGAGGATGATTTATATGAATTAATTGGTACTACCTATGCCAACAAACATGCATCTTTTTTTCAGTAGCTCATCACGAAAGAACTCCACAGTGAGCGTGCTTGGCTTGGAGGATGGGTGACCTTTAGGAAGTTTTCCCAGGAAGCATGTGAGTGAGGACAAAGCATGCTGAAAAGACCCATGTTGGTTTGTGGGCAGTCATCAATCCATAAATAGCAGGGGATGTTCAGAACTAGGTTTAGAGAGAGCTCTCCTCTTCTTCTTCTCTTCTTCTTCTTCCTCTCCTCCTTCAAGAACACATTGATACACATAGCTTTGGTTATTTTTATGCAGATTTCCATCTTAATTTCTTTATTTTTCCTCTTCTCTATTTGTAACCTTTTTTCATGGAGGAGTAATTTTATTGCTAGCTCAAGAGATTCAAGAGCTAGGGTTGTGTTTTTGAAACATTGTTGATTTTAATGGAAATCCTTGGTGTTGTTCTCTTTCTTTGTGTTTTCCTCTCTTTTCATGTTTATGATTCATATGCATGTTAAGTAAGGTGCTATTATGTGTATGTGAGCATGATTTGTAAGCATACATGTTGTAGATTGTTGATTGAATGCATGCTAATTGATTGATTGGTGAGCATTTAGTTAACCAAGAGAATATATATAATTCTTGATTGAGAATTGGGCTACGGCAATTGGCATTTTATTTGGTACATTTAAGTGTTGTGATTGCAATCATCTAAGTGTATGTGCTCAACATTATCCTCTAGTTGATTGACTTTAGGGAGAATTGCTTATTAATTGTGTAATTGCATGATTAGCACCTAGTTTTTCACCAAGTGTTTGATCTTTTGTCATGTTCATGATTAACATTCCTTAGCTTGAGAATCCCTAGGCTAGCTCTCTTTTATCATTGTCAATTTCAATTTACTTGCTATTTCAATTTCTTATGCAACAAAACCCCATTTTTTTACTCCAACTAATTAGTTCAATTTCCTTGTAAGTTTACTGGGTTGCACACCACTATCTAGGTGCCTTGTGCAACTTCGTTTGGGAATCTAATTCCTTTTTAACTTGGTGTTGACAACACTGGCTACCAAGAACCATCTGTGTAGCCTATCATTGAAGAACCAGCTTAGAAAGCCGAAGAACCAGAAACTTCATTATTTTGATGGTACCTCAACCTCCTTCTATTCATAAAACTCCAGGGAAGAGGAAGAGGATAAGACATTAGAAACAAGTGCTCCTCAAGTTGAAGAAGCGCCGCCTTCCGCCTCGGCTTCTTTTTTTTGCTCCCTTTCACTCCCGCTTTTGCACTTACTACCACCACCGTGGAAGTTTTATGCACTCTACCTCCGCTATTCAAATAAATGATGCTTGATGTCTAAATCACCAAAGTTTGGGGACACGTACCTCTAGACATACTTGAGCTAACACCCAAGGCTCCCCCACCTACACCAAAAACAATCCTCCTACCACACCAGCCTTCATCCAAGCCTTTAACAAGTTTTCCTCAAGTCCAGCTTTCTGCATAATCAAAGGAATATGGCCTTTAGATAAATAGGGTTGAATCCTCCAATAAAGAGCTTGGAGCATAATGTCATAAACATGAAGAGTTCCTGTTTTAAATTCTTTAAGACACTCAGTCAAGAAGGAATGAATCCTTGTTGTTGGAGATTCTCCAAGAAGTGAGGCACAGGGGTTGATGATGGTGTCACCTGAGTTCAAGTACACCTCTTTTTGTTGATGACAAAAGGGAGAAGAAAAAGTAGAAAATCTTGTGATGAGAAATTCAAGGGAAGCATGTTGAAGGGAGGAACTTAGAGATGATATTTAATTCTTTCCAGGATTTGCATTTTTTTTATTTGAACAATTGTTTTTGTTTATTCCTCTAATACGATGATCTATTTAGTACATATATATTATTAGTTTGTTTTTCTCTCAAATGGTCTATGTGTTTTTTAAGCTTTGAAACATATCTATGCTCTAATATGTATTGCTTAGCTAATCATATATTATGTTGAGGTGTGTCATGAGCTTTAGCATTGGCTCTAATTTGCTCAAATTATTAGAATGCTTGATACTTAGCTACATTAGTGTCTTTTTTTATGATTAGCTCTAACATTGTTGGCTCTATTACATACATTGCTCTGAATACATATATTTATTAGTGCTCTGATATGTATGCCATGTTACCCATTTTTAAAGTTTTTCTAATAAAAACATATATGCTCGTTACACAAATATGAAGTTTTATCATTTAAATCACAAGCTCTGAAAAACATGCTTTGATACAATTGTGATCTTTATGAACTTTAGAAAATGTTTTTTCATGCTCTATACAACTCTAGAAGTTTCTTTTGAGCTTAAGAAACTTTTTTTTTGTGTGTACAAAGTCTGGATGTTGCATGGTTTTATGCATAAAAATAGTTCGTGTTTCAGAAATTTGTTTGGATAAAGATATGCTGAGTATGAATTCAATGTCAAGTTTATATATCACAAGTATTACTCGCTTTGTTCAAATATGCTTATTTTCAAAAAAGTCAAAATGACTAAAAATCAAGCTGCATTTATTTAGAAAGCTTAAATGCTCATATTTTCTCAAAATTGCTCAGATACCTCTCAGAAAGTATTCTGATTAACTTCATAAACCTTATTTGAAATAAAACAACTTTGATTTTTTGTCACTTAAGGTATTGAAGCATTTTTTATTTTATTTATATCATGCCTTATGCAAAGGACTCTTTGAAAATCATGTCATATGGGTTTCGAAGAAAATTGGTTTATCAAGCTTTATATCTATATTTCTTTCAAAATCTCTTCAAAAGATTTTGTAAGAATTCATTTGTTATCATAAAAAGGGGAGATTATCAGCTCCAAAACCCTTAAAAAAGCTTCAATACAAAATGTTTTCAGTGATAACACAACTAATTTCAAGAAATATTTTGAAGAATGACTAATGTTTTCCTTAAGTCTCTTAAAGTAATAAAAGTTGTTTATATTAGTGTAACATCCTTCCAAGTACAATCTCATCCTTAAGTCATGGCATCGTATTTTAGAAATGTTACTTATAAATGTGAGAACCTTTCTTAATTATCTATAGCAAGAA
The DNA here is from genome assembly GCA_030441495.1 of Dalbergia oliveri. Taxonomy (NCBI): domain Eukaryota; kingdom Viridiplantae; phylum Streptophyta; class Magnoliopsida; order Fabales; family Fabaceae; genus Dalbergia; species Dalbergia oliveri. The sequence continues at coordinate 1,061,657 of JAMLFY010000023.1, forward strand.
TCGATCGAATTGTACATTAACTAACTTGTGGTCATATCAAAATATATACCAAGAAATAACGTATTTATTTAATATAAGTCAAGTACAAAAGGAAGCTCTTCTAAGAGTTTTATAGTACATATGTTATCTTTTATATTTACAGACATATGCATAAACTTAAGTACGATACAGATAGGTTTCCGCTACTAACTATTGCAAATTCCACTTTATTCATTCCTATAGCGGCCTCGCCTCTTCTAAATCAACCCCTGGAGACGACACAAACAAACACATAGGGGTGAAAATTCTAAAATTCTAGGAGGCATCCCCAAAACATATAATGAAACTCATGTCATCGTTATCGTACCACTTCATTTATTAGTAAAATTGTGAGCATGCATATATATCATAGGTTCATTTTAAAGTTCAAAAATCGTTCTTCCAAAGTGGGTTTGTTTACTTACTCAATCACTTAATATACACACGTAATACTACTCAATATCATAGTATTGCATTCTGAAGATATATGTGCCCTCATACATTGGAGGGACTTTTCCATACCCTTTACACATTAAAGGGGACTTTTCCTGCCCTTTACACATAAAAGGGGACTTTTTATCTACTTAACATATACATCATCATCAAACTTATGTAAGTATTGTTCACAATATAATTTTCAATCAAGTCTCATAAACTAATCTTTTAGTTTGCTAGCATGCATTCACATACATCATACTTGAACCAAATGTCATTACATTAGTTCAAGGTTTGGGTTCATTTCCAGCAATTAGGCAGATTTCACATATTCGTATCACAATTTATTTGCACATCAAACAATTAATTCAGAGGCTATCAAATTTCTCTAAGACACTTCAATGTGTCCACAAGGTTCTATAACAATTTCAGAGCAAAAAGAGTTCTAACTATGTTAACAAAATTAGACAAATTTGGTGGTCAAAAACCACTCAACCTCAGCTTAAAACCCGAAATTAATAATTTTTAACTCTAGCAAATGATTGAATCAATTCAAAAGAAAAATCATAGCTACACTTCAAGATGTTATCAACACTGTAAAAATTTCAAAGAATTCAATCACTTACTATTGTAGAAAAATTAGACAAATTCCCAGCTTCAAGACCAAAAATTCAAGGGCAGCACCTATATAGTCTCATTCATGATTTTTTTACGGCAGTGGAACTAGCCCAGGATGTTAGCTTCAACATATATTTTTTCTAGCTCATGAAAATACCTAAAATTATATTAGAAAATTCATGAACAATCACTCCGGAGGAAAATTGAAAATCCAATAGCATAGACCAAAACCCCTTTTGACAAAAATGATTTTTAACATCATCCAAACACCCCACCAAAATTAATACATATCCATATATTATCAACCTGTACAATAAAAAAATTTGGAATAATACTAATCAAATGTTCATAATAAATTTGGAAAGAAAAGGCCAAAGAAAACCCTACTTTTGGTGTCTAATGGATCCTTGGCTCCAAGATTGATCCCTTCCACTTCAAAGCTCTCAAATCAACCTCAAATACTTCCTAAATCAGTGAGGAAGCAAGGTATCAAGGTGAGGATTGATGGAGATTTGAGATTTTAATCAGTTAGATTGATAGATTATGAGGAGTAGAACAAGTTTTGTGAAAGGATCTTGGTATTTTAGTGATTTTGAGCTAGGGTTTTGCAGCTTTGAAGCTTGTCAATGGAGGTTTGGAAGAAAGAAACATGGAGGCTATATTCTAGAGGTCTTGGCTGAAATTAGAGGTCCTGGAGTGATAAGGTTGGGTGGCTTATCTTTATCTTGATATAAATGTAGTATTTATGTAGGTAAAGTGTAATTTTCTTTCTTTTTGGGAAAAGAAATTATATGAATTGCTGGCATTTTATTGGACACTCAAAGAATGAATGTTGGCCATCCACTTGGCTCATGATAAGTGGATCTCTTTGACTTGGGGAGCAAGTAGCTTTTTCAATGTTAAACTGAACATCAAAATTCCACCAAACAGGATAAGATATTAGCTCCTGAGTAAAATTTAATAAATGAAAGGCCATGATTGAAACTTACTTTTCAAGTTTCAATCCTTGCCATCCACTTGGCATAAAGTGGTTGGTAAAGGTTACTTGGCCACTAAGTAACTTGTACGCGTTAAAAATCGTACATCAAAACTCTCCTGAACGGGTAAAACACCGTACCTGGGTAGTCAAACATTACCTTAAAATTAATTCTAGGTATAACTTCTCATTCCTTATCATTTCTAACCTTAACCTTCTCTTTTCTCAGTCTTGGGCATTTTCGATCCCAGATCTAAGGTTTCAGCTATCCCAATGGGCTCGTGGGCCCGCAAGGTCACTATTCACCTGGCCCTTAAATTTTTTTTAACACGTCCGTTGGGCCATTCTCATCGTTCCTAAAACTCCAAATTTTTGAAATTATGACCAATAAAACTCAAATTAATTTTTAAATACTTTTTAAGGTGTTACATTACCACCCACCTTAAAAAGAATTTTGCCCTTAAAATTCATTTGAACACAATTTCAAAAGACAAATTTCATAAATCAAACAAGGAGTTCACACATAGTTCAAACAATTCAATCAAATCCTAAACATTCCTACTTTAGGTCAAATTCTTAGGTGGTGACGTCCTTTCAGGACTTATGGTGAAGACCTTACTCTGTTGTTGTGGCCTTGTAGTTGGTTTTGAATTTCTATTTGGACACTCTCTCATTATGTGTCCTAGCTTTCTCCAGTGATAGCATACGTTCTGCCAAGCCAAGCAAGGTCTACCCCATGGTTCTTCCACATTTTGCACAATCTTGGCTCATGGTTGACCATTGTTGTTTATCCTTATGTGGTCTTGATTGAAACTATTTGTTCTAGGGCGGGTCATCCTCATAGTCTTGGTCTTCAAAGGCCAGTTTAGAATTCTTTCAGATTGAGCGGTTGCTAACTTCTTATTGGATTCCTTTACGAGCACTTGTTTACCAATGTTGCATAATCTGAATCTCAAAAGTCCAGCAGCTTCAATGTCTTCACGTAACTCTCCTTTATACTTCAAGCACTTCCAAGCTTCATCTATTACGCTGATAGATAGTGGAAAACTTGCAAAGCTCTTCAAACTTGGCTGTGTACTAAGCTACACTCATGGACCTTTGCTTGAGTGCCATGAACTCTAACTCCTTTGCATTCCTTAGAAGTAGGAAAATACTTGTGATAAAAAGCCTCCTTAAACACTTCCCAGGAACTTCAGCCTAGAAGCTTCAATAACCCCAGTGCCAACCCACTAGAATTCTGCATCTGCCTCTAGCATGTAAGTAGTAAAGGCCACTTTTTGGGTCTCAAGGGAAGAATTGAGAAAATCTTATCCATAGCTTTATCCATTCTTCTCTTTATTTGGATCAAAAGCTCCTAGAATGAGGGATGTAACATCCTCCCAAGTACAACGTCATCCTTAAGTCATGACACTATGCTTAGGAGTTGTTACTTATAAATTAGCGGACCTTTCTTTGTTGTCCTATAGAGAATCGGTTGAATCATGTATCAATTAACTCGTGGTTCTATCAAAATATATTGCAAGAAAACAACTTATTTATTTAATAAAAGTCAAGTACAAAAGGGAGCTCTTATAAGAACTTTACAGTACATATGTTATCTTTTATGTTTTTACATATACATACACTTAAGTACAACAAACACAAGTCCTGCTACTAACTAAAGCAAAATCCACTTGATCTTTTTCCTGAGGCTCACCGTCTTCTAGGTCAACCTGGATGACACGGGAAAACAAATATATAGGGGTGAGAATCCTAAAATTCTTAGTAGGGCGTCCCCAAAACATATACTAAAATTCATGCCATCGTCACCGCCCAACCACTTCGGTTTACTTAAAAAAAGGTGATCATGCATTACATAATAACTATTCATTTTTAAAGTTCAAAGTCAATCTTTCCAAGTGGGTTGCTTTTAAAAAAAAATCAATCATTTAGTACACCCTTACCATCAACTCATACTCATAGTAAGTAATGGCAAACAAAAAGAACCAATATGTATAAATATGTATATGCCCAATGTAATGAAATTATCTTTGATTGCCCTTGATGAATCAAAGGGGATCACATACTTCTCTATTTTTGCTAAAAGTCCAAGGACCTCAACTCACTCTATTTTCCTTCGACAAGCCAAAAGGATCTCACCTCTCTCTATTTGCCTCTCGACAAGTCAAAGGATCTCTGTTTCATTGTTTGCCCTTGACAAGTCAAAAGGATCTCACCTCCTCTATTTGCCCTCGACAAGTCAAAAGGATCTCGTGTTTCATTATTTGCCTTTAACAAGTCAAAAAGGATCCCAAGTTTCTTTTGACTATAGAATTTAATGCAGTACATCATTCATTGCATGCGTAAAACACATCCAGGCATCCATTCACAATGGACTTCTCATTTGTGTCCAATACATCAATCTCTAAACTGTCCAATATGCAATCATATGTCACAAGTCACATAGCCAAACAATCAACAAGTATCCATGTCATACTAGAGCCCAAAATACCATTATTTCATCAATTCAAAGCATTGTTGCATTTCCAACATAATAGCAATTTCACAACATTGTAGCACAATTTATTTACAAATAAAGCAATCAATTCAGGAGCTATAAAAATTCTCAAGGACACTTCAATGTGTCCCCAGGTCCCATAAAAATTTCAACACCAACGGAGGTTCTAACTCCCTCAATAAATTGTACAAATTCAGTGGTCAGAGACCACCAATTCAGTGAGACCAAGAATTCTCATAATGTTTAACCCTAGAAAATGATTGAATAAATGAACAATAAAATTTACAGTGATAAATATGTCCTTAACTTCGTGTAAAAATTTCAAAGGGTCATTCAATCAATTACTATGATAATAAATTCGGATAAGTTTACTTCAGTTTCAACAACAGATAGCATAGGAACATTTCGGTTTTTGATTTTTTTGAGGCATCAAAACTTAAAACTAACACTGAAGAAAATTCATGTAGTTATTTTAAGATGTTATCTTTAATATATAATTTTTGTAGCTCCTAAAAACAAGGAAAAATATACCAGAAAATTCATGCATAATGACTTGCAGACAACTAAGAATCCAGCAACCTAGTCCCAATTTCCTTTGATAAAAACCCTTTTCCAACACCACCCAAACACACCACAAAAATTCACACATCAATATCAACATATTATCCATCAATAAAACCAGAAATTTCGGACCTAGGTCATGCCAAAACAGATCAGAAAAATTTTACAAGGAAAAAAGCTAGAAACCCTACTTGTAGTAACCTATTAGCTCCTTGGCTTCAAGATTAACCAAGCTTGCTTCCCTCTCTCCAAAGCTCTCAATTCAACTTCAAAACCCTCTGATATCAGTGAGGTGTGAGGTACATCACAAGTTTTTCATGAGGAATAAAAATTTTATTTGGTTAGATTGATAGAGAATTGGGTGTAGAACAAGCTTAGTGAAGAACTTTTGATGATTCAACAACTCTAGCTTGGAGTTTTTGGGCTTGGAACTCAAGAACAAGCTCTTGAGGACAACAATGGTGGCTGCTCTCTTCTTCCTTTGACCACGAAATGCTCATCAAACTTGGAGAATAAGTTGTGACTTGGCTTGCTTTAATAAATGAAATGGAGATATTTTACAAAGTGATCATTATTTAGGTGACAAGGCAATAATGGATGGCTAAGATTTAATCTTGGATTCCAAGATTAAATCTTGGCCTTCCACATGTCTAAAGAGGTCGATATTATCCATTGGTTATGATGGAAATATCTTTGGTGTTAGAAACCGTATTTAAATTCACCGAACGGGTAAAACACCTTACCAATAAAATCGATATTGCCCGAAAATTAATTCTAAGCATAAAATTGTCATTCCCACACATTTCTAATCTTATTCTCATATTTTCCTAACTTTGGGCACTTTTGGCTGAATTTCCAGCTTTGACCGTCCGGGCACGGTAGGCGCAAGGTTACTATTCACCCTGAAATTTTTTTTTTGGATACGTCCGTGAGGTCACCCTTATCATTGCTAAACTGTTATATTTTTAAAATTATGACTAACAAAGCTCAAATTAATTTTTTAAATAATTTTCAAGGTGTTACAAGGGAGGGTTTGCCTTTGTAACTCTGAATTTTTGGTATTCTATGTCCACTTCTACTCAGGGTTCTGACTGGATTTCCTTCGGTATATGGATCCAATCTTCCATCATCCCGTTGGTTGCTGGGCCTGTTCTCTCATGGCAGCCACCATCTCACAGAAAGTGTCCATCATACCCGCTTCATTTTCGGCACCCTTCCTAGTACACCAATTTGAAGTCATCGTTCCTGTCACACCAAATAACAATTATTGAGTTATCAAGCTCAATACCGAGCTAAGTGTGGCAACAACGCACAACATTCCCACCAATGTCATACACATATATAGAATTATAATGCATGACATTGACTAAGGAAGCATAGCCAGTCCATTCCTCAAGGTCTTACAAGGATGACCTCTTACCATAATGTAACATCCTCCCAAGTACAACCTCATCCTTAAGTCATGGCATCGTACTTGAGAGTTGTTACTTATAAATGTGAGGACCTTTCTTAATTATCTATAGCAAGAATCGATCGAATCGTGCATTAACTACCTTGGTTCCATCAAAATATATAGCAAGAAATAACGTATTTATTTAATACAAGTCAAGTACAAAAGGAAGCTCTTTATAGGACATATGTTATCTTTTATATTTACAAACATATGCATACATTTAAGTACGAAATATATAGGTTTCCGCTACTAACTATTGCAAACTCCACTTTATTCTTTCCTTTAACGGCCTCGCCATCTTCTAGATCAACTTGGAGACGACATCTGGAAACAAACACATAGGGGTGAAAATTCTAAAATTCTCAGGTAGCATCCCCAAAACATATAATGAAACTCATGTCATCGTTATCATCCCAGCCACTTCGGTTTATTAGTAAAATTGTGAGCATGCAGCATATATCAAAGGTTCATTTTAAAGTTCAAGCATTCTTCCAAGTGGGTTTGTTTTACTTACTCAATCACTTAATATACACACGTAATACTACTGTAACACCCTAATAATTAACCTAATACACCTAGGTTGTATCTGATTAATTACTAGACTTTACTCTTTGCTTCAGTTCTTTAATCATACTTTGAAAATACTTAGTGAAATTACGAGCCATTTTTTTTAAAAACATGATTGAAAACGTGAGCCGCGCATAACGTGAACGACTAGCGGAATATAAAAAGACATATCAAAAATTAAATACATCATATCACATTGGCTCCATCATATAACATCCATAATTACATAACACATAATATTTTGCCTACCAACAGAGTTAGGCTAGGTGTAGGCAATCAAACAAAACATAAATAATATATGGATGGAAGGACATCCATTAATGGCACCTAGTAATAACACTCCAAGGATAGGGATAGATATTTGAAATATATGAGTGAAACTAGCAAGATCAAGTTCACTACCAGGTGAAAGCCTCAATGTGATTCATGAACGCTTCCTTCTGTTTTGAAGACGAGATGGAAAGAAAAATAGAGGGAGTGAGAAACTTATAAAAAGAATCTAGTAGGGTACTCACCTCATGATGCATTGTGTCATCATCATTGTCCCCAGGAACCTCGAGTTTCATTATGAAATAGTGAGCATGCTAAGATTGATTTATTAAGTTCGAAAATATACTTTATCGAGGTTCGTTTTTAATCATGCGTCTTATAATGCATCATAAACTTAGCATGTCATGTTTATAATGAACTTTTCCTTTCACATATAATAACATAGTTATGCATAAGACCACATCATATTCCTCATCATCATATCATAAATACTATGCATAGAAGAACATCATATTTCTCATCATCATCTCATAAATACTATGCATAGAAGAACATCATAATCACATAATACGTTACTTAGTTCCTTAGGTGACTTAAAGTTACTTTCATCATCATTTTCCTGGGCCACCCTATACTCCACCCTTTTGGGAGTAATCTAGGTTATGAGCTCATACCTTACTAGTCGTCACTAGCATATACTTATCCCTTTTGATAAGTTAAAATCCCAACTCTACCCTTTTGAGAGAACAGTGCTAGGGGGCAAAAATCACCTTTTCACCACCTATAGTCTGATGGGTCCAAAGGATCATTTTCTCAAGTTTAAGTCACCATTAAATCTTTGTATGTTATATCATAATACAATTCTTCATTCATAATCATCATAACATTTTCTCATTTATAGTCTTATGCCGAAATAATATATACCAATTGTAATCATGCATCTGGAGATTCCAGGAAAGAGAGGTGGGTCACAATGGACACGCTTAAATACCAAGTATTTCCTAGCCGAACCTTTCCAAATTACACTTTTAATAATATACTTTCTTCCAGCAACAAAGAATATTTCATTATTTCATGCATAAGCATTCTCATTGTTTGCAGCAACTATAACATGCAAGCCCGGAAATCATTCAATGACGTCAAATACTTAATAAGCATCAAATCACTACATAGATTATCATTTAAAACATCAAAGAGGCATCATCATAAATCCTTATTGAAAAGCTATCTTAAACAACCGAAACTCTAGAATTGGGCAACCTTAATTATTGAACTAATTAATTATGCATCTAAGGGACTTATTACCATCAATTATAAGTCCTAAGAACATTATTAGACAATATGGGGCAGCATAGACAGTAAGTTATTCTTAAGGTTTTACGTGTGCTAGAAGTTGTGTTTTTAACCTTTCTCATTACCATCTTTCCTTATGATGCTAAAATTAATTACTAACCCAATTATGAATCATTCTCCCTTATCTAAACATAATAAAATCTGGTTCTTAAGGCCACTAAAGGTTTGGAAGAATTGCATAAATTTCATTATCTAGAGTTCTAGAAATCTTGCTTTACCTTGTTTTATATAGCTAGTTTCTCTTCTAACTTGCATATAATTTTTCCCTCATCAATAAACATAATAATCACAACTTTAAACATATTAAATCATCATCATACATTGGTAATAAACTCAGATTAGTGGCTGAATCATGAACCTATCATAATCACATTTTAAGTGTACATGGAATACTAGTTTCTTGTAAAGTCTTTGCAAGGCCTCAAATTTCTTTTAGAAACTAATTCTTTTTGCTAAACTTGAAAGAATCTTCATGATTAAAATTCTCACTTAAGATAAAAGGAGCAAGTCTTGATCTTAAGAGATTTATGTGATATCTTAGAATCATAAACATGCTATGCAACCTCATTTTAATCTTGTCATTATAAGGTGATAACTTGGAATTATAAACATGATATGCAAATCCATTTCTTTATCTTTAAGATTTAAGGTGATGACTTGAAAATTAAACATGATGCAAGAGCTTGAAATATAAACATGATGCAAGAAACTGGAGCGGCGGTAGTCCGCATATGACCATGGAGGAAGAAGAATCTTAAGAAAGTTAGCGACGGTAATCCGCATGGACCTGAAGGGAGAAGAGAATTATTATTACATCTTTTTAAGCTCCAATCTCAAGACTTCTTAAAGAATCAATTCTTTAACTCCAATAATCTTATTTCTTTGCTTGTGATACTTGGGCAAGTCTTTGAGCTCTAGGATCTTTAGGTGATGACATAAAAATAAACATGTCATGCGTTGATTCTTTTAGCCATTATAAAATAAAGTGAGAACATAAAATAAATATGAGATGCAACTTCTTTATTATCTTTAGAGATTAAGTGACAACATGAAATATAAACATGAAATGCAAACTTGGAAATTTAAACATGAGTATGCAAGTCCATTTATTCATTCTTGAAATTTTAGTGATGACATAGAAAGTAAACATGATTATGCAAGGCATAAACTTAAACATGGATGCAAGTTCATTTGATTTCTTTACTAGAGCTCCTTTAAGACTTTATAGAAATACAAATTCAATGCAATATATATATCTTAGCAAGACAAAGTGAGAAATACATCTTTCAAGTTCTAAACTCAAGATCATAAAAACATCATAAAAATATTATTCTTTAAAGTTTTGCATCAAGTGGAACTTTCAAGCTTTAGAGGCCTAACTTGTGATGGATTCACAACCCACCTCAAGGTCCTCATCATCAAGCCATCATCTTAGTCCCACCTAGGCCATATGGCCGAATTGTTAAAGAAAAGGAAGAAGAAAACCAAATGGAAAAACTAGAGAAAATCCATGAAATCATCATTTTGAACCAAGAACAACACTTAGCAAAGCATAGAAATAAACTTAAAAACAACTCCCTACCTAATTTGATTTGAAGGAAAGGAATAGGACTTGGTTTCCTTGAGTGAAATGAAAGAAAATCTCTTTGAAAATGGGAGCAGAAATTTCGGCCAAGGAGGAGGAAGAAAGAAAGCTTTTGGTGCTCCTAAAACTAGAATTTGTGTAAGTTATGAGCAAGGCTTCCAAGGCTCCTCAAGTAAGCATATTTATAGAGGAATTCAAGCTCATGTATGACAAGAGGAGGAGGCATTTTCGGATTTTTCATGGGGAACAAAGGGAGGAAAATCATTTCTTGTTTAAGGCATGTTTTATGCCATGTTTTAGGGAATTTTTTGGCATTTTGTTTTAGTGCATTATCTTGCAATAATTCTAATGATTATGGCTGAATTATTTCGTGCATTACAGCCTCATGGAAGAGGGTTTTGTGTGTTCCATGTATTATTTAGGTGTAGGCAAGGTATTCATGCAATTTAGAGAATTTACGGTTAAGGGCTTAGGTGAATTAGTAAGCAATTTGAGTGTTTTAAAGCAATTTTAGGTTCTAATCAATTTAAATAAATAATTTTGACTCTAGATTAATAATTAGAATTTAATAAGCTTTAATTTGAGCCTAATATTGCTTAGGTTTGTTAGACAAATCAAAAATCTCAAAATTTGTAAAACTTACAAAGACGGGGTAAACGGTCATTTTACTTAAAAATTGCCCGAGACCACCGAGCTTAACCAATGGTTAATCATGGCTTAAAAACACCTTTTAAAACATTTTAGTGAGGTTCGGGCTAAGTGGCACACAAATCGGGTTAAAACTTGGGGCATTTTGGTCATTTCGGCGAGGCTCAAAATTATTCTTCTCCTCTATTAACACACATAACACAAACAATCCCTTATTATTATCAAAACATCCCCTTGAGGACGGGTGGGGCCCACGATCCTCATTTTGAGTAAAATAACCTCAGGGCATTTTGGTCATTTTACACGTACAGAAATTCGGGGTTTGCAATACTTGCACAAATTGCTCCTAACTTCTCTTCTAACGTTATATTCCTTTATTAAGGATTGTTTGGTCTCAAATTTTATATAAGAATTACCTAATTCGGTAATTTCTAACGATTGTAAAAATTCGAGGCGTTACACTACTCAATATCATAATATTACATTCTGAGATATACATGCCCTTAGTATATCGGAGGGGACTTTTTGCCCTTTACACATTAAAAGGGACTTTTCTGTGCCCTTTACACATAAAAGGGGACTTTGTCGTGCCCTTTACACATAAAAAGGGACTTTTTATCTACTTAACACATACATCATCATCAAACTTATATAAGTATTCTTCACAATATAATTTTTAATCAGGTCTCATAAACTAATCTTTTAGGTTGCTAGCATGCATTCACATACATCATACTTGAATCAAATGTCATTACATTACCAATTCAAGATTTGGGTTCATTTCCAGCAATTGGCAATTTCACATTTTCGAATTACAATTTATTTACATATCAAACAATCAATTCAAAGGCTATCAAAATTCTCTAAGACACTTCAATGTGTCCACAAGGTTCCTTAAAAATTTCAAATCAAAAGAGTTCTCTAACTATGTTAACAAAATTAGACAAATTTGGTGGTCAAAAACCACTTAACCTCAGCTCAAAACCCAAAATTCATAATTTTTAACTCTAGCAAATAATCGAATCAATTCAAAAGAAAAATCACAGTTACACTTCAAGATGTTATCAACACTCAGTAAAATTTCACAGGATAATTCAATCATTTACTATTGTAGAAAAATTAGACAAATTTTCAGCTTCAAGGAAAATTCAGGTAGCACATATATAGTCTCGGTTCATGGATTTTTTTGGCAGTGGAACTAGCCTAGGATGTTAGCTTCAACATATATTTTTTCTAACTCATGAAAATACCTACAATTATACCAGAAAATTCATGAACAATCACTACCAATAGGAACACCAAAAATCAGCAGCATAGACCAAAACCCGTTTTGACAAAAATGATATTTAACATCATCCAAACATCCCACCAAAATTAATACATCAGTATCCATATATTATCAACCCTTACAATAAAATTTTTTGGAATAATACCAATCAGAAATGTTCATAATAAATTTGGAAAGAAAAGGCCAAAGAAAACCCTACTTTTGGTGTCTAATGGATCCTTGGCTCCAAGATTGATCCCTTCCACTTTAAAGCTCCCAAATCAACCTCAAATCCTTCCTAAATTAGTGAGGAAGTAAGGTATCAAGGTGAGGATTGATGGAGATTAGAGATTTTAATTGGTTAGATTGATAGATTATGAGGAGTAGAACAAGTTTTGTGAAAAGATCTTGGTGTTTTAGTGATTTTGAGCTAGGGTTTTGCAAGTTTTGAAGCTTGTCAATGGAGGTTTGGAAGAAAGAAACATGGAGGCTATATTCTAGAGGTCTTGGTTGAAATTGGAGGTCTTGGAGTGATAAGGTTAGGTGGCTTATCTTTATCTTGATATAAATGTAGTATTTATGTAGGTAAAGTGTAATTTTCTTTCTTTTTAGGAAAAGAAATTATATGAATGGATAGGATTTGATTAGATAGTCAAAGAATGAATGTTGGCCAGCCACTTGGCTCATGATAAGTGGATCTCTTTGATTTAGGGAGCAAGTAGCTTTTTCTGTTAAAACTGCACATTGAAATTCCACCGAACGGATGTGATATTGGCTCCCGAGTAAAATATAATAAATGAAAGGCCATGATTGAAACTTACTTTTCAAGTTTCAGTCCTTGCCATCCACTTGGCATAAAGTGGTTGGTAAAGGTTACTTGGTCACCAAGTAACTTGTACTGTGTTAAAAACCGCACATCAAAACTCTACCGAACGGGTAAAACATCGTACTCCTGGTAGTCAAACATTATCTGAAAATTAATTCTAGGTATAACTTCTCATTCCTTATCATTTCTAACCTTAACCTTCTCTTTTCTCAGTCCCAGGAATTTCAGGTCGATGGGTTTTGTCCGACGGGCTCATGGGGCCCGCAAGGTCACTATTCACCCAGCCTGAAATTTTTTTAACATGTCCATTGGGTCATCCTCATCATTGCTAAAACTCAGGTTTTTAAAATTATGACTAATAAAACTCAAATTAATTTTTAAATAATTTTTAGGGTGTTACAGTTAACATAACATGGTTCTTAAAACAAAAATATTTTCACATGACATGTGAAAACATGTTAAAAAGATTGGGACTTAATGATAGTGAAAAATATATCGTGGAATGGATGAATATATACTCAACGTATTGAAGAAAATTCTCATATACAAGAAACCAAGGCTCAGATCTTTAGAAAGTAGCATGCGACTTAGAAAGTACATTTTGTAACACCCTCCCAAGTACAACATCATCTTTAAGTTGTAACATCCTCCCAAGTGCATTGTCATCCTTAAGTCATGACATTATTCTTAGGAGTTGTTACTTATAATTAGTGGACCTTTATTAGTTATCTATAGCAAGATCGATTGAATCATGAAGTAACTAATATTGATTCTATCAAAATGTGTAACAAAGAAACACATTTATTGAATACATAGCTGAGTACAAAAGAAAGCTCCTCTATGAGCTTTAGTGCATATCTAGTCTCTAATAGAGTTACATACATATCCATTTCACTAAATACAACCTAATACAAGCATTAACTACTACACTATTGCAATTTCGAGTTCTTTTGCGTAGCAGCATCATAGTCCTCTCGCTTAACCTAAACAACACGGAAACACAAACACATAGGGGTGAGAATTATACAATTCTTAGTGGGGCAACACAACCATAATATCATCGTTATCGCCCAGCCACTTCAGTTTATCAAGAAAATATGATCATGCAACACAAATTAGATATTCATTTTAAAGTTCTAAAATCATCCTTCCGAAGTGGGTAGCTTTTATTATTCAATCACGTATCATACTACTCAACATCATATAAACCCTATACTGCTAAATCACAACTTAACATATTGCCCTCAATATCTAGAATTCTTCACTTAGCACTCAAGATAAAGGACTATTTTAGGGTAATAATTGCATTTTCAGGACTAAGCTCATTCCTATACATGATCATTGGATTTACTTTCTCCAATTCTACAAGACCTATTCCTAGTCAGGTTTACTTTCACCGACTTAATTCAAGGGTAGTCAGGTTTACATTCCCCGACTAGTCAAGTTTACTTTCCCCAAACTGGATTTACTTTCTCCAGCCCAAGAATTATAAACCTTATGCTTTTCTTGTAGTAGGTTACTTTCCTCGACAACTGGATTTACTTTCTCCAACCCAAGAAACATAATCTTATGCTTTTCTTTCGCATATGAACAATTGTAATAAGCAATCATATCTATGTATGCCTAACCTCATCAATAAGTTCACATGCTTAATTATTCATATTCATATTCTTGTGCTCATGCCATACTAGTACAAGATGTCATTATTTCATCAATTCACAACATCAATTCATTTTCAGCATAATGGTAGATTTTACATATTTATAGCACAATTTATTTGCACATCAAACAATCAATTCAAAGGCTATAAAACTTCTCAAGGACACTTCAATGTGTCCACAAGGTTTCATAAAAATTTCAGGGCAAAAAGAGTTCTATAACTGTGTCAAAAAAATTAGACAATTTCAGTGCGTAGGAACCCCTTAACCTCAGCTCAGAACCGAAATCTCATAATTTTAAACCCTAGCAAATGATTGAATCAATTCAAAAGAAAAATCAAAGTCATAATTCAAGATGTTTTCAACACCCTGTAAAAATTTTGAAGGAAAAATCAATCATTTGCTATGTTAAAAAAATTATCAAAATTTTCAGCTTCAAGACTAGAAATCAGACAGCACATATATAGTCTAGGTTCATGATTTTTTTCAGGAAGTAGATGTCCAAAAAAGGCTCAATAAAATTCATGGAACTAGCGTAGGATGTTATCTTCAACATATATTTTTATAGCTCATTAAAATACCCACAAATATACCAGAAAATTCATGAACAATCACTACCAGTAGGAACACTAAAAAGCAGCATGACTCAAAATCTCTTTTCACAAAAATGATTTTTAACATCATCCAAACACACCACCAAAATTCATATATCAATATCCATGTATTATCAACCAATCCCATCAAAAATTTCAGACTTAACTCAATCAAAAATCATCAAAAAAAATTTGAGAAGAAAAGGCAAGGAAAACCCTACTTTTGGTGTCTAATGGATCCTTGGCTCCAAGATTGATTCCCTTCACTCCAAAACTCCCAAATCAAACCCAAAACCTTCCTAAATCAGTGAGGAAGTGAGGTATCAAGGTGAGAATTGATGGAGATTTGAGATTTTAATCGGTTAGATTTGTAGATATTGATGTGTAGAACAAGTTTAGTGAAAGAAGTTTATGGTTTTAGAAATCTTGGGCAAGTGTTTTGGTGAATTGAAATTGAAACTTGAGCTTATGAAGAAGACAAACAATGGTGGCTGCCCTCCTAGCATGATGCACGAAATTGTATTGGCTTCAAGGAGAAGTTTTTGTGGCTTTAAATGGTTTAGATTAGGTTGTAAGAATTGTTTAATATAAAATCTATAATCTTTGACTAAGAAAACAAGATGAATGACTAGGATTTGATCTTGTAATTTAAGATTAAATCCTAGCCTTACACTTGGCTCTAAAGGATAAACATTATCCTTTTACAAAGATTAAACTATCTTCGTGTTAGAAATTGCACACCAAAATTTCACTGAACGGGTGAAACACTTACCCAGGTAATCTGATATCACCCAAAATTTAACTCTAGGTATAATTCTCATTCCTTACCATTTCTAACCTTAACCATCTCTTTTCTCAATCCAGGCACTTCCTAGTCCTGGATTTGGGGTTTTGGTTGTCTTGAGGCCCATGGGTCCGCAAGATTACTATTCACCCCTGCCAAATTTTTTTTTTTTTTTTGCATAGGTCCGTTGGCCTCATTATTGCTAAACTATTAGAACTTTAAAATTATGACTAATAAAGCTCAAATTAATTTTAAATAATTTTTGGGGTGTTACATAAGTCATGACATTATACTTAGGAGTCATTACTCCTAAATTAGCGGATTTTTTTTAATTATCTATGGCAAGATTGATTCGAATCGTGAAGTAACTAATTCGTGATTCTATTAAAATATATAACACAGAAACAAAATATTTATTGAATACAAAGTCAAGTACAAAAGGAAGCTCTTCTATGAGCTTTAATACACATATTACCGACGTATACATATGACTAAGTATAATCGATACAAGCCTCATTGCCTTAAACTACTTCAAATCTAATTTCTCTCGTGTAGTAGCCTCATTGTTTTCTGATCAACCTGGAGATGGAACGGAAACACACACATAGGGGTGAGAATTCTAAAATTCTCAGTAGGTATCCAATATGTATACTAAAATAAGTCCATGTCATCGTCATCGTCCAAGCCACTTCGGTTTATTAAGAAAATAAGATCATATTCCATAACAATGGTTCATTTTAGGGTTCAAAATCATCCTTTTGAAGTGGGTTTCTTTTAAACATTCAATCACTTACTATACATATGTCACAGTGCTCAACATCATAAAAATTCATTCTAGACAAATAATTCAATAAATTATGCATATGCATAGGATAAATGCTATCTTTCTTAACTTCATGTGCCCTTGATAGGTCAAAGGGAATCTCAAGTTATAGTCTCAATCCTAAGTAATTCCCATTCATTCCTCATAAACCAATCTTTGCTTCCTCTAGCATGCCTTTATATATTATAAGTCACATACTCAAATATTCACATTCAAGTATTCATGTTATACTAGAACCAAAATGCCATTATCTCTTTAATTCAAGGCTTTTTAGTTCATTTCTAGCACAATGGCAGATTTTACATGTATGGAGCAAAATTTAATTTATATATCAAACAATCAATTCCAAGGCTACAAAAATTATCAATGACACTTCAATGTGTCCATAAGGTCCTGTAAAAATTTAAGAGCAAGAATCATTCTCTAACTACATTAACAAAATTCTACAAATTCAAAGGTCAGAAACTAGTTGTTTTCAATCACAGCCAAATGTCTCAATTTTATTACCTAATCAAATGAGCATATAAAGTCCTACAAAAATTCAGAGTTGGACTTCAATATGTCCTCAACACCCTGTAAAAATTTCAAATGAAAATTTGATCATTTGATATAGTAACAAAATTAGACAAATTTATAGCTTCAAATTTGGCTATGCAGGCAGAGACCCTAGCTATCTTGGATTCTGATCTTTAGAAAATAGTAAAGTCATTTTGAAGACCCAAGAAAAATACTGAAAACACTTTAACATGTTAGTTTCATCATATAAAATTTTCAGCTTGATAATATATCTACAAACACTTCAGAAAAATCATGAACCATAACCTATCTACACAAATCCAAGAATTCCAACAGCTAATTCAAAACTTCTTTTAACAAAAAAGGTTTTCTAACATCATTCTAACACTTCTCCAAATTAGACACATCAATATCTATATATTTTCAATCAATACAACCAAAAATATTAAATTAAATCAGTGACTAAATGGTAGAAAGAGATTTGAAAAGAAAGGGTTCAAAAAACCCTACTTTTTAGAGCTTTAGAGATCTTGACTCCAAAGGATGCTCCATGAATGATTTCCCTCATTTCAAGGCCCCCAAACTAACACCAAACTGGAGAAGGGTGTGAGATATCAAAGTGAGAAATGGTGAGGAATTGGAATTCCAATCGATTAGATTGATAGATCTTGATGAGCAATTAAAGTTTTGTGAAGAGATCTTGAGGTTTTATCAAGTTTAGGCTAGAATTTTGAGGATTTGAAACTTGTTAATGATGGTTTAGAAGAAAGAAAATGGTGGTTGTATGGTTAGCTAACTTCAGAGAATGTAAGGCCTCAAGGATAAGGTTTGGTGGCTTTAAATGGTTTTAGTGTAGATTTTAAACATTCTTTAATATAAAGTCTAATTAATTCCAAAAAGAAAATAAGATGGATGGCTAGGATTTGATCTTGTTAATCAAGATTGAATCTTAGCCATCCACTTGATTTAAATGGTTAGACATTATCCAAATCTTAAAGACTAAGCTTTCTTTTAGTGTAAAAATCACACTCCAAAATTTTACCAAATGGGTGAAACACCATACTCAGGTAATGAGATATTGTCCAAAATTAAATTCTAGGTATAAAATCTTCATTTCTAACTATTTTTAACCTTAACCCTATCGTTTCTCAATGGGCAGTCCCTAGATTTAGGGTTTTAGCTGTCCAAGACAGCCTGAGGCTCGTAAGCCACTATTTACTTTTTTTACACATCTATTGGACTATCCTCATCATTACTAAAACTGTCATATTTTTTAAATTCTCACTAATTAAATTCAAATTAATTTTTAAATAATTTTTGGGGTGTTACACATTTCAAGTGAAGTTTTCAATCTAACTTTAAAGTGTGTACTACAAGCTTCAATCATCATGATCGCAATCATATCATCATCTACAAGCTCTGATTGAAGACTAGAAGATTGAAGAAATATTCAAACTCGAGCGCTCTTCAGAAAGCATGTTTCACAAGTGAAATGGTGCACTTTATAGGGAGGGAAATTTGAAATTCAAATTTAAAGTCAAATCCAGTCACAATCTAACGTGATATTTCTTCTACCAACTTGGTCAACTACTCCAGTTTCTAGAAGGACGTTCAGAAAGTAAAAAGTAGTTTCTGAAAGTGCCTCATAAACCTCTATTTCCCAATGGCTTCTGACTGTCTGACAGCATTGAGCTATTCCTTTAGATTATGTCTTCCAAGACACAAAAGATCAACACGTGTCACTTGGAAAATAGATTAAGGTAATGGTCATAAATGCATATCAACTATAAATAGAGATGTTGTACCTCAAATCAAAGAGACTTTTGCGAGGAAGAAGTGATGAAACACTGAAAATTTTCTCCTCATCTTTCTGTAAAGACATTACCTGCTTGTAATCAGTTTCATACTTGTAAAAATCTTTTTTGTACATTCTTAATAGATCATATGTTCTTCCTAGGAAGAATCCACTACAACATTTTTGTTCTTCGGCAACGGCAAAAAACCGTAGGTATATGTAAGAAAACCATTGCCTTTAGAATAGGCAACAGTTTGGCAATGGTTTTACAACTTGGGAGTATGCAACGTTACCTATTCCTTTAGGCAACGGTTTTATATTCGGCCATGGTAATAAAGACCGTTGCCTTTATCAATAGAATAGACAACGGTTTTACACTGTTAGTAATATTTGCTATTTGGAATATTTTTAAACCGTTGCCAAGTTTTAAGCAACAGTTTGCACCTGTTGCTATGATGAATATAAGTAACGGTTTAAAAAGCATTGATAGTTATAAGCAACGGTTTTTCACATATTGTCTATCTCAATTGGCAACGGTTTTATATTTAGTATTCTTATTGATAGGAAATGGTTTTACAAGTGTTGTCTATCCTAATAGACAACGGTTTTATACATGATACTAGTATTTATAAGAAACAATTTTACAAGTGTTGCCTATTTCAATATTTTTTTTTTTAGTAATATGTTGGTTTAAATAATAATATTACAATAAAAACAAAACATTGTAAATCAATTTACCCATGACAAGCACAAATATATAATTATCAAATCCTATTTTTAAATCCATATGATCCATGTACACACATTAATGACCTTTAATAAGTGGCATACAAACTAAGTTATGACATCTACAAAATACTATTTCAAAGTCACATAACAAAAGGATATAAACCATGATAACATCTAATTAAATATTGATAGTTACAAAATAATATTTACTATGTACAAAAAGCCATGAAGAGCAATATTGAAGTCCTTTATCATCACAAAAGATGTTGATCTCTTTCACTCATTGGGTTCTTCCTCTCTTTCAACATGATTTTGCTAAAAAACCATGAAATTAAACACCATAAACATATAATTAATAAAACAAGATAAGGGTCAATATAAGCAAAAGACACACACACACACATATATATACAAGCGACTTTACAAAAATTTTAGTAATAACAATTGGAGTAAACACTAATCAAGAGAAATAATAAGTAATTTAGTCACCACAACATAAGAGCACATCATGCATTAAAAAATGTGCTACAATACTCATAACAACAAGCATAGTATAATAAAAACCAAAGTCAAACTATAACACAACACTTCTCACTAAAATATACAATATATACTCAGTCAATCTACATTATTTAATCCATTTCAAACCTATTTTTTCCTTTTTGATCTCATTGTGCCCTTTGAGGACGAGAATTAAAATTAATAAGAAAAATAAAACAGAAAAGGTAATATCACTAAGCTAGCAATGAAAATCCATGCTTACATCCTGTACTACACAATAATAAAACCAAAGACAAAATGACAGGAGGGGAAGAAAAGGCAAATGCAAAAGCTAAAACCTTAAGGTTCAAACACTTGATTGATGATGCCAAGGCAAGAAAATTCTATTAGTTCCCGTGTAAGCCTTCAGATCATCTATTGAAGAGTTACATCAAGTATCCCCATAGAAACTTTAGGTTGGTAATGTTCATTTGTCTCCACTTCTTCAATTTCCTAGAACTTTCTATTACAATAAAGATAGTTGCACAAACTTAAACAATCCACACATACACTACTGCACAAATGTGTTTTTTTTTTATAGAGAATAATTTTCTTGTAAAAATATATAAACAAATAGCCCACACACATCAATGGATGGCAGCATTTAACAACATATCAAGAGAGCATAAAATAGCATAATGAAAGCAACATCATCATGAGAAGAAATTTAACCTTCTTTGACATGTAAGAATAAGAAACTAAAATATGTAAGGGCAATGATACTAATTTGTAGGCACTGAAACCAATTATCAAATCCACTAGAACAATAAATTGTATATTAAGACTCTAAGCCATCAATTGAAATTACTATAAAATAAATTAAACCCTTGTAACGTTGTAACGCTACACGGAAGATGATGATGATGGAATCAGACTAGAACGGCCACTTCGATGGATGCAGATGGGTAGTAGTAGTAGTACCTAAACCTGAATCCACGGATGGAGATGATGGACTCAACAGGAAGGAGTAGGACTACTATTGTCAACTGGTGCCAGAGAAACTGGTCAAGTTGCTGAGGGATCACAAAAGAACTTGTAGGTCAAAGATAAGTAAGTGTCCCATATTAGTATCACACTAAAAAGGCTCTTATATGTGTATATGCATGCATTAAAATGAAATATTAATTAACCTTGAGGACTAGGAGTTGGAGCAAATCTTGAGGGATAGACTAATGCAGGTGAGGGATGGTCCAAGTGACACCGTCCTGATAATATATACAAAATGTCTATATAAGAATTTTTGGGCACAAATAATGTTGTAACCATAATTGAAATTTTGCATTTTTAGCATTACCTAGAGTAGGAAGTAGTCAACCTAAGCCTACAAAACAAGAAACTACAATAATAATTTACAACAATTCATAAACCGTTGCTTATATATATTAAGAGTACGGTTTTATGCTATTGCAATAACATATTAAACAAATTCATCTACACCAGCAACGGTAAAATAAATCGTGGCCATAGGCCCTTTTAAGCAATGGGTTTTTAGGCATTCCCAAGTTTGGCGTTGCCATAGCCCAGAAATGTTGTAGTGATCATTAGAAAGAAGTCATTTAAGTTTTAAGGTCTACTATTGTTCATCTTATGAAAACTTGAGTGTTGGTTAGTTTGAGTGTCAAACTCAAACACAAACCTTTGTAACCCTAATCCAGGAGTGGTCGTTATGAGTTACCTTGTTAGCTTGGAGAGGCGTCAAAGACTACTCAAGTGTAATAGTAGAGTGAGCTATTGGTCACTGTTAGCTTAAAGACTACTCATTGTGACAGTAGAGTTAGCTACTAGTCACTTTTAAGAGCTTGGGAAGGCTAATATAAAGACTATCCAACTTTCTTAGGTTGAGAAAGATTTTAATGGAACTCAACGGTGGTTGAGAACTGGATAGAGACAAGTTGGCTGAACCAATATAAACATACCTGTATAGTATCTTCTTCTCCCTTAACTCCCTTTATTTACCAATTTGTGCATCTTATATTGTGTTTCCTGAAAAACTTGTTCATATGTGTTTCTGCTACACTTCAAGTTCAATACAGGTAGTTGTTGTTTAAGTTTTTAGAAAATGAAAAGGAAAAAAAAGGCGAATCACGATTCAACCCCCTTTCGTGCGGTTTCTACCTACAAAAAAAATGCAAAGTTGATTGAAAATTTTTTTTCTAGAAAATCTTGGTTGAAAATGTGCCACATTGCAAATTAAGGGCCTATAATTGGATAGGGTTGGACAAAGTGTATCCTTAAGCATTTGTGCTCTTAGTGTATGCATTTGCTCTCCTTTGACTAAAGGTTTAGCTCCCTGGCATGTATAATTATCCACCTTCACCTGAGCTCCATTATAACCAAAGATAAGTCCTCTTGATTCAGCATGCATGTGTGTGTGACGAATGGAGAATGAGATCTGGCAAGCCTATGGAAATATATTTTCATTTAAGGTGATTTAGTGAGCATCATAACCCAAAACACTTGAGTGAATGAGGGGCAAACGCTATCCTTGGAAAGATTTTCGTACTTGGCATTAGCTCCAGAAAGCTTCAAGTGTTTAATGTTTTGAGTGATAAAAAAAACCAATTTCGTGAAAATATTTTGAAGAAGGACTAATCTATTACTTGAGTTTCTTGAAGCACTAAACAGGACTATTCATGTTTGCATACTTGTTCTTAAAACGAGAATATTTTTACGATGACATGTGTAAACATGATTAATCTCATTTAAAGAGATTTAGAACTCAAAGCAAGTGAAAATCAATCATGAAATGAACGTTTCTATGCTAAACGCATGAAAAAAAATAATCAAGAATAAGAAACCAAGGTTTAGATGTTCAGAAGCTATGCCACGACTTCAGAAAGTAAGATTCAAATGAAGATTTCAATCAAACTCTGAAGAAAAGTGTTGTTATCATCTTCAATCATCATGATCATGATCATTTCCTTACAACAAGCTCTTATTGAAGAATAGAAGATCAAATGGATTGTCCAAAATGAGAGAGCACTTCAAAAGCACGTTTACTATAAATGATGCACTTTACAAAAATGGGAGGGAAAATATGAAATTCAAATTTAAAGTCAAACTTAGTCAAGGATTGATAATGACATCTCTTTTCAACTTGGTCAACTGCCTTAGCTTCTAGAAGGAAAAGTTTAAAAACCTCATTCAGAAAACAAAAAGTAGTTTTTGAAGATGGACTCAGAAAGCTCTATTAGACAATGACTTCTACAACTACAAAAAGTAACTCTAACACAAAGCTACTCTTCTAGACTTCATTTCCAAGACACAAGAAGAAGATCAACATGTGTCACTAGGAAAACCGATCAAAGGTAACGATCATAAATGAATATCAAGTATAAAAGAAGATGTTATGCTTACAACAAAAAGACTTTACTTAACACAACATACTAAAACATTGAAGAAATTTCCTCTCATCTTCTCTAAAACTATTACAACTTGTAATCAGCTTCAACTATGTAAAAATCTTCTTTCTATGTTCTCATTAGATAACATCTTCTTCCTTGGAAGAATCATTAGAAAGAAGTTATTCAAGTTTTCAGTTCTAATATTGTTTATTCTAAGAAAACTTGAGTGTTTGATAGTTTGAGTGATCCAACCCAAACACAACCTTTGTAACCCGATCCGGTAGTGATAATTTTGAGATAGCTTGAAGAGGGTAGTCAAAGACTAATTAAAGGTGAAGGAGGTGAGCTGCTAGTCATCCTGAGTTAGCTTGAAGAAACTAGTTAAAGACTAATTGCAAGTGAAAGTAGAGTGAGCTACTAATCATGTAAAGATAGCTTGACAAGGCTATTGAAAGACTATCTAACTTTCTTAGGCTTAAGAAAGGGTTTTTTGGTGGAACTCAATGATTATTAAGAACTGGATATAGGCAAGTTGGTCAAATTAGTATAAAAACTCTTGTGTAGTATCTCCTCTCCCTGAATCTCCCTTATATTTTGTTTTGTGCTTATTGTATTTATTTCTCTGAAAAAATTATTTAATCTTGTGTTTATTACATCTGTTTTAGTTTAGAAAGTTATTTTTTGATGCTTACTAATGTTATTTTCGCTACACTTCAAGTTTATACTTGATAGTTTCTGTTTAAGCTTTTTAGAATCCAAAAGGGAAAGAAAAGGAAAGGCACAATTCAACTCCCCCTTCTCTTGCACTTTCAACCTACAATTGCCATTGAAGCTCAAGCTTCTAAGGGGTTAAGCAATCTAACAATTATAAAGGACAAAGATCCCAGGGATAATTGGCACAAAATATTTATATTTAGAAGGACACTCCATAAATAGACTGTCATTCTTTGATGGTGGAGACTATGCGTATTGGAGAGAAAAAATGGAGCTAGTCATAAAATACACAAGTCTTGACTTATGGGAAATCATTCAAGAAAGGAGACTACATCTCCATGGAGGAAGTTCCAGAAACTGATGATACACCCTCCACCTCCAGAGAAGTTCCCAAAAGTAGATGGACAGAGTAACACAAGGCAAGAGTTTAGTTGAACTCAAAGGCCAAATGCCTATGTAAGTATGCATTGAGCAAAGCTGAATATAATAAAATCATTGCTTATGACATGGCTAAAGAAATCTGGACAGACTTCATATGCTGCATGAAGGTCCTGATCAAGTCAAGGTGACAAAGATCAATATGTTGGTCTATCAACATAAGATGTTTAAACTAATAGAGCAAGAAAATATTGATGACATGACCACTAGGTTCATGCACATAGTGAACCAACTCAAAGGTTTGGGTAAGAGATACTCAAACTTTGAGATGGTAAGGAAGATCCTAGAAGCCTTCCAAGCAAAATGGCTTCCCAAGGTCAAGCCATTACAGAAGCCAAAGATCTTCAATCCCTTGGCCTAGATGCTCTCATTAGGTCTCTTAAAATCCATGAGGTTGTGCTCTCTAAGATTCATAGTGAAACTATGAAGAAAAGCAAATCATGGCCCTAAAGTCATCACACTAGAAACAAAGCAAAGGTAAAGCAATGAAAGTTGCTGAAACCTCTGATGAAGAAGAAGAATCAGAAGATGAGTCTGAAGAAGGGACACTTCAAGATTGATTGTCCTAAGCTCAAAGGTCTATAGAAAAATTTCTCATCAAAAAATAAGAAAATGTTAGCTACCTGGAGTGACAGAGGAAGAGAAAGAAGATTTAGAATGCCAAGACGAGCATGAAGAGATAACAAACTTATGCTTCATAGCAGTCTACTCTTTAGAAGGAGAACCTGAGGTAAAGACATCCTCTAAATCTAATCTCTCTTATGATGAATTACTAGCTTTATATGATGAATTGATAGAGAATTCTTAGACCCTATCCTGTCACTATCTCAACCTTAAAAAGAACCATTAGAAAGTGGTTCTAGAACTTGAAAAGGCCAAATTAGATGTTGAGAATCTATGGCTGAGAAAGAAGAAATAAAAGGATAAAAAAAAAGTTTTTAAATGTTAAACTCAAAGCCTTAGATGTAGAAGTCACTGAAAAAAATCAAAAAACTCATAAAGTTATTTCTAAACTCGAAAAGACTTTAAGACTTCACAAATCTTATCTTGAAAATATGGTAAATGGCTCCAAGAATGTTGAGTTGGTGCTTGGTGGTCAAAGGCCTTATTTTCAAAAGACTAGATTGGGATATGAGAGTGAGATGGATGAGAAAGCAAAAATCAATCTCATCAAAGAAACTAAAGAACAAAGTTTCTTGTACTTTTTGCCACAAGAAGGGACACCCACCTGACAAGTGTTTTATGAGAAAGAAGTCTATAAAATAGGTTAGAAAACCTCCCCCAAGGAAAACTAACCCAAGAGGACCCAAGAAAGTCTGGGTACCTACATTAAAAACTATTTTTATTAGGTGTGTCTGAGAATGCACATTAATAAAGATAACAAATGGTACATGGACAATGGTTGCTCAGACATATGTTAGGATCCAGAAAGTGGTTCAAAAACTTGAAGCCCAAGAACTCTAGATCAATAAACTTCGCTGATGGAGGTAAGGCCAAGGTCATAGGTATAGGAAATGTTGATAAGGATGATGCTCACTAAATTTCTAATGTTTTACTTGTTGATGGTTTCTCACAATTTTTGAGCATTAACCAATTCGAGCAAAGTTTTAATGTTTTATTTAATGCTCATGCTTGTAAAATCGTAAATCCCACTTTCTGGACAAGTCATTTTATCTGGCAAGAGACATGATAATACCTATGTGTTATTCTTTGATGACTTTCTAGATCAAGATGTAAAATGTCTTGCATCCTTCATAGATGATAAGTGGTTGTGGCATAAGAAGCTTGAACATGCATATATAAAGCTTATTTCAGAGTTATGTTAGAACGAGCTTGTTAAAGGCATGCCAAAGATTAGATATGATAAGGATTCAACTTGTGATTTCTATGAGAAATATACTTTCTGAAGTTGCATTCTACTCTATGAAGATCTGAGTATTCTACTTTATGAACATGTCATCCACATAAAGCAAGAGAATTATGAAATCACTATCAGAATTTCTTGATAAATACACAATGGTTCAAAGTAGTCTTACTATACCCATGATCCACCATAAAAGAATCAAATTTCTTGTACCATTGCCTTGGTGCTTGCTTGAGGCCATAGAGACTTTTCTTCATTTTGCACACAAGTTGCTCCTTTCCCTTAACCTTGAAACCCTCTAGTTGTTCCATATAAATTTCCTCCTCCAAGTTACCATGAAGGAATGCGATCTTCACATCAAGCGCTCAACCTCTAAATACAAGCTTGTTGCTAAAAATAGAGGACATTTTCACCACTAGTGAGAAAATCACTTCAAAATCAATTCCTTTCTTCTGCTCAAAACCTTTCACAACCAACCTTGCTTTGTACCTTGGCTATGAGGCATTATCTTCAATTTTCAGCTTGAACACCCATTTATTTTTTAGTGTTTTTTTACCCTTTGGCAACTTCATCAACTCAAAGATGTGATTCTCATGTAAGGAATTCATTTCCTCTTGCATGACCTTCAACCATTTGTCTTTGTGCTCATTAGAAATAGCCTCTTGGTACCTCTCTAGCTCCTTACTATTAGAGATTGTCACATACTTCTAAAGGATATTTCTTAGAAGGCTGATGCGGTTTGTAGATCTTCTCAATTGTGGCTTAACTGGTAGTTCTGGTGAACTTTCTCAACTGGCGCCTCAGGAGTAGGTGTAGGCTCATCACCTATTGCTGGTATTTTAGCTTATAAATATGGCTTTGGTTATTTGAGTTTTGTTATCCTCCAAAAGTGGGAATAATCCTATGGGTAGCTTTTAAGAGTTGTCTATGTAAAGAAATATTTGTAAGAATGGTTTGCAACTTTAGCCATTCAAAAGTTGCGGATAGTGAAAGATTTCGAACTCCTTATAGGGTCGTGGATGTAGGCAGTTAAAGTCGAACCATGTTAAATTTTGTCTCCTTTATATTATTTTTCTTCCTGGATTGTTTCCTCTATTGAGAGGGAGTTAGTTCTTGTATTTGTTTGCTTTCGTTGCCCAATAGTGGTATCAGAGCCAAGGTTGGGCTTAGTTCTCAAAAGGCATGGACTACGGATGGGGGGATCAATGTGGTAGGTCTCACACTTAAAGGGGAGATTGTTAGGGTTAAGTGTGAGAGTTGAAGTCCCATATTGATTGAGAATGGACTAAGTGAGTAGTATATAATGTAGGAGGAGCCATGACTCATTGCCTTAAGATTTTGGGTCAAGATGTGACGTCCCCAGTGGTGTGGTGTACTCACTGAGCCCATTGGTTGTGTATCTCTCCTTAGAATCCCCCCTAATACATATGAATTTCTACAAGCTTTGAATTATGCTCTCTTTCCCATCCTTACCAACCCTAATTTTATCAAAATGTTCCAAACACTAAATGAAATACTTCTAGTCTTCTTATATGGAATAGGTGCTTCAGATTCAATAGGGAGTGAAGATTGACTATCATCACCCATACCACTACCACTACTAATACTAGCTTCAACATGTTGATCATAATTCATGACACTTGCTTCAGCGGTAGAAGAACCCTTATTTTATTTTAACATATTCATATTTAATTTTCAATCTAAATTACACTAGACAATCACAATAAAAACATTTTAAATTTCAAGCAACAAATTTTACAATCAAATGAACAATCTAGAGCTGATTCTCAGTTCAACTAAACAAAGCATATTTAAAAAAAAACACAAGATGAAAAAATAATAATACTCTTATACTTACAAAGATAGAGGTGTGAACTGTTGCTTTCTCTTAGTAGCGGCAGAAGTGTCTCGCTGAGTGGTGGAGGTCTTCTAGTGGAGGACAACATAATGTTTCGAGGAGACGTGGAGGTCTCTTGGCAGGTAACCCAGCGGTTAAATGGCAAAGTGGCTAGTGGCGAGAAATGAGAGTGAAAGAGTGAGATATGAGACTATGGGACAAGGCTGCGAAGGCTTGATTGCTTGAGTAAGGGAGACGAGAATTAAGAGACGAGAGTGAAAAAGTGCTTGAGTTGGGCAAACTTGCGAAGTGTTGGACCGTTGGAGGAGGTAGGCGGTGGCCTTGAGTTGGGAGAGGGGAGGGTGATGGCATCGCTTATGAAGACTTGAAGAAAAGTGAAGACTATAACTCTTAAAGACTAAAAAGTGAAAAGCGAAGGCAAGTGCTAAGTAGCAACCCTAGTGTTCTACTACTTATGTTATGATTTATGAAGACTGAAGGTTAGGCCACTAAACATCCCCTTGAGCTTAAGCATAGACGCTTCACATTTAGTAGTGAAATGGTCTATGGCTTGTGCCAAACTACCAAGCACTGGATTGGACTAGACTTGAGCATTCTATATAGGTTAGCGAATTGATCTGTAAATCCGTGGGAGAGCCCGTTTAGCCCATTGTTTAAGCAGTGTGGACCAAAAAAGTCCATAAGTTAGCAGACTAAAATTTTCTAGTCCATTTTGTGCAGGTTGTGAGTTAAATGGGTCTATCTGGAGATCGCGGCCTATATTCCTAGCTCTAAATACACTATATGAGCTAAACACTTGAATGACTTCTTTCTAACTATTTTCCCTAAGAAGAAAATATATCTAATAAGAGATTTGAAAGAAGATTTTTACAAAGCAAAAACTGATTATAAGTAGTAACAACTTTTACAAAGATGAAGGAGAGCTATTAAGTTCTTCAACAATTCAGCATAAAGTCTTAACCAAAAGTCTTAAGTTGTAATCCCATGATCTCTTTTTATACTTGACTTTCATTTATGACCGTTGCTCTTTATCTATTTTCTTAGTGACACATGTTGATATTCTTTTTGTGTCTTGGAAATACGTCTTGAAGAATAGCTTGGTTATGTCAAAGCCACTTTTGAAGTTGTAGAGACCATTGTCAAATAGAGGTTTCTGAGTCCATCTTCAAAACCACTTTTTGCTTTCAAAACAAGGTTTCTGAACTTTTTCTTCTAGAAACTGGAGTTGACCAAATTAAAAAGTGAGATGTTACTATCATCCCCTTTTTGGGTTTGACTTTAATTTGAAATTTGAATTTCCCTCATATTCTGTAAAGGTGAACCATTTAAGAGTAAATGTGCTTTCTAAAGCACTCTATTAGTTTTTGAACATTCCTCTGATCTTCAAAGCTTCAATTAGAGCTTGTTGCAGATTATATCATCACGATTAAAGATTGTAATCATAACTTGCTTTAGAGGATGATGGAATTATTCATTGTATATCAATTTCTAAAGACAAAGGTTAGTTTCTAGATCTGATACTTTTTCTTATTGTTGAAAGCTTTTCTTTGTGCGTCAACATCCTGACATCCATTTCAAGGCTTATTTATCACTTCATTTAAGTTCTAAATCTCATTGAATGAGACTAAACATGTTTACACATGATATTATGAAAATAAAACTTGTATAGAGGACTTGTATGTTAATGAGAATAGTCCTATTGAGTGCTCAAGAAGCTTAAGAAAAAGATTAGTCCTTCTACAAAACAGTTTAACAAAATTGGTTTGTTGTCACTCAAAACTCTAAGCAATAATGTTTTCTGAAGGGTTTTGGAGCTAACACATACACGTGAGAAAAGATAATAAATGAACTTTGTAACATCCCCTCCTGCTTTATGGTTTGATGACTATCCCAGAACCAACACGGTTTTTCAACGTGCTTTGTCCTCACTCACATGCTTCCTAGGAAACTTCCCAGGAGGTCACCCATCCCAAAAAGTCAAGCATGCTTAACTATGGAGTTCTTTCGTGATGGGCTACCAAAGAAAGATGCATCTTTGTGGCATAGGTAGTACCAATCAATTCATATAAGCCCTCCTTAACCCTCTAGTCCCATACCTATAGACTCAGATCCCTCTCATTCAGGTGTGTAATCGGTTCATTCATGTACTCCTCCGCTTGGAGGCAGGAGCCGCTCCTTGCTGTGCTTCCGCAGGCGATCACTCCCTGCCTCGTCCTCGGGCATTACATGCCCACCACTTCCACTTAGTTCGTCCTGGAACCACACTACTGGGAGAGGTGCAGGCTCTATACCATTTGTAACATCCCCTCCTGTTTTATGGATTGACTGTCCCCACAAACCAACACGGGTAGCGTGCTTTGTCCTCACTCACATCTTCCTAGGAAAACTTCCCAGGAGGTCACCCATCCCAAAATTACCCCAAGTCAAGCATGCTTAACTGGAGTTCTTCGTGATGGGCTACCAAAAGAAAGATGCATCTTTGTGGCATAGGTAGTACCAATCAATTCATATAAGTCTTCCTTAATGTATAGTCCCATACTTATGCAACTTAGGATCCCTCTCATTCAGGTGTGTAAGGGTTCATTCATGTACCCCTCCGCTTGGAGGCAAGAGCCACTCCTTGTCCATGCCTTCTCGATGCGATCACTCCCTGCCTCCTCCTCGGGCATTACATGCCCACCAGCTTCCACTTAGTTCGTCCCTGAACCCACACTGGGAGAGGTGCAGGCCTGATACCATTTGTAACATCCCCTACTGCTTTATGGATTGACGACTGTCCCCACAAACCAACACAGGTAGCGTGCTTTGTCCTCACTCACATCTTCCTAGGAAAACTTCCAGGAGGTCACCCATCCAAAATTACCCCAAGTCAAGCATGCTTAACTATGGAGTTCTTTCGTGATGGGCTCCGAAAAGAAAGATGCATCTTTGTGGCATAGGTAGTACCAATCAATTCATATAAGCCTTCCTTAACTGTATAGTCCCATACTTATACTCAGGATCCCTCTCATTCAGGTGTGTAACCGGTTCATTCATGTACCCCTCCGCTTGGAGGCAAGAGCCACTCGTTGTCCATGCCTTCTCACACCGATCACTCCTTGCCTCGTCCCGGGCGTTACATGATGTAACACCCTAATTTTCTAACCTAATTTTCTTTAGAAATTAATTGAGGTTTTTTTTAATAAGAATATTAAGTTTCTGAGGCATAGGAATGATGAGAACAACTTTAGGTTCGAACAAAAAAAATGTGAATAGTATTTTGCGGCTCAGGCCGGGAAAGCCAAAACCCTAATTGGACAGGAAATGCCTGAACTGAGAAAAGAGAGGGTTAAAGTTAGAAATAGTTATGAATAAGGATTTTATACCTGAATTTAATTTTTGGGTGATATTGGTTTAATCGGTACGGTTTTGCTAATTCGGCGAAATTTTGGTGTGCGATTTTTAACACCGAAATCTATTTTAATCTTTATAAAGTGAAGGAGTTTATCCATCTATATCAAGTGAATGGCTAAGATTCAATCTTGAATTACAAGATTGAATCATAGCCATCCAATTTACTTTCTTGGAGTCAAGATTATCCAATTACAAAATATCTTAGTCATTCATTAATGACAGGATAAATACAAGCTTTTTTTGCTTCCTCAAAAAGAAAGCACAAGTTTGGCCAGCTTCCAAGGAAAATAGCAACAGCCATACCTCCATTGTCAAGAGCTCAAGTTTCCATTTCAAAGCCATAAACACTAGCTTGGTGTTAGTGAAACTCCAAAATTCCTTCACTAAACTTGTTCTACACCTTGATCTCTCCAAATCTAACCGAACAAAATCTCTATTCCTCATCAAATCCTACCTTGCTACTTCACCCTCACTGAGTTAAGAAGGAGTTTGGACTGATTTGAGGAGTTTTGGGGAGCAAGAGGCAAGCTTAGAGCACCTTGGGGTCAAGGAGTCATTAGCTCACTAAAAGTAGGGTTTTTTCTGCGTTTTCTTGTGAAATTTTTCTGATCTATTTTGGCATGACCTAGGTCCAAAATTTCTGATGGTTTTGATGGATAATATGTTGATATTGATGTGTGAGTTTTGGTGGTGGGTTTGGATGGTGTTAAAAAGGGGTTTTTATCAAAGGAAATTGGAACTAGGTTTTGGATTTCTAGTTGTTCTGCAAGTAGTAATTATGCACGAATTTTCTGATATATTTCTGGGTAATTAGTGATCTAAAAAATGTATATGTTGTAGTGGACATCTTAAACTAACTACATGAATTTTATTAGGTGTTAATTTTAAAGTTTACTTCCTCAAAAAAATCAAGAACCGAAATGTGTCTAATGCTGTCCTGGATGTTGTAACAGAAGCAATAAATTTGTCCAATTTTATTATCATAGTAATTGATTGAGATACCTCATGAAATTTTTACACAAAGATAATAACATATTGAAGTGTCACTGTAAATTTTCTTGTGCATCGGTTCCATCAATTTCTAGGGTTAAAAATTGCAAGAACCCGTATCTGGCCTGAATTGGTGACCCCTGACCACCATATTTGTATATTTTAATGAAGTAATTATAGAACTCTGATTGTCCTGAAATTTTTACAGGTTATTCTAGACACATTGAAGTGTCATATATAATTTTTGTGACTCTTAGGATGGCTGTTTGAATACACCAATTAAATGTTGAACCTAGAACAGAAATTCTGCCAAGGTGCTAGAATGTGAAAATGGCTGAAATTTCATAATAGTATGATATTTATTCCAAGTCTATGGCATATGAATGCACACTAATTGCTTCAATTTCTTATTCATGAACCTCTAATATAATTGAATATTTAATTGTAAGGTAAACATGTTTTTGAGAAAAGAAAAAGGAATATATGATGCTGTTATGTGAACGTGAGAAATATTATGTATACATTATGCTTTGCATATTTGAACATATGGGGAAAAAAAACAAGGCTTAGAGGGGATAGAGAGGGAAGGCAAAAGTAAGGACTTCCCTAGAAAATTATAAGTCGGTAGACGTATCGACTAGGAATAGAACTATGTGTGATCCGGAAATGGAAAAAAATGAAGTCCGATGATCACGAATAGGAATGAGCTCATGTCCTAACGTCTATTGTCCTCTATGAAATTATTAAATGTGGATGCGGCTCTATGTGAAACTAAGCCTTCCCTATGTTGAGAAATGGAGAAAAAAAATACATGGAATTGAGTTTATGGTTGTACATAATAGTACCTGATTGACTACTGGTGCCATTCTAAGTTCTCATGATCTATAGATTTTAGGATTGCTATTTATGATCTTTATATGAATATTGTATATGCATGAACTCCTTATCTGTACTATGTGTAGCCTCTGGGAAACTACCTCTGAGAATTTTACAATATTCTCACCCCTGAGCTGTGTGTATTGTATTGTTCAAATCCTATGTCATCCCTGGTGTTCTTCTTTGACTTGCCACAATGGGTGTGGCAATACGAACAGGCATTGGACTCCATGTACACCGTTGGTTACTCCCAGTTCATATATATATGTTTTTCGATCGTTCCTTTAGTACTTCGGTGTTTGCCGTAGACTTCGACCCCACCTTCCCTTACGAGGGTGTGCCTCTCCATATGGCACATCCTGGCGTGTTTGAGGTTCCCCTTGCTCCACCCGCACACCCGCCAGTAGAAGCACCTGTTTCTTCGTCCTCCTCGTCCACTTGACCCTGAGGGCCCAGACGCTCCGGTAGAGGTGAGGTCATCGCACCGATGGCCAACGCTTCCTGTAAGAGGAGGCGAGATTTGGAGACTGTTGGCATGTACATAGCGGTAGTGTTGTGTTAGGGCTTTACCAGCCTAGCCGATGTATTATTAGTTTTCTTTTGCTCCGTTGTATCTATGTGATATTTTGTCTGTCTTAGTATTTGAGCAGGTTAGGTGTTTCGGTAGGGGACTAGCCTCGTTTGCTATAGAGTTTTGACTAGTTAGAGGTTGCTTCGTTGTTTTCCTTTCTTATGATGTATATATTGTAACCAAAACATGATGTCCATCTATATGAATATGATTGTGGTAGCATGTGTATCTAAACTCCTTTATCACTGTTAATTCCGACTAGTATAAATCAGACCAATACTCTGCTAATTACTATGTCAATACTCGAGTAAAACATGGTAATTGGGAGGGTGTTACAAACTTAATTGTGCATGTTCTGACATATGGGTAAAAAAAAGAAAAATACTTATGTCAAAATGAATGGAAAGGAAAAAAGAACTTCTCTTAAGATAATGTGAGTTGGTAGACGTCACCAGCTAGGAATAGATCTGTGAGATTAAAAAATGGAATAAAAAGAAAAATTGATGATCACGCATAAGAATGAGTACTAGTTAGCAATCTATTGCCCAGATGTGGTAATATCCATTGATACCAATTAGTATCAATTAAGTCTTCCCTATGTTGAAGGAAAAAGATAAAGCACATAGATGAGTTCTTTGGTCACAAGATAATTATATGATGATTTATTGATTCCATATTTGTTTTAAATAGATTTTTATGGTTGAAGCTATTGTTGATGTTATGTTTATGTATGAGGGAGTGCCCTATTTAGAATTATATAATATTCTTATCCCTATATTTGTATGTACTTTGTGTTGTCTTTAGATTCTCCAGATGTCATCTCTGTTATTTTCATTAACATGCCACAGTGGGAATGGCATTACAATCTAGTTTTGGATTTGATATTTCTTATGGCCAACTCCTAGATCTAAGTGTACATATTTCTCAGCTTGTTCATCTAGTGTCTTTTTAGTGCCCTCTATGATCCTGAGTTCCCATACAATGGGATGCCTCTACACCTAGCACACCTAGTTATTTTTGTACTCCGCCTACACCACCAGCACCCCCTATGGGGAATACCCCATCACAATCATCCTCGTTCACTCTGACTCCTCCACTGACTCGGTGCTCTAGTTGGAGGCAATGCCATCATCCTTTAGATTATTTAGGAGATATTGAAGACTAGCTATAGATAGCTATCATGTAGCTTAGTGGCTCAATCACCTGCTAATAGCTTTGCTTATTTTGCTTAAGACTCTTTATGTATTTATGTTCTTTTTGTTGGCTCTTAGGGTGGAATAAGTTATATCACAACTTTTGTTGTTTTTTGGGGTTGGCTTCTGAGTAGTTCTATTAGTTGTATGACTTGGCCTTTAGGATGCTTGTATATATCGTTTCTTCTATTGGGTTACTATTTCTGATGGTTCCACATGATGTATATATTGGTGGGCTTCTAATGGCCCACATTAGTACTTTAGATTGCTAATGCTACCTTTATTTACTTTATTTTTTTCACCTTATGACTAGTATGCACTATAGGAAACTATCTTAGACCATAATGGCAATATCTTATCCGCATATATGATATTCGACTAGTGTAAGTTAGGTAATGTAAGTAACATACTTCTAATTATTGTGTTAATACTTGAGTAAACACATGGTAGTTAGGAGGGCATTACAATGTCGATGTTGAAGACTTACTCGACATAAGGTATTTTCATGAAATAAAGGTAAGAACATGGAAGAAAAAGGGTAATAACCGTAATAGTGAAGTTCTTATGTCAAACATGAGAAAAGTTCGACATCGACGACCATGCTGAGTATAGTCCTTAGGGGAAACACAAGGCATGCTGGTGTAAAATTATTCTTGTTTTCACTTCAATTACTTGTGCTTTGACACTCAATATTTAGAAAATAAAAAAGAATCATGGTTCAAGTGTAATCACTTGTTCATATCTTGCTCATATTAAAAAACACTTGAACTTTGAGCAACTTGTATTTTGTTTGTATAACAGAAAAATTATTTAAAAATTAATTTGGGCTTTATTAGTCATAATTTTAAAAATCTGACCATTTTAGCAATGATGAGGACAATCCAAAGGATGTGTTAAAAAAAATTAAATAGTAACCTTGTGGGCCCCTGCCATTGGAGCAAGCCAAAACCCTATAATTGAACTAAGATGC
The DNA here is from genome assembly GCA_030441495.1 of Dalbergia oliveri. Classification (NCBI taxonomy): domain Eukaryota; kingdom Viridiplantae; phylum Streptophyta; class Magnoliopsida; order Fabales; family Fabaceae; genus Dalbergia; species Dalbergia oliveri. Next base: position 1,098,380 of record JAMLFY010000023.1, read on the forward strand.
CCAAAGCTGAGAAAACATAGGGTTAATGTTAGAAATAGTTATAAATAGAGATTTTATAACTAGAATTAAATTTTAGACAATATTACTTTTCGGGTATGGTATTTTACCCGTTCGGTAAAATCTCAATGTAGAGTTTCTTGCACTGAATGAAACTGCAGTGCAAGTTCGCTACCTAACTAGACAAGTGTGTGGTTAAAGTGAAGCCACACCATTTTCTTTAGCTAAGAATCAACAATAGCCATACAAAATTTTAATTTTAATTTCAAGTAAATAATTTTTGTGATGGAAAACTTATAAGACATCTTATAAGTTAAATGAAGAACACAAATCCTCATTTTTTCCCCAAAACTAGCCAAGCCCCCAAGACAGCCTCCTCACTTTGTTCTTCACCAAAGTATCATAAATCAATTAGAAATTCAAGCTATAACATCAAAAAGTACATAACCAAAGCCCAAACTACAACCTACCTCTAAGCTAGTCCCATGAATTTTCTTGAGTTGTGTTTCTAACTCCTAATGGTTTAAAAAAATTAGAAACCAAAGTAAACTATGTGCTTGAAATGTTGGAATAGAAGCTGTAAAGTTTGCTAATTTTTTTACCATACCAAACGATTGAATTATCACTTGAAATTTTTACATAGTATTGGACACATCTTGAAGTTCAACCATGATTTTTTTTGAATTGATTCAATCATTTGCTAGGTTTTAAAATTATGAATTTTGGGTTTTGAGTTGAGGTTAAGTGGTTTCTGAGCACCAAATTTGTCTAATTTTGTTAACAAAGTTAGAGAACTATTTTTGCTTTGAAATTTTTATAGGACCTTGGGGACACATTGAGGTGTCATGAGGAATTTTTATTGCCTTTGGATTGGTCATTTGGTATGAAAAATAAATTGTGCTACTTGAGTGAAAAATCTGCCAATGTGCTGGAATTATGATAATGCCTTGAATTAATGATATAATGATCTTGATTCAAGTTTGATGTGTATAAATGCATGCTATGGACTTTAAAGCTTGTTTTATGAGAAATGAATGAATGATATATATAGGTTTGAAGCATTATGAAATCAGAGATTTATGTTAATGCATATAGAAATGTGATGTATGTATATGTGAGCTTGAGGGTTGCATGTGTTGAGTGAAGAATGAAATCCCCTTTAGTATATTAAGGGGAAAGATACCCTATAGTATGTTAAGGGCATGGAGAGATTCCCTATAGTATGTTAAGGGCATGGAAATATCCCTTTTATTATGTCAATGACACGAAAAGATAGGAATGATGTATATGAGACCCCATTCGAAATACCAAGGGCACATACAATTAAGAATGGAATACTATGATGTTGAGTAGTATAACATATGTATATTAAGTGATTGAATAATAAAAGAGACCCGCTTCGAAGAATTGGTTTGTGAACTTTAAAATGAACCTTTGATACATGTTGCATGCTCACATTTTCTAAATAAACCAAAGTAGGGACGATAATGATGACATTACGAATTGTGTATTCGGGAATCACCCTACTAAGAATTTTATAATTCTCACCCCTATGTGTTTGTGTTTTGTTCGTCTCTAGGTTAAGCCAGAGGACTATGATGTTGCTACGCAAAGAACTGGAATTGCAATAGTGTAGTAGTTAATGTTTTTATTATGTTGTATTTAGTGGAATGGATATGTATGTAACTATATTAGAGAACGGAGGTGTATTTAAGCTCATAGAAGAACTTCCTTTTGTAGTTAACTATATATTCAATAAATGTTGTGTTTCTTTGTTATATATATTTCAATAGAATTATGCCTAGTTATTACACGCATTAATCGAGCTTGCCATAGATAGTAAAGAAAGGTCCATAAATTTATAAGTAACAAGTCCTAAGTGTAATGTTATGACTTAAGGATGATATTGTACTTGGGAAAATGTTCCAGTTTGCATTGCCATTGTCAACACCACATTGACAGAAAAGACTCCTTAGCATTTAATCTTTAAAAGCTTGGAAAAACAAAAAGAGGAATCACTTATGTTCCCAAATTGAGATTACAAAGCAAAGTTTGTCAAATTTATTTGTTTGTCGATGAAAATACAAGCTACACAATCAATAACTAATTCAATTATTTTGTAATTAATTGCAATAACAGTTGACAATGATAAAATATAGGTCAAATAAAATAGCATTGGCTAAATTTGTGTTGTCGTAAATTTTGGGTTCGGCTAAATCTATTAGAATAAACAAAGCCAAGAATGCAACTCATGCTTTGATCCCAAAGCGCAAGCGATTGCACCAAGGAAGGAATCTATCCATTTGTTATGAATTCTTCAAATGCTTAAAAGGACACAAGCTTTGAACAAAGGCAAAGTGTGGAATGGGAATTTTATTGATGAACAACAAATATTACAATAACTTCACACCAAAGCATCACAATAAAGTTTAGATGGAACAACTGCACCTACATAAATTAAAGTAGACTAGAAAATGAAAAGGAAATAAAAGATAAAAGTAGATAAAAGTGTTGTTATGTTGATCGGGGGATCCCTTTATTTTGCATCATTAAATACTCTTCAGCCTTCAATGACAATTGCTAAGGAAACTTGCAGCTTTCACTCGCATGTTAACTACTCCATTCATGAGTCAATTGAGTGAATGATAACTGCTTTACTCTACATGGTCCACTCACAGATAATGCCCACGATTTGATATTTAAGCAATAATAATAACCACATTCTTTGTGGCCCACTCACAAATAACCACCATAGTTTGGCTACTTTCTTATATCTAAAGGTAAATTATACTCACCTCCCTTAAAGTTTGTCAAAATTTAGCCCACCTCCTCTCAGTTGTCCAACCTACACTAACCTCCCATATTTTGCCCATTTTTAGGAAGAGTTACCAAAAATGCCCTCACCCTTTTCCTTCAAACCTTCCTCCCTCAATTTTCCATTTTCTCTCCTCCTCTTACCTTCACCTCCACCTCACCATCATCTTCCCTGGTATGTTTAGTCAACTATTTTCATTTTGAAATGAAAAATGAATACATACAATTTTCGGCTTATAGTTGCATATGAATCAGGATGTGAATGTAGCAAGTGTTTGTTTACTGTGTTTGAAGTTTGAGCATAGTCAATGGAGATTTCAAGGAGGCCAACCCTCGATTTATGCATGTTGTTCTCAACAAGTGTTTTAAATTGCGATTGCAATTTTCGATGCGGTCACGGTTATGGTTGTTTAGGTTTCAATAATGCAGCCATCGTGATGCGTATTGCGGTGATCTAGTGTGAAATTTTTGCATGTCTGCAACTTAAAAAGGAAACCGTTATCACCTGTTACAACCCTGATGTGGTCTGTTGCGCCCGATGCGGTCTTGTTATGGTTATGTTGTAGTCAATTTATGTGAAAATACATAATCCGGCAATTGCTGTCTAATGCGGTTGCGCTGCAGATTGCAACCACAATATTGCGTCCGCATTACATGATGCGAACCACATCATGTGATGCGCTCTAATTTAAAACACAGCTTAACTAACTAAGTTTGAGGGTCAAGTTGTACAGGATAAAGGATTGAATAAAATAAGATGAATAAAGGGTCAGTGAATCTTTACTTTGTGATCTTTGTATCAATATATGTACTCGGTTTGTGTTTCACGACGAATTCGTCTATGACTGAAGTTGCTGTAAAACAAATAGTAGAAAGATTTGATCCCTAAAGCATGAATTCGTTTTAATTCATGGAGGACTTGTGTTTGAAATTTGGCAATTTTTCTTCGTTGAAAATTTTTGTTGCCCATGCTACGCATTTTATTCGAAAAGAACCACGCATACATGGTAAACACTTAAAAAACTTGTCGCTATCTGCACAATTAGTGCGCAGAAATATAGAAATGGATAAGAGAGTTTTGTAATAAGTCCCTCACCTCCCTCGACATATGTTTTAGAGATGATGGGGCTAACGGAGGGAGGTGGTGGTTTGGTGGACTTGGAGTTTAGGGGAAGGGAGGAAATGAAGAGATGAGGGAGGAAGGTTTGAATGAATGGGATGAGGGCATTTTAAGTAACTTATCGTGAAAATTGGATGAAATAAGGGAGTTTATTGTAGGTTGGATAATTAGATGGAAAATAGGTTGAATTTTGACAAACTTCAATAGAAATGAGTGTAATTTATTCTATATATAATTTATCCTGAGCTTAATGTTACATGTTTCTAGACTTTAATCCATGCAATTGCTTTGTGAAACCCAATGCTATTTAATAAATCACACCTAGACTAAAACACGTTCGGCCCACAATTTTTTGGGTGATAACAATTTAATAATGAAATTAAATAGTATTTTAAATTAGCATTTTATTGATTTTTCGCGTGATTTTCTTTTTAAGTTTGTCTGATTAACGAGATTTTTTTTTCTTTTTTTTCCAACTCGTACAAATCTGCATAAACAAAGTCCTGATAACATATCACATTAGTTTAATTAATTTGACGTTTATTTTCTTAAATAAAGTTTTAGATTCAAGTCATATGAACGTAAAAATTAGCACAATATTTTGGTCTTATAACCTTACGTGAATCGCATTAATTAAAATGTTGATAATTTAGATAAACAAAAAAACTCACTAATACATCACTAATACATTACTCTTTTTTTTTTTTGATAAATCACTAATACATTACTCATTTAATATTAATAACAATAAAAATGAGAAGAAACAAAAAAAAAAAGCCGAGAAAAAACAGAAAGCTGAGGAAGGGTTAGATGATTGAAGCAGCCTTGATTGTTGCCAAATATTTGGGGAGGTTGTCTAGAACGCAGTGATGCAGACACCGACATGAGAGTTGATCTCTAATCGTGAACTGTTGGATCAACATGGTGATGAGTTTGTTCAACGGCTAATAACCTCCATTAACGGCTACATTAACGAACAACTATTTTGTTTTCGCTTTCCCCTGGTTTTGCGGTTAATTTGCGCGATTCGTAATCCGTCGAAAGGGACAACGTCGTCGCATACGGCCAAATTATTCGCCACTTATCACCTTAAAAATCAAAGTCGGTCCCACTCACCCATGTGCTCTTGCCCCTTTTTGTAGGTCCTCCCACGAAACACGTCGATGCTGCAATTTCATGAATAAAATGACTTGTGTGTCTAACCAAAAAAAACTTAAAATCAACAGCGACTTATGTGCTACCTTATGACTTGAAATATTTATTTATATTATCTCGTGGGAGTTTGTTCTTTTATTAGATGTATCATATAAAGAAAATAAGCTTATTCGAAATCTTGCATAAGATCTTAGATGTTTGTACATTTATATTTAAATTAACGTATATGCGTACCTAAAGTCTACGAATCTATTTGTTTTATTCTTCATGATGCATGATTTCTTTCCAAAGTTTTATTGTAACTGTATGGTCAGACAGTTTTTTTTTTAATTATTAAACTGTATGGTAAGTGTAAGACCATTATTATTATGTCAAATTTTACGTCAATGGATATTAAACTTCTTCATCAATATTTGGGGTGTATCCATCTAGTATATTTAAATAAACAATTTTTTTTTCAGTTCAAACCAATCTCTTAATTTTCATGCATGTTTGTATTTGCTGTTTTTCTTTTTCATTTTTGTAATTGATAGTCTAATACAAATATTGAAGACAGTTGATCGATCGGTTCATCTTAACTAATCTATTTAGGATTTAATTTTAATATATTATCAATGTAAAAACATTACATAATAATCCAATAATGTACTACTGTTATGGACGCATTATTAATACATGAAATGGCATTGAATCATCAGACCGAGGCAATTACAGAATGGTGGATAAACTTGCTACAACAGACCAGAGCTCTCCCAGAAGCTAAAACTATTTTGAGTAAATTGTTGATTGGCCCCTAGAATGTTTGGAAAGCACGCAATATGAAGGTATTTGAAGGCAAGGATTGTGGAGTACATGAAATTGTTTCCTCCTCCTTGAAATTGATCCAAGAACTCGGAATCTGAATTTTCTTCCTTTAGTCTTTGTTATTTGGTTACTTTCCTACTAATTGTTAGTAGTGATGTTAGGATTTCCCTTTCTCAGTTTTGCTTTTTGTCCTTGTGACCTTGGTTTAATTTTCTCATTTTCTAATGGAAAGCTCATCTATCTTTGTTAAAAAAAAAATAGCATCTACACACACTACCTGAAAATTCATGTAATTAGATAAATAGATTTGATTGAATGATGATATAAAAGAAATAGTTTATTTTACATTGTCAGTGTATCAAAATTAAACTCATTTATTTATACTTTTGCAACTAATTTACTTCGATTATTCTAAAAGAACATATTATGGCGTAAATTTATAATTTTAATGTAATTGGAATGATTCTTCTTTATAGAAATTTAAAGATTAGTATTTAAAAGTCAAAGTAATATTGGAGATGTTTAATTCATCAATACATGCACGTGAAAAAAAATGTGACAATAATTATAGTTACAATAAAATAATAATTAACCAACAAGTGAATTTCGCTTCTACATCTGCACTAAAAGTCATCATAGTGTTATATTTTTAGTTGTTATATGCTGGTGACAGGATTTATAAGTTTAATGTGAAGATAAAATTAAACACAGAAATTTATTAGCTTGTTGATTCTTTATTCATTAATTCGTAGAATTATGTGTCCGATGCTTAAAATAATTTGAATCTTAAAAAAAATAAATTTAATTTCTATGCACTGATGTAAAAAAATTTGCAATGTCATCCAATCAACTTATCTCATTTACATAATTTTTCCACGTAGTGTATATGAGATTTATTGACTTTTGCTGATATATCAATACATAATTTTATGATAATATAAGAAATTTTTATACTAGTATTAGAAATTATCCTCATTTTAAAAATTAAAAAATATAATTTACAAAATGTGCTTCCACACAATTTTATTTTTGGATAAGTGCTTCCACAATTTTTATTTAAGAGTTGATATGTGAAGCATTTTTTTTTCACAAAAAAGGCAATAATAAGTTTACAATTCAAGTATTGAAGATTGTTATTATATTTACCGAACCTGCATAATTACTTAAGAACTCTGTAGGTGTTCAAAAAATCCTGATGCCCTGAATTTGCTGATGTGATGACCCACATCGAAATTACCTAAACTTTAACCTAAAAAATATACCGTTGGGTAATTAAAGAAATGAAACTACATTTTTATCTTTTCATTTTGATTATTGTTTTCACTGATACATTATTATTGACGTGTAACTCGTGCAATAAATCGATTGGTTGCTATCAAATTTTAGTTATTTAGAAAAGTTAAATTTTGATGCATTGACAATTTTTTAATTAAATTCTCCTATTTAAATGATGTTTCAAGTATAAAAGATGACAACTCTTTGCCGAGTCTTTTATATGATAGTCTTTTAATTAAATTCTCCTATCCTCATATAGGTGAGTATAAAGGATGACAATTCTTGAAATTGATTGAATAATTATCTTTTTCGTGTTGTGCGTAATTTTGTGACTTTTCTCAAATTGAGAGTTTGAGTCTCTTATTATCAAAGAAAGTTAAAAAAGGAAAGAAAAGCTATCACGAGGCAAAACATGATGGGTTTTGTTGCTTTTTTTTAGATAGAGTTGTGATTGTTTCTGATTATTTTGGAAAAATAGTGTTAGCTATTGTTATTTATTATAAAATTTGAAAAAGCCACAAAATGACCAACAAAGTAAATGTAGTTACATGCATTTTTAACAAGACTTATTTGCTTATTTGATATTCTTACATACATGGGCAGAACATGACTATAGTATCAGTTCTCTTATCTATTTAGTATATCTTCTATATTCATGCTGATATTTGGATGTGTTTTTCATTTGTTTTAGGCTTTCCTATGGAAGTGCAAAATCCTGATCTGAATGGAAAGTTATGGCAAAACATTGTTACATCCAAAATAGTAAACCAAGACAATCTAAACCAAATATTAGCATGAACATAGAATATATACTACATAGATAATATAAAGGAATGATTACTATAGCCATGTTCTGCCTAACATATAAGATTATCAAATATGCTGCTATAGTTATAAATGCACATAACTAAGTCACTTTGTAGGTCATCTTGTGGTTTTTAAAAATTTAATAATCAAGTGTATTGAAGTATTTTAGACTGTGGTTAAGCCTTTTTCTCATAAATCTAATAAATTACTAGCTATTGGACAAATTTATCAGCATAAAGTGCACATTATAGATATAATATTAAATTACCACTTGGCCATTAGATTTTCTCACATAGGAGTATAATAGAGTCTGCAATATTTCAATACACTTGCACATGGGATTATTATAGGTTCACAAGCATGGTAAAGTCTTTTTATCTCAAAAATCTAATGAATGACTAGTTGTTTGACAAAGTTATCAACATAAAGTGCACAAATTATGAGCAGAAAAACACTTCTTATTAGCAAATGCCAACTTGTAAAAAATGTATTATAAAATGACTTAAGTTGGCAAAATCATTCTCTCTCTCTAGACATCTACCATTAATTAATCTCCATATACAACATCTATTTCATAAGTTCTACTTAATTAATTTTTAACTTAAATCTTCTTTTTTAAGAAGTAATAGTCTACTTTTTGTCTATCTTTTTACAATAGAAGAATTTTAAATACTGTTGTTGCAAAAAAAAAGGGTTCAACAATTCAACATTTATAACTTCAAATTAGTTAGTTTAAGAAACAAATACAACTAAAATTAGAAGAGGGAGGGAGGGAGGAGAGCTAGAGTTTCCAGTTTCCTTGGTTTAATGTGTTGAGACTGAGGGAGAGAGCTTTTTTCATGATAAGGGTGAAAGTAAGTGTTAGCTAAGAAAGTGAGTGAGGGAGAAGATTTCTCAAAAGCACAAGGGTCTAGTGTGATCCTTGATTTTTAATCTTCACAGTGCCCCATGTATATGCCTGTTCTTTATTTTTGTCTTCTTCCTCTAGCTGGCATATGATGTGCAAATGTTATGAGGAATTGTTATTCCTCCAACATTTCTCTTTCATCTAGACTTCTTAATCCTTGCATGTTACCTTTGTTTTTGCAATAAGAAAGAAAATAACCAATATTCAAATACAATGTTGGTTTGTGGTTACTTCTAAGGAATAATATTTGTATTACATATTTTACTTCCTTTATTTCATGTCATTATCATTGTTAGATTTAGATATCTTAAATGATGACAAACATTATAATTATTAATGCTCTCATTATATGCATTGACACTTTAAAGTTATATCACAAGGAATGTAACTCAACAATTGTCTCCTAAACAATTAGGAGACAATAGGCAATAGTAATACTATTTTGAAGCAATTATTTTACATGCTGATGTGGCAATCATTAAGCATATGTTTCAGCTATGTCTAGAATATTCCAAACTACAAGAATGTAGTATACAAGGCCAGGACACCTCACATGAGAGAGAAAGAATTGCAATACTAAAGGATAAAGAGAAGGACACTGTTTTGAAATTGGATAGCTCACAAAAGGATCAAGGACACACACTGCAACTATCATTGTCCTTCTTTGCAATAGTCAAAATCAATTTCTTTTTAAGAAAACATTTGGGCAACAAGCAAAGAAGAAAACTAGTACAGAACCATCAAAGAATAAAAACAATTACAAAGCCTACTGCATTCCTTTACTCTTCTCAAATATTTTATTGTATATGTGAAAGGAATTCAGTGTCTTCACTATCATTTGTGAGAGTTGTGAGTTCTATTGTTATTTGTTAAAAGGCTAGCCACCTTGTGAGGTATTCTTGTGAAAAAGCCATTTTGTGTGATTGCTTGAGTGAGGAGCTTTGCTCTATATGTTCAGGTTCTAAGAGACTAGTCTCTTTGGTATTGGTTTAGTTCACATTAGTGCATTGTGAGCTTTGGTTGGAAATCTTATTGTATTAGAAACTTTGATATTAGTGGACATCTCATCTAAGGGGTGAACCTATGTAGATCTCGCATTGAAATTGAAGCAGTGTAAATTCTGTGCATCTTTTCTTACTTTTTGCTATTTACTTATTTATTTAATTGCATGTAATAATCTGATCTATATTCACTTTCTGTTATTTGTCTTTCTATTTTTGACTAAAAATCTCCTAAAACTTTGAGAGATATCTGGTGAATGTTTTAACTCTTTGCTTAGTGTGTAGAAATTTTTTATATACACTTGATTCAATCCCCTCTTTCTCAAGTGTATTAACACTATCAATTGGCATTAAGAGCCAAGTTCCTAGAGTCAAGCTTAATTGCTTGGGAGAAAGATCCATGGCAAATATGGTTCCATATACACTTCAGAGGGACAATCCACTACACAACCTCTATTCTTCAATGGAATTAACTATGCATACTGGAAGGAAAGAATGAGATATTCATTCATTCTAATGACTACGACCTTGAAAGATTATCATCAAAGGTCCTGAAACTCCAATGAAAACAAATGAACAAGGATAGAGGGTTGACAAAACAGATGAGGAATGGACTCTTGAAGAAAATAAAAGAGTAGAAATGCATGCAAAAGCCATCAACCTTCGAGGAGTATAGAAAGGTCTCAAGATGCAAAGCGGAAAGGAAATATGGGACAAGTTGGAGCTAACACATGAAAGGAAAAAACAGATTAAGGAAACTAAAACTGACATGTTTATGAGAGAATATGAGTTATTTCAGCATCAAAGAAAAAGAAAATATTGATAATATCTTTGAGTGATTTGTTGTGATCATCAATAACATGGATATGATGGGAAAATGCTTTGGAGATGAGGAGCTTGTAATAAGAATTTTGAGAAGCTTAAGCACACCATGGTTGTTAAAGATTGCTGCCATATAAGAAGGAAGGGATATAAGTACATTAACCTAATGATGAACTAAGAGGAAATATAATTGCTTTTGAAACTACCCACCTAAAGAACGATAAGAAAAAAAAGGAATAGCACTAAAATCAAAAGTAGAGGCAGAAGAAGAAAAATCTAATTTAGAACATGAGTTGAATGATGATGATGAATTCAGTTTGTTTGCTCAAAGGATGATGAAATTGTGGAAAAAGAGAGTGAAAAATAGAAGGGGCAACACTTCAAGAAAAGAAAATAACAAAGGCAAAAGGGACATAACTTGTCATTACTGCAAATAGCCAGAACACTTTAAGAATGAGTGTCCATTGTTGCTCAAAAAGGAAGATAACAAAAGGCAGAAAAAGAAGGGTCTATGTCAACCTAGGAAACACTGAAAATGACCGGTTCATAGCGAAGATAAGGATGGTCTCTTTGCTAAAATATGTTTCATGGCAAAAGACGATGATGAGGTAAATCTTCTAAACTTATCACACAATGAACTGTTAGATATTATTGATGATCTGCTTGGCAACTCTAAAAGCATACTCTCAAAAACACTGTATAAAGAAGGAAAATGAGTTATTGAATGTAGAAAATACTTTTCTTAAACATGAGATTGAAGCTTTAAAGAAATGTTTTAATGAGTCATCTGCAAATGATCTCAAAGCTGAAAATGAACTATTGAAACATAAAATTGAGAGCCTCACCTCTGATCTTGCAAAGTTTGTTAAAGGAACCAAGAATTTAGAAAATCTTTTGGGAAAACAGAGTGTGCCATCAATAAAGCTAGATTGGGATATGATGCAAATAAACAAAATCACTTTTATAAAAATCCTTTTGAAAATAAATCTATTGCATCTTCTAGCAGCATCTTGAAAAGAAAAAAGCCTTATCTAAAGCATTTTGTTAAAGCTTCTAAAACAAAAGAAAATGAAATATGCAAAAATGTGCTATAACTGTAAATAAATGGGACATTTGTCAAATAAATGAATCATTCGATAGGTTAAAAAAGAACATGGGATAGCACCTATGCTTGTTGAAAGAAATGCTACAAGTGAATATAGAACTCCCTATGACAAGGTTCCAAAGCAACTATGGGTATATAACAGAACAAATGTTGCTTTTCAGAAACCACTCAAATCCAAAAGAAAAGCAATGAACTATGGTATGTTGATAGTGGATGCTCATGACATATGACCAGATGTGCATCCATGTTTCTAATGATCAAAAAAGAGAAGGGTGGAGATGTGACATTTGGTGATAATGGCAAAGATAAAATCATAGGCATTGGTAAGATTGGTAAATCTTCTTCTACCGCTATTGATAATGAATTTCATGTTTATGGTCTCAAACACAATCTACTTAGTGTAAGTCAACTATGTGATGATGGCTAGTCTTGTTTAATAGTGACAAATGCACTATTTTAGAAAAGATAATCATCAAACTCTATTTGTTAGATAAAGATATCATAACATCTATGGTGTTACACTAGATTACTTAAAAAATCAAGATGTAAAATGCTTTGCCTCTTTTGAAAATGACAAATGGTTTTGGCATAGAAAGATTTGGTCATGCTAGCATGTATCAAATTTCAAAACTTCTTAACAAAGATCTAGTAAAAGGCATTCGTACATTAAGTTTGAAGAAGATATTGTATGTGATGCTTGTCAAAAAGGTAAGAAAACAAAATCCTCATTCAAACCTAAGAATGTTGTTTTAACCACAAGACCCTTGGAACTTTTACATCTTGATCTTTTTGGTCCTACTAGAACACAAAGCCTAGCTAGAAAAATATATGGATGGTGATTGTAGATGACTACTCTAGATATAGTTGGGTTCTCTTCCTAGCTCATAAGAATGAAGCTTTTGATCTTTTTGAAAAATTCTACAAAAGTGTTCAAAATGAGAAAAATTGCAAAATCATTTCCATTAGAAGTGATCATGGGAAAGAATTTGAAAATAAAATGTTTTAATCCTTTTGTGGTAAAATGACATATCTCATAACTTCTCTTATCCAAGAACTCCTCAACAAAATGGAGTTGTTGAAAGAAGGAATAAGCCTTGCAAGAGATGGCAAGAGCCATGCTTTGTGAAAACAACACACCAAAAAATTTATGGGTTAAAGTTGTAAACATAGCCTATTATGTTCTTAATAGAACCATCATAAGGCCTATTCTAGAAAGAACTTCATATGAGCTTTAGAATAAACCAAACCTACACTTCACTATTTTCATGTTTTTGGATGCAAATGTTACATTCTGAACAACAAAGATAATCTTGGTAAATGTGATTCTAGAACTAATGATGGATTATTTATTGGTTACTCTACAAGAAGCAAAGCTTATAGAGTGTTCAATTTGAACAATAAAAGTTGAGGAAACTATGCATGTTGTATTTTGTGAAACTAACCCAGAAAATGTTGAAGACTATCCAAAACTTGAATGTTCTGAGATATTTGAGACAGGAAAGATTTCTGGAGAACATGGATCCTTAAGTGAAAACAACAATAGAGAAATTAGAGAAATATCTCTTGAAATTGCAGGACACATTCAGATAGAAAACTTAGAAAACTGGCTGAAACAACTATAGCGCAACACTCAAAGAAGAATATTCCAAGAGAATGGAGATCATCAAGAAAACTATCCTCAAGAATTCATCATTGGTTAAGCATTTTAAGGAATAAGAACAAGATCCTCATTAAAGAATGCAATGTAGCACTCATCTCTCTAGTAGAACCAAAGACTATAGATAAAGCCTTGAATGATGATGCTTGGGTAAAAGCCATGAAAGAAGAATTGCAGCAATTTGATAAAAATAAAGTTTGGAAAATGGTTCCCAAACCTACAAACACTTCAATCATTGGCACTAGATGGGTTTTCAAAAACAAACTTGATGAGAAAGGGAACATAATAAGAAACAAAATAAGGGTCATGGCACAAGGATACAATCAAAAGGAAGGTATAGACTTTGATTAAACATATGCATCCGTAGCAAGAATAGAAGCCACTCAAATGCTACTCACACATGCAGCTCATCAAGAATTTAAATTGTATCAAATGGATGTTAAAAGTGCTTTTTTGAATGGAGTTATTAATGAAGAAGTATATGTAAAACAACCTCCCAGTTTTGAAGATAAAACTTTCCAAATCATGTTCTTAAACTCTCTAAAGCTTTATATGGCTTAAAACAAGCTCCAGAGCTTGGTATCAGAGATTAAGCACATTTTTTTGGAAAACAATTTTGAAAAAGGAAAAGTGGATACTACTCTCTTCATCAAAAACTCTAATAATGATTTTCTTTTGGTACAAGTTTATGTTGATGATATTGTGTTTGGTTCCACTAACAATTCTCTATGTAAGGAGTTCTCAAAGTTAATGGCAAATGAATTTGATATGAGTATGATAAGGGAGTTATCATTCTTTCTTGGGCTACAAATCAAGCAAACCTCAAGGGTATTTTTCTTAGCCAAGAAAAGCACACAAAGGAGTTACTAAAAAAATTCAGATTTGAGCATGCAAAGCCTATGGCAACACCTATGCACCCCTTAGCAAAAATAGATAGAGATGAGGATGGTAAAGACTTTGATGAGACAAAATATAGAGGCATGATAAGGTCCCTTATATATTTGACCTCATCTAAGCCAGGCATTTCCTTTAGTGTTGGACTATGTTCTCATTTTCAAACACATCCAAAAAAGTCTCATTATGCTGCTATAAAAAGAATTTTCAATACCTACTTGAAAAACTTGGCCTATGGTATCCAAAAACTGATTACTTTAAATTAAAAGGCTTTTGTGATATAGATTATGCAGGTAGCACCATTGGATGCCTAACCCTTCTTGGAGACTCATTAGTTTCCTGAAGCAGCAAGAAACAAAATATAGTGGCCCTATTAACTACTAAAATAGAATATATGGGTCCATCTAGCTATTGTACACAATTGATTTAGATGAAAAATCAATTGGTAGATTATAATATGATATATGATCATATACCTCTTCTTTGTGACAATATTAGTGCCATCAATCTCACAAAAAATCCTATCCTATACTCTAGGACAAAGCATATAGAGATTAAACACCATTTCATCCACGAACATGTTCAAAATGGAAATATTTCAGTTGAATTTGTTGCTTCTAATGAACAATTTGCTGATTTATCAACTAAACCTCTTCTTGAAGATCGATTTTGTTATCTTAGAAAATGTATTGGCATGATTTGTTCCTTTAATATAAACTAAAACGGATGCTAAATTCTCTTAATAAGTTTGCTGAGACATATTTTAGAGAAACAAGTGAATCAACAGACTTATCTCCTAAACAAATAGGAGATATTAAAGACCTAAGGAAATAATGTTATGGAATAGCTCAAGACGTGATTATGTTGGGGCATTTTTTTTAAAAGAAAAAAAAGGAGAGATAGAAAAACATATACTTTGGTCCTACTACACCCATTCTTTTTGGCCCATTTCGTTGCATGGGCTAACTTGAATTTTTTGTACTATTACCTTTGTTACAACCATTGATTCTTATCCATTTACAACTACCATAATTTAAATTTTCTTTTCTTTCTCTCTCCATCTATCTCTATTTCTCTTTAAAATCATCTCTCCACACCAACAAGTGCGACTGTCCTTTTTCCGTCTACTCTTCTTTATAACCGCAACATCCACACTCACCACAATGCTAAGAATCAAAAGCTGTGCTTCCAAGCCAAAATTTCCAAAATAAAAAAGAAATAAAAATCCCTTCTTTCATCCTCATCCTACTCCTAAAGAGATGGCTCATACAAAAAATCTTTCACGTCGTGAACCCTTGGACATGATGAAGAGGAAGATGTTCCCAAGTCCACTCCTTCAAGGACAACTTGCTCCAACTCTAGAAAGGTCATGGAAATAGTGGTAAAATCTCTCATACTGACCTTAATCTCCTTCCACCTTGCCATTTCTCAACCATGTAAAACTTCCTACTTTATCAATCCTATATTTCTAGAAGACCTATCACTCCCTACTTTCATGCAAATTTTCAACTTTTTTGTGAAAGAGATTTAAACTTTCTCAAGCTTTTTTACTTTTAAGGTTGGACTCCTCTATTTCACATAAATAAACGTGTCTATCCTCTTTTAGTGAAAATCTTTTATAGCAACATTAATGTTCAAAATGACATGATTGTCTCATATGTAAAGGACAAGAAAATTCCCATTTCTTTACAATCAATCCAAGATTTCTTAGAAATCCCCAATGCTAGTGAACACATCTATGCTTCACCCAAATGGCCAACCACCTCAATTTCTCTAACCTTTAAAGAAGTTGTTTTAACTATATGTCCACACATTAGTCATCTCAATGGTATCAAGCCCACTCATGCTGCCCTTGCGCACAAAAGGCCACAACTTCATCGTCTTATTGGTCATATTCTACTACCAAAATATGGGAGTTATGAAAAAGTCTTTTATAATGATACCCTCAATCTTTATGCTCTCATCACATGCACTCCATTGTCTCTTGGACATATAATGATAAATTATATAATGGATGATACAAATATTCAAAAGGGGAAATCTTTGCCCTATGGAATGTTACTTACAAAAAATTTTAAAGTATTTTGAAGTTCTCTTAGAAAATGAGGAGGTCAAGATGTCCAAAATGTCATGGAAGGACAAAGGAAGCCATCACCCAAGCAAGCTCGTGGGAGATCAAGTAAGAAAGGAAAGGAAATTGCTAAGGATGAAAAGAAGAAGAATTATCTTCTTCTAAATCCTTCTTCAAGAAAGCCAAGTCCTTAAACAATGACACCTAGCCCAAAAAGAACACATCCTTCATGAAAGAAATTTTCATGAACTCATGAATGAATTGGTTTCCTTCATTGATCTATAGATGTCTCTTCTCCATGCTAACTCCAGAGAAAGTAATTCTCCAAGTATCATGATAGATCATGCTTCAATCGTGCTTTGATCAAGTTCCTTCTTGAACTTTGAAATGGACAATATAGTTGATACCGATAAAGAAAATAATATTCCATCTAACTCCTAAAGGGCTTATCTGCAAATCACTATGTTTTTTATGAAATCACTATGTGAACTTTACTTCTTGTTGCTTATTTTCCTTGTTATGACTTATATCTTTTCTGTGTAAACTTTTCTCTTAGTGTTAGTATGGATGACTGTAATAGACTTAAAGACATCTCATCCTGCATTGTCAGATTATAAATCATTAAAATTCTTTAAAAATTTCCAAAATATATTTCATATTTTGAAAATATACTTCAAAACCTTGAAATTTCTTTTTGCATGGACGTTTATCACAAGTCATTTCTGTCTAGTGTGATTGAGTGAATTGAATGGACTTGTGAAAATTTCATTTGTATGCTGCATGTCTTCTCTTACCATCTCTACATGATTGCATGTATGTGTGCGCTCGGAATATTATTTCTTCATAAGAAGAAATGAGATCACCCATGGGGCAATATTTCAATTCATTTAATCCAAACTTTCTAAATAGAAATAAATGGTAATTCTATAATCATAAAAATTCCCTGCAATATTTGTTCACCAAACAAATGGGAATATAAATCTGCTATATGGATAACACATGCTAAAATCTAGGGGAGCTTGCATCAAGGGGGAGCAATGCATCATTTGTTTATGAACACCTTGATTATATGTTTGTTGTCAAGGGGGAGATTGTTAGATTTAGATATCTTAAATGATGACCACCATTATAATTATTAATACTCTCATTATATGCATTGACACTTTAAAGTTATATCACAAGGAATGTAACTCAAAAGATTGTCTCCTAAACAATTAGGGAAGAATAGGCAAAGTAATACTATTTTGAAGCAATTATTTTACACGCTGATGTGGCATTCTCTGTTAAGCATCCAAACTACAAGAATGCAATATACAAAGGCCTGGACACCTCACATGAGAGAAAAAGAATTGAAATACTAAAGGACAAAGAGAAAGGACACTATTTTGAAATTGGACAGCTCACAAAAGGATTAAGGACACACACTGTAGCTATCATTGTCCTCATCTACAACGGTTAGAATAATTTATTTTTAAGGAAACATTTGGGCAGCAAGCAAAGCAAAAAAGAGTGTAAAACCATCAAAGAATCAAAAAAATTATAAAACCTTGTATTCCTTTCTCCTCTCAAATATTTTTTTTATCTGAAAGGCATTCATGTCATCACTATCATTTGTGAGAGTTGTGAGTTCTATTGTTATTTCTTAAAAGGTTGAGCCACCTTGTGAAGTATTCTTATGAAAAAGCCATTTTGTGTGATTGTTTGAGTGAGGAGCTTTGCTTCATTTGTTCAGGTTTTGAGAGACTAGTCTCTTTGGTATTGGTTTAGTTCACATTAGTGCATTGTGAGCTTTGGTTGGAAATCTTATTGTATTGGAAACTTTGATATTAGTGGATATTTCATCCAACGGGTGAGAAATGAAATTAGATCTTGCATTGAGATTGAAACAGTATAAATTTTATGGTGCATTTTTTCTTACTCTTTGCTATTCACTTATTTAATTGCTTGTAATAATTTGATCTATATTCACTTTTGATTTACCCTTTACCTTCAACTAAAAGTCTCCTAAAACTTTGAGATATCTGTGAATGTTTTAACTCTTTGCTTAGATGTGAAGAAAATTTTTATATACACTTGATTCAATCTCCCTTCCTCTAGTGTATTGACACTATCAATCATATTAAATGCTCTAATGTAAGTTAATACACATGCTCTAACTTAGCGTACTATTAATTATACGACCATTAACTCTCATTAGTTAATAAATTAAAATATATTAAAATTAATATTAAAATAAAAATTGTACCCAAACATTTAAAAAATAATTTAGCTTTAGTAGTTGTCATTAAATTGTTTGTGCTAAATGCTAAAATGGCAACGAAGAGTAAGGTCTCATTCAATCCTAAATAACACAACTAACAATCATATGAGATACAAACTAAAATCAAATAATTTTAGAAATATTTGGACCACAATCAAACTAAAACTTTTTCAGAATCAAAATCAAAATTCAGTGAACTTTTTCATGGAACAAAAACATATTTAAGCAAAAAGTAAAAAATAAATTATTACTCGAGTAAGTGAGAAATTTATGTGGTTTTTGTAGCAATAATTTTCAAACAAAATTCCTACTTTAAAGAAAAGATTTTTTTAAAGAAAAATTATCATTGCAATCATAGTGGAAGTATCAAATTACAAAATCTGCCTCTAAGTCCGCAATCTACGACGAGGAAAGGGCTATTTCTTTACATGACGATGAATACGAGAAGGAAATGTTTCCTATATGAAATTCCAAGATCTCACCTCCTGTTCTTTGACGTTTGAGGAAAGTGAGTCCCAAAATTCTGTGTCATTGATTTAGTATAATCTTTTATTTATCCATGGGGATACTCTACTTGTTTTACAGTCAAGAAACTATGCACTCCCTACTTTAGTTTCTCTATAAATACCACGCTAGCCATCGCAAATTATTCACACCAAATAGCACAATTAACCACCAACTACTAAGTGTATTAACCGAATCCCAGTGGTTCTGTGATAATATGGCTCTTACACTTCAAAGTGTTTTCTCTCGTATACTTAATCTAGTAGCTTTTCTCTCAATATTCCTTATCCCTTCCTATTGCTTCAACCCCAGGAAGCTTGTTAATGCTTCATACTCCCCATCTGGATCAGATTGGTCACCTGCAATTGCCACTTGGTATGGACCTGCTAATGGTGACGGAAGTGAAGGTAACAGAAAAATAAAATCAGATGCAGATTTTTCCACGGTACAGATTAAAAATGTACCGAAATACTGCTTCACTAAAGCAGTTTTATTGATGTATATCCGTTAATTATTATGTAGGTGGTGCTTGCGGATATGGCAGCACTGTTGGGCAATCTCCACTATCATCAATGATATCAGCAGGAAGCCCTCTTTTATATGACTCGGGCAAAGGCTGTGGCTCTTGTTATGAGGTTCAAACAATGGACGCATATTATATTATCCTAAACTTCTATGTTTCTGAATTCTTATTATTACTGTTTATCCATGTATTGCATTAAAGCGCGAAAGGAATATTTTAATTAATCATGTTTGCATTAAAAAAATTTCTAATTTCAGGTGAAGTGCACAGGGATTTCTGCATGCTCAGGAAACCCTGTGACGGTAGTCATCACTGATGAGTGTGATGGGTGTGGCTCAGATGCTCAATATCATTTTGATTTGAGCGGCAGTGCTTTCGGTGCCATGGCAGTCTCAGGTCAGGATGAGAACCTACGCAATGCTGGGAAAATAAATATTCAACATAGAAGGTAGCCTCTAAACTTCCAAGTTCTAATTAATTATGATCTATGGTCACTTCTAAGTTCTAATTAATTATGATCTATGGTCAAATAGCTTTGTTAATATTCCCAGTGGGACGAAATTCTTAAAACTTTAGCTATTTCTTCAATAACATTTCAACTTTATTGACTTTCAGTTTTTATTTTTTGTCATTTATGGTTATTACGTTTTTGTCAGTATCATTTATTTTCAGCATGATAATAATTTTGTCTACAATATTGTGACTAACAAATTTGGAGATTTGTTTTCTTGCAGAGTTGAATGCAACTACCCGGGTATGTCAATTGCTTTTCACGTGGACTCTGGATCCAACCAAGAATATTTTGCCGCTTTGATTGAATATGAGGATGGGGATGGTGACCTTGCCAAAGTTGAACTCAAGGAAGCAATTGACTCAGCCTCATGGTATTCCATGCAGCAATCATGGGTGCAGTTTGGAAACTTGACAAAGGCTCGCCGCTGAAAGCACCATTCTCTATGAGGCTAACCACACTTGAGTCAGGGAAGACCATTGTGGCCAGCAATGTGATCCCTGCTGGGTGGAGTCCTGGTCAGACCTACAGATCAATTGTTAATTTTGAAACTTAAGATGTATATCTTTGTATCGTCAGCTTGTGGCGTCCTAGCTAGCCACTTAATTGATATAATAATATGCAGAAGAAGAAAATCGCTAGGTCGTCTTATTATTAGACTTAGGATTGTCGTCTTTCATTCATTATGAATGAATGAAATAATGTTAGTTGCCGTGTTAATTATCGTGGGTTGATCTCTACATATATTATATCCAAGGTGGCAAATCAATTATAGAATGTACGGAACTACCAATCAAATTAAAGACATTATTTTTGCAACGCTAGAAAAATCTTTTTAAAATCTTTAACCTCTCCTGTAAGTCTTTTTACAGTCGTTAAGAAATGTGGTGGCGGAAGATGAATGAAAAATTAGGGGCCAAATAATACATGATTTGTTTTGATTCCCTTATCAAAAAAGATTGTTTTTTAATGGTCTTTTTTAAAAACATCTTTTACAAAATTAAAATATGTTTTATATTTGGATGTAATATTAATTTATGTTTGGATATAATATTAAAATATCTTTATTTATTATCAAATATCTTTTTATATTATAAAAATATCTTTTTCCAGAAAATAGGAATTATAATTTCTCAAAAAATATAAATTTTTTTAACTTTTTATGGTGATTCAGTTTTTATGAAAATAAATTATCTAAACATACCAAAAACTATGAAATGATATTTTTTATCAAGATAATGACATCCAAACGAGCACTATGGATGATAATATAGTCTTAACCATTAATCTAATTTGAAATTACATTCACAATGATAGGTGATTTACACAATATTATTATTAATGCTTGCATATAAGATATACTTTGGATTAGAAAGATTTTTATACACAATAATTAGGAAGATTGAGTAAACCCTCAAGTTAGTCCTTGACAATTTTCATGTTGGCCAACTTGATACCTGAGTTGAAAAGTGCCAAGTTGGTCATTGACAATGTCAATTTTCAACAATAGTTGGTCCCTAAAGAGAAACCGCCATGGAGCTCTTACGTGGCACATTGGAATAGTAATTGCGATGACTAACACGTCTCCAAATGACATTGTTTTGTGTAGTGGAAAATTTATGCCCAATTTAAGCCATACGATGTCGTTTTCATGACGGCAAGTGAAATTAAACAAATCAACCCATTTACAATCCTAATTACAAACCTAATTAGAACCCAAATCACACAAATTAACTCAACTACTTCCCCAATCAAAAAGTAAACCCTAATTACCCTAATCACTATTGGGGTTGCTTTAAAAGGAACAATAATAATATTTTAGAGTATGTTGATTGATTGGTGCATCATATGCTTAAGATTGATGTAGACTACTTGATGAATTTGTTTGATATACAAGCATTGTTCAAATACTTGGGCTATACGATGTATAAGTGTGTTTGGTGGTTGAAGCCTTGTAGTAAAAACCGTGACATAGGTCTAAGGCCTTTAAATGGGGATGATGATATTGTAGATATGTGTAGAGTTGGTTTAGAAGCTAAGGAAGAAAAGGCCCACTTGTACTTTCAACACCCTATTAATGTGCCAGATATACTTGAGATTAATGAAGTGGATGGAAGTGTCAATTAGGGTTGATGTTCATGATCTAGATGAGTATAAAGAAGATAAAGAAGTGAATGCGTAGGATGGAAAAGACGACAACAAAGAAGTAAAAAATGACACTAATGTGGTTAATCCCTCAAGGGAAAAACCTGTTGGTAGTGATGATAGTAGTGTTGAGGGCAGTGATGGAGGTTATGAGGGCATTGATTGGAGTATTGATGACAGCTTTGATGATTATGAAAGTGCAGGGGATGCACTTTAATTCAAATCCTAGAGAGATAGATTCAAAGTCAGACTTGAATTTAGGTGATGAAGTTTAGACTAATGTTGGAAGGCAAGCTAAGGGAAGAAGGTTGAAGAGAAAGGCAAAGGGAAAGGGAAGGTTGTTGAGGAGGGGAAAGGGAAGGTTGCTAAGAAGAAAAAAGTTGTGAGGACTAGGAAGGGAAATCGTGAGAACGTGTTACAAATAGAGGATCTCATGTAAGTATTCTTCTTCTTTCTTGATCCTTTCATTATAAATACTCTTCAAACTCTCATTCTTACTATTCATTTTTTGGCCAAAACTTGCTAACTAAGTTGTGTAAAAAAAAGGAGTCTTGTTCTTTCCAACCTCAAGCTCTTTCTTCCTCCTCTCCTCCATCTTCAAGAACCTCCATTCTTAACCTCCACCTAAGCTCTCAACCCCAAACCACAACACCTCCAACATAGATCATCTAAGGCACATAACCTTTCCACCCCCAAACTCAAAATCACAAGAAAAATCCTTCCTTCCATTTCTCTTCCTTTGGCCGAAAATACATCTCCATTTCAAGGGCAGATTTGTTCTTCTCATTTTCTTTACAAAGACTAAGTTTCCTTTTGCAAGAAAAGCACAACCTTGGTAGGGATTTTTTTTTGAGTTCTCTCCTTTTCTTCTTTGCTTTTCGGTTTTAAAGAATGGTAAAGATGGAATGTTTGTTGGTTCCCTTGAAAATTTTTTTTCCTTTCTTTGATGTTCAAAGCCAAAGCTTGATGATGAGGGTTTGTTTGATGTTAGTTGTGAAACCATCATGTATTTGACCTCTAAAGCTCAAGGCTTGATTTTTTTTGGTTTCACAAGAGTATGAAAAATGGATTATTGGTGGTTATCTTGCTGGTTTTTCTTTGAGATTGATGGTGAGTCTAAAGAAATGAGGTTTTTGAAACCATGGTGTTAAAAGACTCTAAAGCTCATTTCCATTTTGTTAAGATTGATTGGGGTTGAGAGTTTGATTCTTTAAAGTCTTGAAATGAGTTCTAGTAAGATATAAAAATGGACTTACATCATGTTCATGTTTCAAGCTTTTGCATCTCATGTTTATGTTTTAATGCTTTACATATCATGTTTATTTTCTAGTCACCACCTTAAATCTTGAAGACTAAAGAAATGGACATGCATTTCCATGTTTAAATTTCAAGTCTTGCATTTCATGTTTATATTTCAAGTTATCACCTAAACTTTGAAGACGTAAAAATGAACTTGCATTCTCATATTTATATTTCAAGTCTTGCACATCATATTTATGTTTCCAAGCCATCACCTTATAAGATTTGCATATCACGTTTATGATTCGGTCATCACTTAAATCCCTAGAGCTCAAAGACTTGCCCTTGTATCTAACGGAAATTTTAATCATAGACATCTTTTGAAGAAATGATTTAGGCCTCTTGATGTTTTAAAATCGTTTTGAGATGAAAGAATAACTTGAAGTGTGTTAAAACTATGTTTTCTCAATTTGGAGCTCTGGTAATCGATTCCTGGGAATGATTCTTTGAACTAAAACAAGTTTTGGTTCTGGTATCGATTATCGGTTCATGTAATCGATTACCATAGTGTTCTTCATATCAGAACAAGTTTTTGGTTCTAGTAATCGATTACCATTCATGGAATCGATTATTATGATGTTCTTTATGCCGAAACAAGCTTTTGGTAATTGATTACCAAGTTTATGTAATCGATTACCATGATGTTTTTTGAGTCCGGAAGAAGTTTTTAATGGTAATCGATTACCAACATATGTAATCGATTACTATTCCCAAATGTTTAAATAAGTGCGTTCTTATCAAGATAAAATGGATTGATGACCCTATGTGCTTGAGTTTTGAGTTATGTGAATGATGATCCTTAGTATGTTATATATTTATATATTCTGTTAAGCATAGCATGTGCATTAGCTGAGTCTGGTTCTTGACTTCTGACATCCTGGGTAGGAGCATGTTTCCTGTTGTAAGATATTGATTTACACTATGCTTATATATTTATGCAAAGATATGTGATGCATGTTTATGTGATCAATGACATGATGATTTTGTGACATGATGAGAATTATGAACATGATATGTTAGATGATAAGTTATGATTATATGTTCATGTATTGCACCTTTAAATAACATGTTAAGATTAAAGGTGACATAAAACATATGGAAATGATCCTCTAGACTCCCCAAATTAAATGTTATGAAAGGTGATCCAAGAAAGTTGCATGCTCATGATAAGAAAGTTAAGTTAAAGCAAGGAAGTGATGTGTTTCCCCTTCTATTACCCCATATTAAATCTAGCAATGGCTAGTTAGGTTGAGCTCATCCTAGGCAATCGGTGAGGTGAAGTTTTGGTGGTCATTGTAAAATTGCCGGGGAAAGGTGAGATGGTTGGTTTAGGATGGTTATGTAAGAGGGTGGTCATTAAGAAAAGAACTTGAGAGTTCAATCATGATAAAGTAAAGTACCATGGGTTCCCTTACTCCCCATGCATGTTAAATGTCATATGACTCATCATACTTGTACTATTATGCATTCACTCACTTGCCACTAAGTCATGAAATATGAGCGTCAAGTCACCCAAGAAAGTAAAGATGTACACCCATATGTTACATTGTTGCTCTATTAGATTTGAATGCTACCAACTCATGTTGTGAGTATGCTTGTGTTATTTACATATGTTACTTATGCTCTTGAGGTATTACCATGTATACATGAGATATCCATTGCATTTATGACATTAAGACTCATGCTAAAAGACACTCACTTCGAATAAAAGCCTTTTCAGAAGTTTAAAATTGAACCTGATACTTGTACATCTCTTTCATAATAAAAATCAAAGTGGTTGGGGATGATGCTTGTGTTAGAGTCGACGCCCTACTTAGAATCTTGAATAAGTTTCTTGTCCCTTTTCTTTCTCTCGTGTCGTCTCTAGACGTGGATGTTGGTGTTGTTCATGATCTCCCTTGAGACACGGGCATAGGAGTCGCATTACCTACCGGATCAAAGGGTCAGCGGAAGCATAGAGATAGCTTTCCTTTAGGCATTAGCTGAAGGGTTGTCACTCCCCTTATACCCGTTTGTAGTCTAGTCTTTTGACAGACATGTACCCCAGACTAGTTTAGTTTTGTTATAGATATGTTTGGCACTGGACTATTGTATGTTCAACCTTTATTGTCAAGTTTAATATCTTAGGATGTCTTTTATGTTTATAGGATGTCTCTATGATGCTATGGTTATGACAAGTTAATCAAGTTTGTGCCGTGCTTTGCTATGGTTTACACATATATTATGATGAGGTTTATATAATTGTTATTATCTTGCGTGTATTGACGGGTATCTATGTACATCCGTGGCTCGCATTTTGGTTTTGAAAGTTCAAAAAAAAAAAAAGTCATATTTTTATTACTCGTATTTTAAAGAGGAATAAATTAAGTTTGAGACTAAGGCGTAACAACTAATAATTAACTGGAATACGACTCGAGCGTATTAGGTTAAAAGTTAGGGTGTTACAGGTCATAGACATATTTAAGCTAAGCTTCTTAAAGCTTTCCATTAGTTGCATCTCTTTAATCATCAAACATGCTACACTTAAAGATTTCCTGCGTAGCATCGACAATAACATTCGCTTTGGAATGGTAATTTAAGCTGAACTCATAATCCTTGAGAAACTCTATCCATCTTCTTTGCCTCATATTCAACTCCTTCTGATAAAAAAGATACTTTAAGCTTTTATGATCAGAGAAAACATTGAACTGCACACCATAGAGATGATGTCGCCAGATCTTTATAGCAAAAACCACGGCGTGAGTTCGAGGTCATGAGTTGGATAGCTTACTTCGTGCAGCTTCAATTGTCGAGAAGCATAGGCAACCACATTTTGATTCTGCATAAACACGCATCCTAAACCCTTACTAGAAGCATCATAAAAAACCTCAAATGGCTCATGAGGATTTGGTAGTACTAACACTAGTGCCATGGTCAGCTTTTGTTTCAACTCCTGGAAATTATTCTCACATTCTGGTGTCCACTTGAATGGAGCGTTCTTTTGGTTAACTTAGTCAAAGTCAAAGCTATCTGAGAAAAATTCATGATAAAACGCCTATAGTATCCAGCTAGCCCTAGGAAACTCTGAATCTTCGTCATCGTTGTTGGTCATTCCCAATGAAGTCCGTTTCCACTTCATTGGATCATCTTAGATTCCTCCTCGCAATACCACATGACCTAGGAATCTAACCTTTTTTTTATCCAGAATTCACATTTTGATAGCTTAGCATATAGCTTCCACTCTCTTAGGATCTATAACATGACCCTAAGATGCTTTGCATGTTCTTCCTTAGTCTTTGAATAGATAAATATGTCATCTATAAAGACAACTACAAATTTATCCAAGTAAAGGCGGAAGATTCAGTTCATATAATCCATGAATACAATCGAAGCATTGGTCTAGTCCAAAAGACATCACCCTATACTCATAATGTCCATATCGCGAGTTCTAAAGGTAGTCTTGTGAATATCCTTATTTTGAACTTGAATATGATGATATCTGATCTAAGATCAATCTTTGAGAATATGGTTGCTCCTCGTAATTGATTCATGAGGTAGTCAATTCTTAATTCTTGATCGTCACCTTATTCAATTCACTATAAGAAAATTGCCATATACCCACAGGAGTTTTAGCTACGCATATACAAATTGTAGGTATAGGTAATATATAGCCACAGATATATAGTATCGTCACTATAAGTTATAGGGATAGATATCAATGCCTGTGGGTTTGCATATCTATACCTACACTTATTTATTGCTATCACTATAAATTTTTTTTCTGTGGGTATAAGTAGTATATACCTACGCTTATAATCTACCGTCACTATAACTTTTTTTTTTTTTCTGGGTATAAGTAATATATAGCCACGCTCATATTTTATTGTCATTATAACACTTTTTCACCATGGTATAAAAGATTTATACCTACACTTATTCTATTATCACTATAGTCTTTTGTTTTTTTTCAGCTATATTTTCTTTCTCCTTCTACTTTAGCGCCAATATGAAAAAACTAAGTCCCAAAACTTTTTAATATTCCCTCGTTTTTTGTTTCTTTTTCCTTTTCTTCTACTGAACCTTCACAAAAGAGAGATGAAAACTTATCTCTAACTTCCCAATCCCTAATTTACCTATGCCCACACCCCGTTTGGCCAAGGCACTCCTTACCCGCCGCTATCTCTGGAATGCAAGCACCCCCATTCACCGCTCCCAAGCCCCACCCGCCCGCAAGCAACCCCATCCGCCTCGCAAGCGCTCGGTGGCTCATTGGTTCGCGTGATGTCCTCAACCGAAGGTGAATCTGACCCCATTCTTCTTCAACATCGCTCTTTGGGACAGTGAATCTGACCCATTCTTCCTCGCCGTTCGTCTTCGCTCCTGTGGCCATCTTCGCCGCTTCTTACGGCAACCATTGCCTCCTTTCACGACAAGTTCTGGTAACTCATTCTTCTTTAGATCTAATCTTTTTTCCTTAATCTTCTTTCTATTTCTAATTATTGTTGTTTATTTCAGTTAGGTGTTTTTAATTTTTTTTTAAGAAGCAATGTTTAGAGAAGTAGTGGTAGTTTCGATTCTTCTTCAAGGTATTGTTTCTAATGCATTGGCATTTTTACAATCAATGTTTCCTGTAAGCTTCTTTTCAAATTTGATATCTAGTTGTTCATTTTGCCTGAATTATTTGAAGCTATTTATTCGAACATGTATTACCATTATTTGGTTCTGAAAAGAAAGCCATAGGATCCAAATGGTAATGTTTAATACCACCTCAATAATTAATTTGCTGATTGAGAACTATTTCATTATCTCGTGTTAAGTCATTTACAATTTTAATTGAACCAAGTATATGCTTCCCACTTGTGAGACATCTCAACTTCATCTTGTGTGGAGATGTTGTAGTAGGTTGTGATATCATAACGTAAAATGGCTTTCTTGACTTATGAGAAGTGAGTGCAAGACTTGGGCATGATTGAGTCAAAGTCATAGCAATTTGCATGTGATTTGTTTCTCTTGAAGCAATTAGATAAGATGGATAGGAATGTACCAATTTGTGCTTGACTCTTCCACAAATTAGCCATCCTATTTTGTACTATTTACTGATTAGCCATAGCAATCATAAGTTTTACCTCATATTAATTCTGTCTTATAGCTTTAGCCATCAATCAATTAGGCATAGTTTGATTTAAACCGCAAAACTAGCTTGGTCAAAAGCAAAATAAAGCACTCTTGACTAATAGCTGCAATCAAACCATAATTGTTCTGTGATTATTATTCTAATTTTCTTCACCCATGACTAATATAATTTTATCAACTTCTTCTTAGATACAAAATGTAAGAGCTAATATCATATTCCGCTTTTCTAATTCCAGTTGCAAAGTAAGAATTGGCAATATCGTTGCCGCTCGCCACCACAAGTACTACACTTTTGGACGAGATGAAGTTGGTTCTTTCTTCTCCAAAGTTTCTTTTCAGCTTTCCTATGTATTCTTTGAATTGCTTCACTTGCTCAATAATGGTATGGTTGATGTATTCATTTCCAGTAATGAAGCCAAAATAAAGGCAATTTAAAACAAATTATATTGCTATTCAACATGACAAAATAAAGTTGGGCCTAGATTCTTATTTTTCCATTCACAATTAAAAGTTCAATTGACAATATATGAAAATGTTCTTATTTTGAGTGTTGAACATAAATGTACATTGAAAATGAATATTTTGTGTTCGATTAATTATCGGTCCAATCATATTAGATTAAAAAACAAGATAATGAAAGAGAAAATCTATTTTAAAAGCCAATACTCTTGCTTTGCTTGTTTGTTTTAGTCCCTTGGAGATCTTGCTTTGCTTGTTTCAATCTTGAGCATTTGTTGAACTATGAGTGGTTGTCAAAAGCTAAAATAGTATAGGCTAACTAAACAAATATATTGCCAATCTCTCTGATCAGTTTTTTAATCCAAAGGGATTGTAGCCCATCCCTTGAACTCTGCACTCTGCAACCATTGCTGAATTTGAGTATTCAATTTGCATCACATTGTAAGGGCATGGCTATTTAAACAATAAAAACCATTTTTACTTTCTTGAGTTTTTTTTTCTTGAAAGAAATCAAGTTAGGCAAACAAATAGAGTATTCAAATCACTAATCTGGTTTTAATTGTTTGATGTGATGAGCAGTATATAACAGGAAGGACAAAATTTGTTAGAGTAAAATTAAGGTCTCCAAGCTTGCTCCGTTGCACTTTCAGGTGAATTT
The DNA here is from genome assembly GCA_030441495.1 of Dalbergia oliveri. Classification (NCBI taxonomy): domain Eukaryota; kingdom Viridiplantae; phylum Streptophyta; class Magnoliopsida; order Fabales; family Fabaceae; genus Dalbergia; species Dalbergia oliveri. Next base: position 1,128,280 of record JAMLFY010000023.1, read on the forward strand.
TGTTTTTCCATATATATATTTACCAGTTAAAACAGCAACATTTCTCTTTCTCTACCTGGTCCATGTTATATCATTTGTGAATAATTGAATATATATTGGGAAGTATCTTGATATTTAGAATAGATTGCTTTGTCTTTTCTTGTTGCTTTCCAAAATCCTGTTGTTGTTGTTCTATTGTGTGACTTCTTTTTATATAAATGGTGTTTAGGATGAAATTAAAGGGTGAAACATCCAAGCATCCCAAAGCAAACAAGGTTGCACATTTTGGAAGGATGACTTGCTTTCAAAAGTACAAGGACCTGAAAATGAAAGAGAGGGCATGTGCGTTGTTTGGGCAAGATTCCACCAGCCAAAAAGTCAAAAGATTCCTCATCTACAGACATAGACTTGCATGAAGAAGTTACACAGATTAAGGGTTGTTGACAAATGTGCTAAAATTAATGCAAAGCCGTTTGCCAGAAGATGTGCAAAATATCTTATAACTTGCAGCTAGGTATGCTAAGACCAGTAACTTTGTGTGTTTAAAATGTACAAACACTTTCTTTTGCTAAGAATAAGGGATGGATGCTGAGCTAGTGTTCTGGTGGAGAAGAAGGTGATTAGTAGTGCAAGTGAAGTGGAAAGGAGAAGTTGTTTCATTGTCATTTTTAGTGTTTGAAGGGTGGTGGTTTTGATTTTGTTGGCGGGTGGGGCAAGGGAGGGAGTGTTGAGACGGTTTGAGATGTAGAATGCTAGAAATGTCGCTTTGGACACTTTGAGAGCTCCTTGATGTTTTGTGATTTGCTGTGAGGAAAAAGGCCCAAGGAGCTTTCCTTTTATAATGAGGAGGCTAGGCATACATGAAACTATTTTGCTTTAGTATTGATAATTGATTGGGATATATTAGTTGAGACAATAAGATCTTCCACTCTCATCTCTTCATTCACTTATATCTGCAAATAAAATCTAAATTGGTTCTGCTATTATTTTGTGTTAGTTGCTGTCTTTTTATATGAGTAATTGGTGGTGGTGTTGTGGTTGCACCTCTTTTTTCTAGTTTTACTTGTTCTATGGTTGCAATGTTGTTGTGTCCTCTAATTGGTGCTATGTATGGGTAAAGAATAATTGCATATAGGAGCATGGATCTGTCAACTCTCTTGGAGTTCTTGCTTTATGGAGTTAGTCTTCTTGTGTGCTTGAAGTTCTTGTGCTTGTTATCTATGTTGCTGCTATGAGGAGTTGTTGAATACTTGAATGATTGGTTCCCTATTGCCAAATACTGATTTATTACTACCACATACATTTAAAATTTGTATGATTTTTTTTATAGGTTCTTGATGCTTCAAGTAAGCCAAATGATCAAAGCAATTCAAGATCTCAAAAAGTTTCAATAATGAAGATCATGAATATAGTATGTACTTAATTTGGTTAATTTTCATTAAGATTGATGTTAATTTTGTTAAATACATACACAAATATTAATGCTTCATTGTAATTTGCAGGTGATGACTAGTAGTGAAAGTGCTCATCTTTATTAATTGTTGGTGATTTATGCCTATTACGTTTTGGAATTGTATTTTGTATGCACCATATTTACTTTATGGGAGCATAACATATGTACTTCTTTAGATTGATATGATTCTGTTTATTTGTAATGTTGATACATATTACTTTAAGACTTATTTTACTTTTAATATAATTGGAGTTTTTTTTTAATATGATTGTTATTCCTAGATGTATAAATTTAAATACATAAATTGAATTCCAAATTTTAATTTTTTGTACCCACAAAAAAAAAATCATTATAAGCAATACCTACAGAAAATATAAAATTAATAAAAGTGTGGCTATAAACTATACCTAGAAAAGTTAAATTCAACAAAGTGTGGCTATAACGTATACCCATGGAAAAAGGACCTTTGCTCTAAAGTATATAGTGACAAAATTGTTTCTGGGTAATTACTTGGGGACTATTTGTGATGGTTTTTAGTTCTGTCACTAAAACCTATAGTGATACAATGAAATCCGTAGGTATAAGTTAAGACATTTCTGACGGTAGTGGGTACCGTCACTATATGTTATCCTGACGGCAAAAAAATCGTGGGTAATGGCATAGTAAAAATGACGAAATAGACGTCCGTGGGTATAGGTTTTTTGAGGCTATACCCATGGTTTTCACGCTTTTACCTACGATTTTTTGCCGTGGGTATATGACAATTTTCTTGTAGTGATTGCCTTTAATCCACACAAAGCCTTATACCCCTATCCTTTTTCTTTACCAACAGAATAGGGCTCTCCATGGAGAGGCACTTGGTCTAATAAAATGTTTCCCTAGTAATTCTTCAACTTGTGCCTTTAATTCTTTCAACTCCAAGGGTGACATTCTATAAGAAGAAATTTAAATAGGATCCGTCCATGGAACTAACTTAACAGGGAATTCAATCTCCTTTTTAGGAGGAAACTTTGGAATATCCTCGGGAAGACATCCAAGTACTCCCACAGGAATCTTACTTAACTCGTGGTCACTCTCTGTTGACTTGCCAAGAGGAGAACATATTCTTGACGGTGCATCTTACTAGGGTTAAGTGTTACTAGGCTTAAGTAAAAAGAAAGAGGAATCATAAGGATAAAAGGTAAGGTAGAAGGAAACAAAGCAGCTCTATCTGGATAGTTTAAAAGAATGTGATTGGCTATCTGCCAATCCATACCTAAGATTACATCTAAACCAACAAAGGAAGACAAACTAAATTGGAGGAAACTCTCTAGTATCTATCCGAAGAGAAAGATTCATGTATGCATGACAAGTTCTAATAGGATTAGCAGGAGGAGTGGATACAAGGAGATCATAAGGTAATTTAGACACAGGCAATTGTAATTTATGTATACAATCATAAGATATGAAAGAATGAGTAGCACCTGAATCATACAGTACATCTAGGGTATTACCATTCATTTCACACTTACCTTGGATTAGATCTGTAGATTGAGAAGCTTTTTTAGCACTTATAGTAAAAATGCGCCCTTGTTGTTTTGGCCTGGAAGCGGGGTGATGAGTCCTCTTATTAGGGAATTCAAACGCCTTGTGTCTTGGTTTCCACATACATAGCAAACAATTGCTGTTATTCCAAGCAAGGCTTGTTCCCATGATTTTTTTCCACATTTAGGGCATTTTTGTCTCTCCGAATCTGATGATTAAAGTTATTTCCTTCGTTGTTGCTGTTGCTTGGGTAGAAATCTTCCCCTAGACTAGTTAACAGGCTTGAATATTGGGCCTTGGAGTGCCAATCCTCTTCTACCATTATTTTGTGCATACTTGAAACTTGCTAGTTTCTTATTAGATTCCTTGCGCGCTCCATTTATTTACCAAGGTAGCATAGTCTCTGAACTCCAGGAGACTCACGACGGCTATATATCCTCACTTAAACCCCTTCATATCTCATGCACTTCCAGCTTGATCAGGGTCACTTTGGTAAATCGTAGAAAACTTGCAAAGCTCTTTAAACTTGGCTGTGTACTCTGCTATGCTCATGGATCCTTGCTTAAGTGTCATAAACTCTAGCTTTTTTGCATTTCTCACGAAAGTAGGGAAGTACTTGTGGTAAAAAGATTTCTTGAAGGCATCCTAGGTGACTTCTGTCCTCTAGAAGCTTTGAATAACCCTTAGTGCCAACCCACCAAACTCCTTCATCCGCCTCCAGGATGTAAGTAGCAAAAGCCACTTTTTGAATCTTGATGCAAGGAAGAACTAAGAAAATCTTCTCCATAGCTTTAATCCATTCTTCGTTTTATTTGGATTGAAAGCTCCTCAAAACGGCGAGGGTTTGCTTTCCTGAACTCGGTAAATTTTTGGTACTCCACATCTACTTCGTTTCCTCCAAGGTTTCCAGCCGAGTTTCTCTCCTTATTTCAATCCAATCGCTCCATCATTTGGTTGGCCACCATAACTTGTTTTCTCATAGCACCAGCCATCTCATGGAACGTATCCATCGTACTAGTTTTGTCTCTAGCACCGTTCTTGGTACGTCAATTGGAGTCGTTGATTCCTATCACACCAAACAAAAATATTGAGTTAATTAGACTCAATACCAAGCTAAGTGTTCCAGTAAAACCCAAAACATTCTCAACCAGGATCACACATATATATGTAAAATCCTAATGCATGATAGTTCCTGAGGAAAGCATAGCCGGTCTAATCCTCAGGCTTATAGGATAGTCCAACTATGATACCATAATGTAACACTCTCCTAACAACCATGTATTACTCGAGTATGAACACAGTAACTAGAAGAGTATCACATCCTAATATTATCTATACTAGTCGATAAATGAAAATAAAGTAAATTAAACTTATATGCTGCAAATGCTCATATATATATATATATATATATATGTATGTACACATATACAAGTTGTCAATATATACATCATATTGATAAATAAGTTCGTCCACTTATAAAACTATTTAGGAACTCAATTAAAAAAAAACACATCTTGTATCTAGTGTAACCTGCTAAATACCAGGGCCTAACAAAATCACATATACATATAAATAGACCTGAAAAACATCTAACAAGATCGGTCTTATAGGCTCGCGAGTTTAATGCTAAGTTACACCTATGTATATGTCAAAGAGTCCCTAAATGTCTCACATCCTCCTAGAGAAAACCATTTGCCATCAGTAAGATGACATCACCTCTGCAAGAGAATCAGGATTAGTGGGTGGATCCGAATTGAGGAGGATGACGAGAGGGCGTATCTCCTGGAAGGGTGCTGGTGGTGCATGCGGGCAACGAATACTTTAAGATGTACCATGTGAAGGGGCACACCATCATAAGGGAAAGTGGGATAAAAAATAGTAGTGAACATTTAGCGACTGACGAATTACCAAAGAACACATAAGCTCAAACCTGGGACTAACATACTATGTACAAGGAATCTAGTACCGGGTCATAATGAAATGCCCATTGTGGTGAATCAAGGAAGAATATCATGGATGGCATCGCAGGATCTGAATATAATACACAATGCATACAAACATTAGGATGAGAATATTATAAAATTCTCAAGTAGAGCACTCCCTCAAACGTAAATGAAACATAACTTACAATTTCATTATACAAGCAATATCATGTAAAGACATATGCAGAAAACAATAATATGAGTTTCCTCTTGTAACCATAGAACCCAATTTAGTGTATTTTTCTCTTTCATCAACATAGGGAAGACTTAGTTCTATACCAAGTGATATCCTGGGTGGACAACTCCACAATGGGTAATTTATACCTAATGGTATCCAATGGACAACTCCACAGCGGGTAATAGACGCTTACGAGGACATGAGCTCATTCCTATACGTGATCATCGAACTTCATTTTCCTCTCTTTTCAAATCTCACACAGTTCTATTCCTAGACGAAATGTCTACGGACTCATAATATCTCTAGGGAAGTCTCTTGTTGTCTTCTCTTTGACCCAACATAAGTCTTGTCTTTGTTTTCCTCATATGCTAAAACATGCACAATTGAAGTTCCTTCATGCTCTTTTGTTACATATATTCACTTATCAGCTTTCTTTTTACCAATGCATGCTCTAATTACATATAAATATTCATTCACAATGAAATTCTCATTAAATTCTCATAAACCAATCTATAAAGTGTAAGGCATGCATTTATACTCATCCTGTAACATCTTCCCAAGTATAACTTCATCCTTAAGGCATGGTATCATACTCGAGAGTTGTTATTTGTACTTTGTGGACCTTTCTTAATTATCTATAATAAGAGTTGGTCGAATTGCGTGTTAACTAACTCGTAGTTCTATAAAAAATATGTAGCCAGAAACAACGTATCTATTTAATACAAGTCAAGTACAAAAGGAAGCTCTCCTAAGAGCTTTACAGTACATATGTTATCTTTTATATTTTAAAGGCATATGCATACACTTAAGTACAATCGACACAGTTTTCTGCTACTAACTACTACAAATTCCACTTGATCCTTCCCCATAGCGGCTTCATCGTCTTCTAGATCAACCTGGGATGACACGGAAAAACAAATACATAGGGGTGAGAACCCAAATTTCAGGGCGTCCCCCAAAACATATACTGAAATTCATGTCATCGTCACCGCCCTAGCCACCTCGGTTTATTTAAGAAAAGGTGATCATGAATTACATAATAACTGTTCATTTTTAAGGTTCAAAATCAATCTTTCCGAAGTGGGTTACTTTTAAAAAAATCAATCACTTAGTACACCTTTATCATAAGCTCATAATCATAGTAAGTAATGGCAAACAGAAAGAATCAATATGTATATGCCCAATGTAGTGAAATTATCTTTGATTGCCCTTGATAAATCGAAGAGGATCTCCTCCCTCTCTATTTTCCTTCTACAAATTGAAAGGGATCTCAACTCACTTTATTTGCCTTCGACAAGTCGAAGGATCACACCTCTCTCGTTTGCCATCGACAAATCAAAAGGATCTCAACTCACTCTATTTGCCTTCGACAAGTTGAAAGGATCTTATGTTTCATTATCTGCCCTTGACAAGTCAAAGAGGATCTCAAGTTTCTTTTGACTAGAGAATTTAATTCAGGTACACCATTCACTTTTCTTTCTCGCCTAGGCATAAAACACATACAGGCATCCATTCACAATGAAATTTTCATTTGTGTCCAATAAATCAATCTTTGAATTGTCCAATATGCAATCATATGTCACAAGTCACATGGCCAAATAGTCAACATCAAGTATCCATGTCATACTAGAGCCCAAAATACCATTATTTCATCAATTTAAAGCATTGTTGCATTTCCAGCATAATGGTAGATTTCACAACATCGTAGCACAATTTATTTGCACATCAAACAATCAATTCAGGGGCTATAAAAATTCTAAAGGATACTTCAATGTGTCCCCAAGGTCCCATAAAAATTTCAACACCAATGGAGGTCTCTAACTCCCTCAATAAATTGTACAAATCAGTGGTCAGGACCACCAATTCACAAGCTTAGACCAAGGTTCTCATAATGTTTAACCCTAGCAAATGATTGAATCAATGCATAATAAAATTTACAGTTATACTTCAACATGTTAATAACTTCATGTCAAAATTTCAAGGGCTAATTCAATCATTTTCTATGTTAATAAAATCGGGTAACTTTATTGCTTCATTTTCAACAATCAAGACAGCATTAGTCTCATTTCGGTTTCTATTTTTTTTGAGGCAGTAAACCTTAAATTCAATGCCCAAGAAAATTCATGTAGTTATTTTAAGATGTTAAATCCAACATATAATTTTTATAGCTAATGAAAGCACCCAAACATTCCAGAAAATTCATGAACAATTGCAGCATCCAGGAAAAAGAAATTCCAGCAACTTAGTCCAAATTTACTTTGATAAAACCCATTTTCTAACACCATCCAAACCCACCACCAAAATTCACACATCAATATCAACATAATATCATCCAAAATAACCAGAATTTTCGGACCTAACTCATCCAAAACAGACCAGAACAAATTTGAAAAAGAAAAGGCAAGAAAACCCTACTTTTAGTGAGCTAAAGACTCCTTGGTCCCAAGATGTTCCAAGATAGCTTCCTTTCACTCCAAAGCTCCCAAATCAAACCCAAACCCTTCCTATATCAGTGAGGAAGTGAGGTATAAGGTGAGGATTGATGGAGAATTGAGGTTTCAATTGGTGGGATTGATAGATCTTGATGAATAGAACAAGTTTTATGAAGGGATCTTGGTGTTTTAGTGAGTTTGAGCTAATGTTTTTGGGATTTGAAAGCGAGTTTGAGTCTTGAGAGAGATGAAAATGGTGGCTGCCACTTCTTCCTTGTCTTGGCCGAAATTTTGATGAAAGGAAAAGATAAGATGTTGATCTTATGGGTTTATGACAAAATGCATAGAATTTTCAAGTACAAAATGTTTTATTTTCTTAAAGATAAATATGAAAATTTTGTAAGCATCCTATTGGTCCTAATAAAGTGGCAATGGTGTGGCTTTTTCTAAGCCACACACTTGTCTAGTTAGGTGGCAAACTTTCATTGAAAGTTTCATTCGTGTAAGAAACTGCACATTGGTATTTTACCGAACGAGGAAAATACCATACCGAGTAATCCGATATCGCCCGAAATTTAATCCTTGATATAAAATCCTAATTTCTAACTATTTCTAACTTCATTCCCATGTTTTCCTAATTTCGGCACCTCAGTTTCCAAATCTAAGATTTCGGCTATCTCTTATGAGCTGTGGGGCCCACAAGGTCACTATTCACCCTGGCCCGAAGTTTTTTTTTTAAGGTCCGTTGGGCCACCCTCATCATTGCTATACTTTTAAATGTTTGAAATTATGAATAACAAAGCTCAAATAAATTTTTAAATAATTTTTAGGGTGTTACACATCCTATTTGAATTAGAGGACGTTTTCTTAGCAATTCAATACTTTTGTTCATTTTCTAGCACCTTGGCAGATTTTTCACTTAAGTAGTAAAATTTATTTTTCATATCAAATAACCAATTCAAAGGCTATGAAAATTTTCCATGACACCTCAATGTGTCAAATGTAACACCCTAATATTTAACCTAACACGCCTAGGACGTATTAAGATTAATTATTAGTTATTACCTTCTTTTAAATTCATTTGTAAAATTACTTAGCGGAAAATATAGGTAAATTTTTTTATTTGAAATATGTAAAACAAAATGCGAGCCGTCGTGTACTACCATGAGCGAAACGTAAAACAAAAGAACTTAAACACACAATTTAAAAGCAATAGAGAACATATCCATTCATAGAAACATATATCATAGTATTAGATATCATAATTGAATACATAGTTCTAGGTACATCAATAGAAAAACCAACATAAAGTCATACTTATATAAATTGGCAGAGCTTGTAGTACATAAAATAGGAAAGTTCAGAAAATAAACATAACAACAAGTATAGGGAAGCCACAAAAGATCAAACCCCAGCTATAGCTACCCCTCCCTTGAAACCTACGTGACGCTGATCCTCATCCCTGGAAGGTATGTACGCAATGAACTGGCAAGCTCCTCCGTGCAAGCGGAAAGGGACACGTGACCTCCTCGACGTGGGCGCATCTCAAGCGTCGACCTAGCTCTCGCTGCATCATCATGTCCTCCTCTTCTCGATGTCCATGGGAACCGTAGGGCAGATCCCCTCGAATAGATGGGTGGGGGAATCCTTCGATGGTCCTGCTGAACGTCTCGAGCGAGGAACATACTCAGGTAGTCACGCACCACCGAAGCCAAAGGGCGGGCACGAAGTTCGCTCGTGGGGTCGAGACGTCTCGAAGATCGAGTCGTCGCCATAGGTGAGGTAGGAGTGAAGCGAAAGTTGAGCTGGATACGAACGGGTTCCCATGTACACAAAAATGTGGACAGCACAACACTCAAAATGATACGACTGATGCTTCGAGTCAAAGTGCACCTCCCAGATCGGTGTGTCAATGAAGACCACGAAATATGCCATTAAGATCTGAAGACGTAATAGGAAAGAGAGGAAGAGGGGTGAAAATCTTATTAAAGAATCTCAGGAGGGAATCCTCCTATCCTAATGTCATCGTTTACATCCCAGGAACCTTGGGTTTATTATGAAAAAGTTTAACATGCAAAGGTTTATTATGAGGTTTCATAAAAGCAATTATCCAAGGTCTGTCTTTTATGATGAATCTTAATGCATGTATGCAACATAGCGAAACATGAATGCATGGCAATACTTTATGCAAACAAACCAATAAAACATGTCATCAATAATTAATCCTCATATAAGTGGCATGTAACTTCTCATGATCAACCTTTTCTTTCTCAAACTTGTGACATAAGGGTATAAAAAATAGTAACCGCACCCCTAAAACTAGGCTATGAGCTCATACCTTAACTAGTCGTCACTAGTTCTTACTTATCCTCTTGATAAGCGTAACATAATCACAATAATCCCGACTCCAGAGTACGGTAGGGGACTAAGGATCACCCATCATGGGACTTTTTCCTTCCTCGAAACGCATCAACTAGTTAAGACCAATGACTTTGTCCGCTTTGGCAGGCTAATGTCTATGCCCTCATGGTTTTACCTTTTCCTCACCGTAGCAAGAAAAGTACGTCTCGGTCTACAAAACGCATCAACTGGTTAAGACCAGTGACTTTGTCCGCTTCGGTATGGCTAACGACCATACCTCACGGGTTTTCTCCTCACGTACAGGAGAAATGCGTCTGGCATGTCACATTCAAAATCTCACTTTCAAAAACTTCTTTAAGTCTCTCAAATTTGACGGAAATTTGACAAACGGCGTATACGAATTTCATCAAATTTGAGTCATGCCACATAACTCATCAAACACATACTTTCTCATGCAATATCTCAGTTAAGCAAACCTTTCAAAGTCATATAAACATATTCCTCCACTTCATCATCATCTTATATCCTTATGCATCTCAATCACAGCATGCCGCATTATTATAACAATCACGTCATAAACTCACATATTCTCATTCTCATGCCATTAATACTTTCACATACATTCTCGTATATCAGAACTATGTGTTCACTCGGTCACTTACTCTCATCATCTTCCCTATCTTATAGTATCTTATGCTTTGACCCTTATGGGTCTTAAACTTGTGTTCTAGTTATTCTAACACCCATTATAATCTTATGCACCTAAAGGATCATTACTTGTAATTCTCTCTAATATTTATGCTCACTAACTCTTCCAAACAGCATTGCATAGATTAGTTACGATGATTATTATTTGATTACGAGGTTCTAGAATCTACGTCTTTGACCCTTTCTAAGTTCCTTCGCCTAAGGCTCTATATTCAATTCCTAAATCAATTATTAGGGATTCCTACACATATCCACTAATTATAAACCATTTTCCTTAAGTTCAATTATGCTGGAATAGAATTTACATTACTTGTGTTTAAGTGTTCTAGAATTCTCATTTTAAGTCCTTTTTAGTTACTTATTCTTTCCTAACTTCCCTAAATCGTTCCTTGCTTCACTCAAACATAATTTTACACATCTTAACTCCATAAAACAGAATTAATACAATGGCCAAACAATCAAGGCAGAATCGAAAATCATAGTTCACATAATCACATAATTTCATGATTTAAATGCATATAAGTTGCTAGTTTTCTCTTGGAATAATTTTAGGAACTCAAAACTCTTTTAGAAACCAATTCATCTCATTAAAATCATATAAATATAGGTGAGGTCAGTAGCTAAATTATTTTGTTCATGAAATAGATTTAAAACATAAAATCTTATTCATAATATTCTTTAAGTTCACCTAAGCTTAGAAAAATTCCAAGACATAGGCTATGGGCACTTATGATTAGATGAACTCATATCAAGTCCATCATCATCATCACAAGGCCAAAATGGCATTCTTGAAATGCTTCCATTTTCTAAAACTTTATATATGATACTTGGGCAAGTCTTTGAGCTCTAGAGTATTTAGGTGATGACATAAACATAAACATGTTATGCACTTTATTTTATTCTTCATTATAAAGTAAAGTGAGAGCATAAAATAAATATGAGATGCAACCTCATTATTATCTTTAAAGATTAAGTGATAACTTGAAATATAAACATGAAGTGCAAGCTTGGAAATTTAAACATGAAATGCAAGTTCATTTATTTATTCTTGAGAGCTTAGTGATGGCATCAAAAGTAAACATGATATGCAAGGCATAAACTTAAACATGAATGCAAACTTATTTTATCTTAACTAGAGCTCATGTAAGACTTTAGAGGAACATAATAGCCTTAACCCAACATGTATCTTAACAATATAAAGTGAGCTTTAGAGTTCTTAGCACCAAGTCTTCAAAGAAGTCTTTGGTTTGAACTTCATCATCAAGCTCAAGAAAATGGACTAAGAGATAAACATCAACACTTATCAAGGCAAACATAAAAAAAACTACTCATATTCTTCATTTTATTGCTCATGGGCTTCAATCTAGAGTAAACTTTTAGAATGGCCGACCAACTTTAAGGTTGGCAAGGGTAAGCTTAGAGCTCTTTGAAAACATATGATTAATTTTCTTAAACAAAACCTTTAGTGAGCTACTTAACATTTTTATCAAACTTTGTACAAAGAAAGGAATGAAAATCGAAATCTTTGAGGAGGAAAAGAAATGAGGACCAAAATCTTGAGTAAGGAAAAAGAAAGGAAAGTCGAAATCATGTATGGTCCAAGACCAAGTTTTCAAGCTTTAGAGGTTTCTCACATGGCATCACAAGACCATTATCTTGAAACCTCATCATCAAGCCAAAGTTTTTCTCATCCCAAGGCTCTAAGGCCGAAATGAAAAGAGGAAAAGGAAGAGCTTTGAAAACCAAGAGAAAACTAGAACTTTTCTTAAAGAAAGCAAACAAAAATTTGAAAATAAACCCCTACCAAATGAAGTCTTGAAAGAGATGGAAGAAAGCTTGATTCTTTGAGGAAATGAGAAGACAAAATCTTCTCTTGGATGATGATGAATTCAGCCAAGTGAGGAACTCAAGGAAGATGAATTTTCCTTGAGATGTAAGCTTGGGAATGGAAAAGTTTGGTGTTTGAGAGGTGGTTTGAGGTGGGGAGTGGTGGTTCAAGGTTGTTTGTGGTGGTTTATGGTGGTGGAAAGGTTTCTTTAGTGGTGGAGGAAGAAGAACAAGATGAAGAGAAATTGAGAAAAGAAGAAAATTGCAAGAAAGCTTAACTTGACAAATGATCTAAAGTGTAATCAAGTTTACTAAGGCTTGGTATTTATAGAAAAAAATGCAATATGGAGGCTGCCAAGGGAAGGAAGGCCGACGCCTCATGGCTTTGGGGAGGAAAATATCTTCAACAATTGGTCATTCAAAGGCATGGGTGGAGGCATGGCTAGGTATGGTCCAAAGTATGGCTTGAGGTATGGTCTTTGAGTGAAACAAAATCAACATGTGACACAATTTGAAGGGTATGAATTCGGTCAGTTCAGCCAAGAGGGAGGAGAGATTTTGTTCATCTAATTGTGGTTTAATGATGTGTTTAGGTGTTTCTTTGATTAAGGTTTTGATTAGGAGTTTGTAAGAAAGTGTTTAGGTGAGGTAATGGTTAATTAAGGTTGTCAAGACTTGATTTAGGGGTATCTTGCTAGATTAACAAATTAAAAACCATTTTCTAGTCAAATTAAATCATAGACACAATTCCTTGATTTAAGGAATTGAAGAGGAATTTACTATTCAAGATTCCATGACTAGGAATCTTGAATCAAAGAATGAGATTAGAGTTTAACTAAGCAATCTTAGGTTCTAATTAACCTTAATAAATTATTTTGACTCTAGATTAATTATTGAAATTAATTAATCTTCGATTAGAGCCTAATATTGCTTAGGTTTGGTTAATTACATTATTAGGCTCACTGTACATTGTTCTAGGGGCAAAATGGTAATTTAACACTAAAATTCGTGACCTCCTTGGCCAACTAACCATCATAAACCACTCATAAACATCATTCCAAAATTTCTGGAAAATTTTCGAAGCTGAAACGGCACCTTTACTCGCGTAAAAAGCTACATGGGTATTTTGGTCATTTTGAGCCGAAAGTTTGAAAAGATTTTCACCTTGGATATCAAACATTACAGTTATAATCCCCTTCAAACATTGAGTTGACCCATTTAGAGGACTGCCTATCCTCGAATTCTAGGGAAAAATGACCTCAGGGCATTTTGGTCATTTGTACTCAAACGGAAAAATTGGACGTTACATCCAAAAGGTCCTATAAAAAGTTTAGAGCAAGAATCATTCTTTATCTATTTTAACTAAATTAGATAAATTCAGAAGTCAGAAACCCCCTAATTACAACCAACAATCACTTCCTAATTTTATTACCTAATCAAATGAATATATCAATTCCTACAAAAATTTAGGGTTGGACTTCAAGATGTCCTCAACACCCTGGAAAATTTCAAGTGATAATTCAATCATTTGTTATGGTAACAAAATTAGCAAAATTTGTAGCTTCAATTCTAACAATTCAGCAACACAGGCACAGTTTCGGTTCTTGATTTTTTTAAAGCGTAAAAGTCCAAAAAAAAGCTTAATAAAATTCGTGAGACTAGCTTAAGATGTTAACTTCAACATATAATTTTTTTAGCTAAGAAAAATGTAACACCCTAAAAATTATTTAAAAATTAATTTAAGCTTTATTAGTCACAATTTCAAAAATCCGACAACTTTAGCAATGATGAGGATGGCCCAACAAACTTGTTAAAAAAGAAAAGCCAAGATGAATAGTAACCTTGCTGGCCCTATGGGCCAGGCGAAACCCCAGATTCTTGTCAAATGCCCAGGATTGAGAAAAGGGAGGGTTAAGGTTAGAAATGGGTCAAGCCTGCACCACTCCTAGTACGGTATGGTTTGGGATGAACCAGCGGAAGCTAGTGGTCATGTAACGCCTGATGAGGCATGGAGTGATCGCCAAGAAGGCACGGACAAGGAGCGGCTGGTAACGCCTCTACCTGGAGGGTACATGAATGAATCGATTACACACCAGAATGAGAAGGATCCTGAGACTGGATAAGTATGGGACTATACAGTTAAGGAGGGCTTATATGAATTCATTGGTACTACCTATGCCAACAAAGATGCATGTTCTTTTGGTAGCCCATCATGAAAGAACTCCAGTTAAGCATGCTTGACTTGGAGCAATTTTGGGATGGACCGCCTAGGAAGTTTTTCTTAGGAAGTGTGTGAGTGAGAACAAAGCACGTTGAAAAGACCCGTATTGGTTTCTAGGGACAAGTCGTTAATCCATAAAGCAGTAGGATACAAAAAAATACCCACAAACACATAAAAAAGTTCGTGATATTTCCCTAAAGCAAAATGAAATTCAGCAACATGGTCCAACACTCCTTTTGACAAAAATATTTTTCAACTAACCCAAACTACTCCACCAATGCAAATGCATCAATTTCTATGTATTTAAATAGTCAAATCTGCAAGAAACAAAATTGCAACAATTAAGGTTACAAAACCCTATTTTTGGAGACTAATGGATCTTGGCTCCAAGGATGCTCCAAGATTGATTCCCTTCACTTCAAGGCCCCTAAACCAACCCCAATCCTTTCCTTAGGCAGTAAGGTTTGAAGGATCAAAGTGAGGAATGGTGAGGAATTGAAATTTCAATCGGTTAGATTAGTAGGTATTGATGAGTGGAACAAGTTTAGTGAAAGAACTGTATGGTTTTAACAAGTCTAGGCTAGGAGTTTAGGAGTTTGAATCAAGTTTTCAACTCTTAAGAAAATGAAAATGGAGGCTACTATAAGCTTTCTTTGCAGGTTGAAATGTTTGGTGGAGTGATAAGGAAGATTAGCCTTGTATTTATCTTGTATTAAAGTTTAGATATCATATAATATAAATGTATAATTCTTTAAAGAAAAGGAAAAAAAATAAATGAATGGCTAGGATTTAATCTTGTAAACCAATATTAAATCTTAGCCTTACACTTAGCTTGAATGGATATACATTATCCATTTATAATGATTAAATTATCTTTCATGTTAAAAATCGCACACCAAAATTTTAACGGGTAAACACCGTACCTGGACAATGGAATATTGGCAGAAATTTAATTCCAGGTATTAAATCCCTATTTCTAACTATTTCTAACATTAACCTTATGTTTTCTTAGTTTCAGGCATCTCTTGGTCCCAGAAATGTTTTGGCTGTCCTAGAGCTATGGGGCTTGCAAAACACTATTAACATTTTTTTCTACTCGTCCGTTGGGTTGTCCTTATCATCACTATGTCTGGAATATCGAAGCTCTCATTAATAAGGTTTCAATTAATTTCTAAATAACCCTAGGGTGTACATTCTGGTTTTCAATTTTTGAAATTAGCATAATGCTTAAGATACCTTAAGAAAATTTCTGGAAACACTTGCATATGTTAGTTTCATCACATAAAAATTTTAGCTCATGATCATGTCTCTAAATTCAGTGAGAAAAATTAAAAAAATTCACCTACTTGCTTAAAAGCTAAGTTTAGCAATATAACACATAATTCCTTTTGAGAAAAAGAGTTTTCTAACAACACCCAAACACTCCACCAAATTAAACATATCAATATCCATATATCATTAGCCAATAAAACCAAAAATTGCAAGCTAAATCATTCACATAAATTTCAGAATTAGTTTTGAGAAAAAGAGGTTAAAGAAAGCCCTACCTGTTGCTAGAAGTCTTTTGCTCTTGTTTTGAATCTTCCAAGTGTTTCTTCACCAATTCTTCAGCCTAAAATCAGCCAAACCCTTTCATAGGTGATATATCAGTTCTTCTTTGATGGTAAGGTGTGATATAAATTCTTTGATGGAGGTTGATATGAAGATTTCAAGACATAGACTAGGTTTTGTGCTTAAATCATTGGTTCTTAGTGTTGTAGAATGAAGATTTGAGCAAGTTCATAAGGTTTAGAAGAGAAGAAAGTGAATATAGCTATATGAAGAGGTGTTGGCTGAGATTTTACATGAGAGAATGATAAGAATTTTGATTTTTCTACATTTATTACATGTGTGTTGGATTTTTATTCTACCACAAAATTATTTCCTTAAGATAAATAGATGAAATTTTGTAAGATTACTATTGGCTAGTGGAAAAAGGAAATGGTGTGGCTTCTCCTAAGCTATACACTTGTCATATTAGGTGGCAAGTTTGACACTACAAGTCTTATACGGTGTACGAAACTACACATCGTAATTTAATCGAATGGGTAAAACCTTAATCTTATATTTTCTCAGTTTCAGGCATCTCAGGTCCCAATTATAGGGTTTTAGTGGTCCGACAAGCCTGCGAGGCCCACATGGTCACTATTCACTTTTCCTTTTTTTAGCAACTAATCTTATCTTGACTAACCCTATCAGAATCGTGAAATTCAGATTAATAAAGTCTAAATAAAATTTTTAAAATAAATTTTGGGGTGTTACAATTGTTCTCTTGATCCATTTGGAGACGACATGGGAACACAAAAATATAGGGTGAGAATTGTGAAATTCTCAGGAGGGCATTCCCCATATACATAATAATAAATATCATCGTTATCATTCCAGCCACTTTAGTTTATTAGAAAAATGATGTGATCATGCATTACATAACAAAGATTCGGTTTTGAAAGTTCAAAATCATCCTTCTAAGTGGATTTCTTTTAACATTCAGTCACTTAATTCACATATATTATAATGCTCAAGCACATAGTAAATCATCATATGCAAATAATTCAGTATGATAAGCGTATGCATCTGATAAATACAATGATTTTCTTTACTTTGGTGGTGATATTATCTTCACATGCTCTTGATATGTTGAAAGGGATCTCATATACATCTTCCCCACTACACGTGCCCTTTGTAACACCATAATATTTAACCCAATACGCCTAGGACGTATTTAGATTAATTATTAGTCATTACTCCCTTTAAAACCTCTTTTAGAAATTAACTTAGCGGAAAATATGGATAAATTTTTTTTTTAAATGAAACATGTAAAACGAAATGCGAGCCTTTGCGTATAACATAAAGAAAACGTAAAGCGGAAGAATAAACTAAATCTACAGAACATAAGCATTAAAGGACACATCAATCATGAGATTAAACATCATAATATTAGTCATAATCGTTTAGTACATAACCATGAATTATAAAGCATAAAAGTCTTACCCATATAAGTGGGTAGAGCTTGCAGGATAATGAGAAATAAGAAACATAATGACGAATACATGTAACAGCCCAAAAGGTACTCCCAAACTAGGACTACTCCCTCCCTCGAACTATGGATGATAGTCCTCCTCTCCCTCGATGGCACATACCTAATGAACTGGGCAAGCTCCTTGGGTGCATGAAGATGGAAGGGTGGGCCATGCCCTCCACGGCGTGGGCGCATCTCCAGACCTCGTGCTAACCTTCGTTGCGTCACCGTCTCCTCGCTACCCATCCGACGTCCATAGGTACAGCAGGGCAAAACCCTCTAAGAAAGGATGAGAAAGGGGATCCTCTGACGGGTCAGTCTCCGAATGTCTCAGGTGAGGCACGTACGGGGTAACCTTACCACTGAAGATGTAGGGGCAGCTTTGCTCGTCTTGGGGTCGTCCTCTCAAAAATCATCATCACCATAGGGGGAGGTCGGGTGAAGCGGAAACTGGAGACGGAAAGGCAAATGGGCGTCCCATGTATGCAAAAATGTGAATAGCACAACGACCCTCGAAATGGTATGACTGTGATTCGATTCAAGTGCACTCCCATACGGGCGCATCAACAAAAATCACAACGACGCCATCGGCTGGAGACGTAATGACAAGAGAAGAAAAGAGAGGGGTGAGAATCTTGCTAAAGAATCTCATAGGGAAATCCTCTATCCTAATTTCATCGCTTACACCCCAAGAACCTTGGGTTTATTATAAAAAGGTTAAACATTCATAGGTTCATTATGAGGTTTTCACAAAAGATATTTATCCAAGGTCCATGTCTCTTATAATGAATCTTAATGCATGTATGCAGCATAATAGTACATGGATGCATGGCAATACTTTAAGCAAACCAAACAATAGTCATTAATTATATAAGTGGCATGTAACTTCTCTTTGAACATTGTTCTTTCTTCTCATTCTTGTGACACCAACATCATAATAGTAACCGCACCCTTAAACTAGGCTATGAGCTCATACCTTAACTAGTCGTCACTAGTTCTTACTTATCCTCTTGATAAGCGAATCATATTCATATTCATAATCATCATAATAATCCCGACTCCTAGAGTACGGGTAGGGGGCCTAAGGATCACCCATCATGGGACTTTTTCCTTCTTCGAAACGCATCGACTGGTTAGACCAGCGACTTTGTCCACTTTGGCAGGCTAATGTTTATGCCCTCACGGTTTTGCCTTCTCCTCAGGAGCAGGAGAAGTACGTCTCGGTGTGTCACATTAAACATCTTATTTTCAAAACTTTCTTTAAGTCTCTCAAATTTAACGGAAATTCGGCATGACAACTACGTCCGAATTTCCTCAAATTGAGTCATGCCACATAATCTCATTCACATGCATCATTCTTATGAAACTTTCTCAATTAAAACTTCTAGTTCACATGAGCATACTTCTTCTAACTCGTTCATGTTTCGAAACTCGTGCATCTCAAATCATGGCATAACACTTCATCACATCAACACGCCAAATATACACATAGAGTTTCATGCTCAGAATGTTGACATAATCACATCATCAAGAATATGCTCACTCGATTTCATGCTCACATCACACCTCCTATCTCATGGTATCTTATGCTTTGGCCCTTAGGTCTTAAACTTGTGTTCCGATTACTCTAACCTTTATTAAAGATTCTTATAACACCTAAGGGATCATTACCTATATTTCTCACTAGGTTTTAGGCATACTAAAAATTCCAAACAGCATTATGTAATTTGGGCAGAAAATTACCTCATGATTACGGGGTTATAGAATTTCCATTTTAAACCCTTTTTAAGATCCGTTTCGCCTAAGGTTCCATAATCAATTCATAAAACAATTATGGGGATTCCTTGGCATATTCACTAAGTTGTAAGTCACTTTTCCTCAATTTAACTATGCTGGACAGAATTACATTTTGCCATGTCTAAGTGTGCTAGAATTCCCATTTTAAGTCCTTAGCATCACCTTAAGCTTTGTAATTAATACCTAATCATTTATGAAAGGTTTTTATGCATATCCTACTGATTATGAACCATTTATACTTGAATTAATCATGCTAGAACAGGTTTGCATATTTGTGCATTAAAGTGTTCTAGAATTCTCATTCTTGATCCTTTTAAGTTACTTGTTCTTTTCTAACTTCTCTAAATCGATCCTTGCTTCACTCAAACATAATTTTACACATTTTAACACCATAAAACAGAGATTATACAGTGGCCAAACATAAGAGGGCAGAACCGAAATGTAAAGCCCATAAAATCATAAAATCTCATGAGTTTAAATGCATGCAAGTTGCTAGTTTTCTCTTGGAATAATTCTAGGAACTCAAAACTCTTTTAGAACTCAAATCCTTACATTAAAATCATGCAATTACACATGATCAGTAGCTAAATTAACTTGTTCATAAAATAGATTTAAAGTATATGATTTCATTCATAATGTTGCTTAGGTGCTCCTAAGCTTAGAAAAATTATAAAACATGAACTATGGACACTTGTGATTAGAGGAACTCATAATAAGTCCATCATCATCACCACAAGGCCGAATGGCTTCTTTAAGAATGCCAACATTTTCTTAAAACCTTACATAGGATACTTGGGCAAGTCTTTGAGCTCTAGATCATTAAAGTGATGACATAAACTTAAACATGCTATGCACCTCATATTTATTCTTCATTAGAAAATAAAATGAGAACATAAAATAAACATGAGATGCACTCATTTATTATCTTTAGAGTTTAAGTGATGACATAGAATATAAACATGCTAGACAAGAAAGTAAACATGAGATGCAAGGTCCAATTCTTTACTTTAGTGCTTTAGGCCCCTTGAGGTTTTTACCCCAAATCAACAATCAACTTTAAGGTTGAAATAGGTAGGCTTTGAGATTTATTAAGTGAGAATGCATATTCTTGTTTTAATCTTTAAGTTGTTTAGTGATGACTTGAAAATAAACATGCTATGCAAAGCATTAAAGTAAACATGAATGCATCTTATTTAGATCTTAGCTAGAGCTCTTTGCAAGACTTTAAAGGAACAAAACCTCAACCCATTATGTATTATAAGGAAAGCTTTAGAGTTCTTAGCACCTAGACTTCAAGGAAGTCTTAAGGTTTGAACTTCATCATCAAGCTCAAGAAAATAGACACAAAGCTCAACACTTTGTCCAAACAAGATACAAAACTAAGTCATATTCTTTATTTTATTGCTCATGGGCTTCAATCTAGAGTAAAACTCTTAGAACGGCCGACCAACTTTAAGGTTGGCAAGGGTAAGCTTAGAGCTCTTTGAAAACTTAGGATTAATTTTCTTTATCAAAACTTTTGTGATCTACTTTACATTTTTAACAAACTTGTTCAAACAAAGGAACAAAGGAACCGAAATCATTCAAGAAAAGGAAGAGAAAATGAAACCTTTGAGGAAGAAAGGAAAGGAAATCCAAAAGCATGAGCAAGGAAAAGAAAGAAAAACTCAAACATGTATGGTCCAAGACCAAGTTGTTTCAAGCTTTAGAGGTTTCTCACAAGACATCAACAAGTCTTTATCTTGAAACCTCATCATCAAGCTAAAGTTTTTCTCAATAGGCCTCATGGCCGAAAAGAAAAAGAAAGAAAGAAAAAGTTTTGAACCAAGAGAAAACTAGAACTTTTCTTTAGGAAAACAAGTAAAAACTTTAAAACAAACCCCTACCTAAGGAAG
Organism: Dalbergia oliveri; assembly: GCA_030441495.1. Taxonomy (NCBI): domain Eukaryota; kingdom Viridiplantae; phylum Streptophyta; class Magnoliopsida; order Fabales; family Fabaceae; genus Dalbergia; species Dalbergia oliveri. The sequence continues at coordinate 1,149,695 of JAMLFY010000023.1, forward strand.
TCTTTGGAATGGAAGAAAGAAAGCTTGATTCTTGAAGAGTTAAGAAGAAAAATCTCCTCTTGGATGTGATGATGGATTCAAGAAGGATGCTCAAGGAAGATGATTTTTCTTTGAGTTTCTAAGCTTGGGAATGGAAAGTTTGAGTGTTTGAGAGATGGTTTAAGGTGAGGTAGTGGTGGTTTGTGGTGGTGGCAAGGTTCTCTAAGAGGTGGAAGAAAATGAAGAAGATGAAGAGAAGTTTGAGAGAAAAAGCAAGAAAATGCAAGACAACTAAACTTAGCAATTGATCTAAAGTGTATCAAGGTTCTTCAAGGCTTGGTATTTATAGAATTTTGGCAACATGGAGGCTGCCATGAAGAAGGATGGCCGACGGCCAAAAGGGAGGGAAAGGGAGGAAATATCTCTTACAAGGTATGGCTTCAAGTATGGGTTCAAGCATGGTGAAGTATAGGCAAAAGTATGGGCAAGGCATGGGCTTTGGAGTGAAGAAAATTTCAACATGTGGCACTTTTCCTTGGCCTTGCATTCGGAGATTTGGGACAGCCAAGGGGAGAATTAATTTGCTCATGTAATTGTGTTTTAGTGATGTGTTTAGGTGTTTCTTTGATTAAGGTTTTGGTTAGGAGTTGTAAGAAAGTGTTTAGGTGAGGTAATTGGGTAATTAAGGTTGTTTAAGACTTGATTAGGGAGTGGTCATACTAGATTAACAAATTAAATTTATTTTCCTAGTCAAATGAGGTATGGCACAATTCCTTAATTTAAGGAATTGGAGAGAGAAAACACTATTCAAGATTCCATGACTAGGAATCTTGAATTAAAGAATGCAATTTAGAGTTTAACTAAGCAATCTTAGGTTCTAATTAACCTTAATAAATTATTTTGACTCTAGATTAATTATCAAAATAAATTAATCTTCAATTAGAGCCTAATATTGCTTAGGTTTACTTAATTGCGTCATTAGGCTAATTGTACACGTTTTAGGGGTAAAATGGTAATTTTGCACTAAAACTGCCTGGATTAGCGGGCCTGGCTAAACATCAAATATCACTTAAAAACATCATTCTAAACTTCCTGAAAAATTTGGGCTCAAATACCTTTTACCTGTAGAACACAGGAGGGTATTTTGGTCATTTTGATCCGAAAGTTTAGAAAACGAGATTTTCATCTCATATCAAACATAACAATACAATCCCCTTCAAATATTGAGTTGACCCATTCGAGGAGTGCCTGTCGGCGTCCTTTAATTTCGGAAATGACCTCAGGGATTCCTATTTGTACTCTAATAATAGAAATTGGCGTTACACCCTTGACATATTGAAGGGGATCTTTAGTTTTTCTTGTGATCGTAGAACCATGTAACACCCTAATATTTAATCCACACGATAAATCCATTTAAGTTAATTATTAGTTATTACTCTTTTGTTAGCCTTAATCTAATCTCTTAGAAAATTACTTTGGTAAAAATACGGGTAAATTTTTTTTTTTTGAATTTTAAAAACAAAATATAAGCCATGCATACTAAATAAACTACATCATACCTTGTACAAATAAGAAAGAAGATAAAAACAAATCACGAACACATAAAAACACAGCATCATAATTCATGGACATAATCATATCATCATTATCATATATATATGACTGTTCGCCTTGTACGCCTGAATTTCCCGTTAGAGTACAAATGACCGAAATGCCCCTGAGGTCATTTACCCGAAATTCGAGGACAGTTGCTTCCGCAACCCTCGAATGGGTCAACTCGATGTTTGAAGGGGATTATGCGTTATGAATGATATCCGAGGAGGGAACCTCGTTCTAAACTTCCGCTCAAAATGACCAAAATACCCCTCTGTCTACACGGAAAGATGCCGTTTGAGCCCGAAACTTTTCCAGGAAGTTTAGAATGATGTTTATGAGCAATGTTTGATGTTTAGCCGGGAGGTCCCTGCAGTTTTAGTGCAAAATTACCATTTTGCCCCTAGAACATGTACAGTGCGCCTAATGAAGCAATTAGCGAACCTAAGCAATATTAGGCTCTAATCGAAGATTAATTTATTTCGATAATTAATCTAGAGTCAAAATGATTTATTAAGGTTAATTAGAACCTAAGATTGCTTAGATAAACTCTAATTGTATTCTTTAAATTCAAGATTGCTAGTCATGGAATCTTGAATAGTGTTTTCTCTCTCTTTCCTTAAATTAAGGAATTGAGCCATACCTCATTTGACCAAAAGAATTATTTTAAATTACTAATCTAATAAGATCACCCTCCTAATCAAGTCTTGAAACACCTCAATTAACCATTTTCTCACCTAAACGCTTGCTTACAAACTCCTAATCAAAAAGCCTAATCATAGAAACACTTAAACACATCCTTAAACCACAATTACATGAACAAAAATCCCTTCCCCTTGGCTGATGAGGTGCCGAAAATCTGTCCCCAAATGGTGCCACATGTTGAGTTGTGATGCACTCCAAGCCCATGCCTTAGGCCATACCTTGCCCATGCTTCCAACCATGCTTGCCATGCCTAAACCCATGCTTTTGTAAGAGATATTTCCTCCTCCCTTGACCTTGAAAAAGTCATCAGCCATTCCCTCCCCAAATCAGCCAACATGTCTCATTTTTCTATAAATACCAAGCCTTGATGAACCTTGTCACACTTTGGTTCACTTGGTAAGTTCACACTTCTTGCAAATTCTCTCATTCCTCTCAAATTCCCTCAACTTGGCTGATTTCTTCCTCAAGACTCCAAAAGGATTTCCTTCTCCTTCCATCTAGAAAACAAAGCTTTCTTACATCTCTTCAAGACTTCTTAAGGTAGGGGTTAAGTTTTGATGATTTTTGTTTGTGTTCTTCAAGAAAGTTCTAGTTTTTCTCTTGGTTTCAAACTCCTTTTCCTTCCTCTTTTTTTGGCCAAGAGGCCTTCTTACAAAAAGAATGTGAGCTTGATGATGAGGTTTCAAGATAATGAATTGTTGTTGTCATGTGAGAAACCTCTAAAGCTTGAAACAACTTGGTCTTGGACCATACATGCTTGGATTTTTTCTTTCTTGGCTTAAGTTTTGGTTTTCCTCTTCCTCTTTCCCTTAAGATTTCAGTTTTTCTTCTTTGGATTTGAACAAAGTTTGTAAAATATGTCTAGTAGATCACAAAAGTTTTGTTAAGAAAGTTAATCCCATGATTTCAAAAGCTCTAAGCTTACCCTTGCCAACCTTAAAGTTGGTCGGCCGTTTAGAACGCGCTAGATTGAAGCCTATGAGCAATAAAATAAAGAATATGACTTAGTTCTTGTAGTTTTGTTTAGACAAAGTGATGAACTTTGGGTCCATTTCCTTAAGCTTGATGATGAGTTCAAACCTTAAGATTTCCTTGAAGTCTAGGTGCTAAGAACTCTAAAGCTTGCCTTATGATACATAATGGGTTGAGGTTTATGTTCCTCTAAAAGTCTTGCAAGAGCTCTAGCTAAGACAAAAACAAGATGCATTCATGTTTAAATTTATGTCTTGCATCTCATGTTTATTTTGATGCTATCACTAATTTTACAAGAGTAAATAATGAACTTGCATTACCATATTTAAATTCCCAAGCTTGCATTTCATGTTTATATTTCAAGTCATCACTTAATCCTTAAAGATAATAATGAAGTTGCATCTCATATTTATTTTATGCTCTCACTTTACTTTCTAATGAAGAGTAAAATAAAGTGCATGGCATGTTTAAGATTTTGTCATCACCTAAATACTCTAGAGCTCAAAGACTTGCCCTAAGTATCCTAAAAAGGAAACTCCATTCAAAAAGAAATGGATGAGTTTTGGTATGAACCAACAATGGTTTGATTTTGTAAAATACATGAATAATTTTCAAGGAAATGTTGGAAACTGTTTTATGAGGTCTCAAGAGGTTTAAAATAGTTTGGAATGTGTCAAAATCATGTTTTCTCAATTTCGAAGGTTCTGGTAATCGATTACCACCCATGTAATCGATTACCAGAAGGTTTTCGAAGGACTTTTGGTTTGGTCGATTACCAGAGGAGTGTAATCGATTACTACGGCTTTTCATGCCCAGAACCTCTTCTAAACCCTGGAATCGATTACATTATAAAGTAATCGATTACCATATGTCCTTTACTTTTCCTAAAGATTAACTGTAGTAATCGATTACCGTCTTATGTAATCGATTACCCTATGTTCTTTACTTTTCCGAAATAATACCTACGTAATCGATTACCAATATGTGTAATCGATTACCTTGTTTTGAAAACCCAGAATGAATTGAGCTTGGTAATCGATTACTAGGAACATGTAATCGATTACCAGAACACCTTTTGTTTCCAGAAACATTCCAAGAGAAAACTAGTAACTTATATGCATTTCAACCCAAGAGATTATGTGATCTTATGGGTTCATGATTTCTGGTTCTATGTTTGGCTACTGTATAAATGCTGTTTAAGGTGTTAAATGTGTAAAATTATGTTGAGTGAAGCAAGGATCGATTTAGAGAAGCTAGTAAAGAATAAGTAACTAAAAAGGGACTTGAGATGAGAATTCTAGAACACCTTAATACAAAGAAGTGCAAATCTGTTCTAGCATGATTAATTCAGGGATAAATGATTCATAATTAGTAAGACATGTACAAGATCCCTTCATAAATGATTAGGTGCTAATTTCTAAGTATAAGATGATGATAAGAGATCTAAGTGGTTTATAACTTAGAGAACATGCCTAGGAATCCCTCATAATTGATCTAAGAATTAATTATGGAGCCTTAGGCGAAGATGGATCTTAAAGGGTCGCGAATGGAGATTCTAGAGCCCCTTAAGCAAATGATATATTTTCTGCCCTTTTTTGTTGAGCGTGAGTGGAATCTTGGTGAGTTCAAATCTTAGAGGAAAAGTTTAAGTGCCAACCCCTTGAGGGTAATAATAATGCAAATACAAGTTTAAAGCCCGAAGGGCAAAGCATAAGATACTGAGATAGGTGGACGAGAGAGTATGATTATGATGATGAACCTCGTGCACACTTATGATGATGTGATTATGTTAGTTCCTTGAGCATGAAACTTTATATGCATAATTTGATGAAATGTTGTGTTTGAGATGCATAATGTTTCAAAGATATGAATGAAATTGAGAAATATGCTCATGTGAACTAGAAAGTTGTGGCAATGAGAAAGTTCCATGAAAATGATGCATGTGACTGAAATTATGTGGCATGACTCAAATTTGAGGAAATTCGGAGAGTAGCTGTCATGCCGCCGAATTTCCGTCAAATTTGAGGGACAAAAAGAAAGTTTTTGAGAAATATGAAGTTTAAAGTTATATGCCGAGACGCATTTCTCCTGCTCTGAGGAGAAAGTAAACCCGTGGGGTATGGACGAGCCATACCGAGCGGACAAAGTCGTTGGCTTAACCAGTCGATGCGTTTCGAAGAAGGAGAAAGTCCCATGATGGGTGATCCTTAGCCCCCTACCCGTACTGGGAGTCGGGATTATGATATTTATGATTCGCTTATCAAGAGGATAAGTAAGAACTAGTGACGACTAGTTAAGGTATGAGCTCATAGCCTAGCTTAAGGGGTGCGGTTACTATATTATTGGTGACACAAGTATGAAAAGGAAAGATGTTCAAAGAAAAGTTTCATGCCACACAAATGTTGTTTGAATTATCGTTTGATTTACCTAAAGTGCTACCATGCATCCATGAAACATTATGTTGCATACATGCATTAAGAATCATTATAAAAGACATGGACCTTGGACAACGACCTTTGTGAAAACCTCATAATGAACCTATGCATGCTCAACCTTTTCATAATAAACCCAAGGTTCCTGGGACGTAAACGATGGCACTAGGATAGAGGACTTCCCTACTGAGATTCTTTAGTAAGAATTCTCACCCCTCTCTCGTTTTCTTTCCGTTACGTCTTCAGATATCGATGGCGTCGTTCGTGATTTTCATTGACCCGCCTACATGGGAGGTGCACTATGACCCCGAGCATCAGTCCTACCACTTCAAGGGTCATTGCGAGGTGCGCGTTTTTGCATATGTGGACGCCCTTTTGCTTCCCCGTCTCCAGCTATCACTTCGACCGACTTCACCCTTTGGCGACGACTGACCTTTTGAGAGGACACGACCCGAGATGAGTAGACCGTGCCCAACCTTCCTCGTCGGAGGTACCGCGATATCCTCAGATGTTCCCCGTACCGATCAGGCTGATCCTTCGGAGGGATCTTCCCCTTCATTCCCTATGGGTCACGGAGGAGGTAGTGAGGACACGTCACCAGCCAGGCATGCGAGGCGCGTCGACACCCGAGAGGCGACCACGACGCCGGAGGCCATGCTGTCCCTCGATTCCCATGCCTAGATCTCCGCTTCGTTGGGCTACATCCGAGGAGCTTCGTCAGTTCGCGGGCTACATCTCACCGAGGACGGCGTCACCAGGAGGCTTGGAGTGGGAGGGTAGTGATAGTTGGGTGTTTATCTTTTGGGATTATTACCATGTATTTGTCTTTATGTTTCCCATTGTATTGCAAGCTCTGCCCACTAGTGCGGGTAAGACTTTATGTTTCTGTTATATTTCCGTTGTGATGTACTAAACTATATTATCTAAAGTAATGAGGAATGATGTTTATGATGGATGTGTTCTTTAATGTTTATATTCTGGATGTTTTATTTATTCTTCCGCTTCACGTTGTTTATGTTACGCGCAAAGGCTCGCACTTTGGTTTATTTTTATAAATGAATTTAAAGAGAAGTAATAACTAATAATTAGCCTTGATACGTCCTAGGCGTATTGGGGTTAAATATTAGGGTGTTACACCGCGCATCAAAATATACATGTATAGTAGCATCATACCCACCAACAAAGGTTGGGGTAAGTACAGTCATCCAAAATATACATGAACCATATGCAAATGGAATCTAAATATAATATAGAAAAGACCTCTCCTTCCACTACTCCTACTGGGTATGCCTAGAATAGATAACCTCTAATCAACAAAAAGGAAAAGAAGGCTATCCTCTCCACTACATATGCACCGTGCTCCAAGAGGTCTACTACCGACTTCCTACCGTTGTCACACTTGGGAGGGAGGAGGAAGCCAATCCAACAGTGCTAGCTCATCAGGCATGGTGAGATGACAAAAGGTCGAACATGGGCACTTCGGCGAGGACGGAGCTCCTCTATTGTAGAGACGTAGCTCCTCTCAATGGCTGTGTGATAGTAGCCTTTCTATCACTACCAGCTCTCATCTCCATAGGATGATAAGGGAAGCCATTAGAAGAATGTGGTTGGATGACTCATTAGATGGGTTTGATCTCCTCACGGGGCGAGGTGGTGATCGTTGTACGTAATCTTGGATATCTTGAATGGAACACAATTGAGAGTGGGCATGAGGTACTATTAGGATATTAATGCGCGTGCTTGAAGGCAAAGTCATTCATGAAGGAAGGAGTTGGAGGACCAGACATGAGACAAGATGCACGAAGTGACCGTCCAGGAACACAAACAAGCGAGTAGCACAATAACCCACAAAATGGTACAACTAGTTAACCAGCTCATAGTGCATCTCCCATGTGGGGGCATCAATGTAGATCGCAACATTGCCATCAACCTCTGAAGATGAATAAAAGAAAGAGGCAATGAGAAACTTATAAACATCTTAGTAGGGTTTTCGCCTCTTATCATGTGTCATCATCTATGCCTCAAGAACCTTGGGTTTCATTATGAAATAGTAGGCATATATATATATGTAGTTCATTGATTAAGTTCCAAATACCATTAGCCAGTTCCATGTCTTTTAGTATGAGTCTTAATGTTATGAATGCATCATACTATATCATGAGTGCATGTCAATGCCAATGCAACATACCATAATAAACATGTCAAGTAAGCATGGCATAAAGAATATGATTATCATGACATTATCCTTTTTTCTTTATTTCATTAGGTAACTTAAACTTCTTTATCCTCTTCTATGGGCCACCCTAATACTCTTTGTAATGCTTTTTTCTATCTAAGTACAAATGACCAAAATGCCCCTGAGGTCATTTTTACTTGGAATTTTAGGGTAGCCAACCTGGTCCTTTAATGGGTCAACTCAATGTTTGAAGGGGATTATGATTGTAGTGTTTGATATCTGAGGTGAATCTCGTTTTCTGAACTTTCGACTCAAAATGACCAAAATACCCCTGGAGCATTTTATTGGTTAAGGTGCTATTTGAGTCCTTGAACTTTTCCAAGGAGTTCGGAATGATGTTTATGAGTGGATCATGATAGTTAGTTGGTCCTGGGGTAGGTCCGAGCAGGATTAGACAAAATTACCATTTTGCATATAAAACAGTGTACAGTGAACCTAATGATACAATTAACCAAACCGAAGCAATATTAGTCTCTAATCGAAGATTAATTAATTTTGATAATTAATCTAGAGTCAAAATAATTTATTAAGGTTAATTAGAACCTAAGATTGCTTAGTTAGACTCTAATTTCATTCTTAGATTCAAGATTCGTAGTCATGAAACCTTGAATAGTAAATTATTCTCCAATTCCTTAAATTAAGGAATTGTGTCTATAATTTAATTTAACTTGAAAAGAGTTTTTAATTCTTTAATCTAGCAACACCACCCCTAAATCAAGTCTTGACAACCTTAATTGACCATTACCTCACCTAAACACTTTCTTACAAACTCCTAATCAAAACCTTAATTAAAGATACACCTAAACACATCATTAAACCACAATTAGATGAACAATTTCTCCTTCCCCTTGGCACATGCTGGCCAAATGCATACCCTCCATTTGTGTCACATGTTGATTTTGTTTCACTCAAAGAACCATACCTTAAACTATACCTTGGACCATACTTGGCCATGCCTCCAACCATGCCTTTGAATGACTAATTTTTTGAAGATATTTTCCTCCCCAAAGGCCATGAAGCCGTCGGCCTTTCCTCCCCATTTTAGCCTCATTGTTTCATTTTTTCTATAAATACCATGCCTTAGTGAACTTGGTTACACTTTAGAACCTTTGCTAAGTTCAAGCTTTCTTGGACTTTCTTTTGTAACACCCTAATATTTAACCCCAATACGCCTAGGACGTATCAAGGCTAATTATTAGTTATTACTTCTCTTTAAATTCATTTATAAAATACTTAGCGGAAAATACGGTAAATTTTTTTTTGAAATGATTTATATAAACCAAAGTGCGAGCCTTTGCGCGTAACATAAACAACGTGAAGCGGAAGAATAAATAAAACATACAGAATATAAACATTAAAGAACACATCCATCATAAACATCATTCCTCATTACTTTAGATAATATAGTTTAGTACATCACAACAGAAATATAACAGAAACATAAAGTCTTACCCGCACAGTGGGAGAGCTTGCAGGACAATGGGAAACATAAAGACAAATACATGGTAATAATCCCAAAAGATAAACACCCAACTATCACTACCCTCCCACTCCAAGCCTACTGGTGACGCCCGTCCGGGGAGATGTAGCCCGCGAATGACGAAGCTCCTCGATGTAGCCCAACGAAGCGGAGATCTAGGCATGGGAATCGAGGGACAGCATGGCCTCCGCATCGTGGTCGCCTCCTGCTTGTCGAACGCGCCTCGCATACCCCGCGGTGACCGTGTCCTCACTACCTCCTCCGTGACCCATAGGGAACGAAGGGAAGATCCCTCCGAGGATCAGCCTCTGATACGGGAACATACCAGGATATCCGCGACCTCCGACGAGGAAGGTTGGGCACGACGGGTCGCTCATCTCCTGGTCGTGTCCTCTCAAAGATCAGGTCGTCGCCAAAGGGTGAAGTCGGATCGAAGTGATAGCTGGAGACTGGAAGCAAAAGGGCGTCCCACATATGCAAAAACGCGCACCTCGCAATGACCCTTGAAGTGGTAGGACTGATGCTCGGGTCATAGTGCACCTCCCATGTAGGCGGGTCAATGAAATCACGAACGACGCCATCGATATCTGAAGACGTACCGGAAAGAAAGAGAGAGAGTGTGAATTCTTACTAAAGAATCTCAGGAGGAAGTCCTCTATCCTAGTGCCATCGTTACGTCCCCAGGAACCTTGGGTTTATTATGAAAAGGTTGAGCATGCATAGGTTCATTATGAGGTTTTCACAAAGGTCGTTGTCCAAGGTCCATGTCTTTTATAATGATTCTTAATGCATGTATGCAACATAATGTTTCATGGATGCATGGTAGCACTTTAGGTAAATCAAACAATAATTCAAACAACATTTGTGTGGCATGAAACTTTTCTTTGAACATCTTTCCTTTTCTCATACTTGTGTCACCAATAATATAGTAACCGCACCCCTTAAGCTAGGCTATGAGCTCATACCTTAACTAGTCGTCACTAGTTCTTACTTATCCTCTTGATAAGCGAATCATAAATATCATAATCCCGACTCCCAGAGTACGGGTAGGGGGCCTAAGGATCACCCATCATGGGACTTTCTCCTTCTTCGAAACGCATCGACTGGTTAAGACCAGCGACTTTGTCCGCTTCGGTATGGCTCCACGTCCATACCCCCCATCTGTTTACTTTCTCTCTTAATTGAGTAGGAGAAATGCGTCTCGCATATAACTTTAAACTTCATATTTCTCAAAAACTTTCTTTTGTCCCTCAAATTTGACGGAAATTTCGCATAACACTACTCTGAATTTCCTCAAATTTGAGTCATGCCACATAATTTCAGTCACATGCATCATTTTCATGGAACTTTCTCATTGCCACAACTTTCTAGTTCACATGAGCATATTTCTCAATTTCATTCATATCTTTGAAACATTATGCATCTCAAACACAACATTTCATCAAATTATGCATATAAAGTTTCATGCTCAAGGAACTAACATAATCACATCATCATAAGTGTGCACGAGGTTCATCATCATAATCATACTCTCTCGTCCACCTATCTCACAGGATCTTATGCTTTGCCCCTTTCGGGCTTTAAACTTGTATTTGCATTATTATTACCCTCAAGGGGTTGGCACTTAAACTTTTCCTCTAAGATTTGAACTCACCAAGATTCCACTCAGCTCAACAAAAAAGGGCAGAAATATATATCATTTGCTTAAGGGGCTCTAGAATCTCCATTCGCGACCCTTTTAAGATCCATCTTCGCCTAAGGCTCCATAATTAATTCTTAGATCAATTATGAGGGATTCCTAGGCATGTTCTCTAAGTTATAAACCACTTAGATCTCTTATCATCATCTTATACTTAGAAATTAGCACCTAATCATTTATGAAGGGATCTTGTACATGTCTTACTAATTATGAATCATTTATCCCTGAATTAATCATGCTAGAACAGATTTGCACTTCTTTGTATTAAGGTGTTCTAGAATTCTCATCTCAAGTCCCTTTTTAGTTACTTATTCTTTACTAGCTTCTCTAAATCGATCCTTGCTTCACTCAACATAATTTTACACATTTAACACCTTAGAACAGCATTTATACAGGAGCCAAACATAGAACCAAATCATGAACCCATAAGATCACATAATCTCTTGGGTTGAAATGCATATAAGTTACTAGTTTTCTCTTGGAATGTTTCTGAAACAAAAGGTGTTCTGGTAATCGATTACATGTTCCTAGTAATCGATTACCAGGAGCTCAATTCATTCTGGGTTTTCAAACAACGGGTAATCGATTACACATATGGTAATCGATTACGTAGGTTAAACCTTTGAAAAGTAAAGATCATAGGGTAATCGATTACATAAGACGGTAATCGATTACTTAGGGTTAAATCGTTTCTGAAAAGTAAAGGACATATGGTAATCGATTACTTTATAATGTAATCGACTAGGGTTTCCAGAAGGTTCTGGGCATGAAAAGCCGCAGTAATCGATTACACTGCCTTGGTAATCGTTACCAGAACCAAAAGTCCTTCAAAACCTTCTGGTAATCGATTACATGGGTGGTAACGATTACCAGAACCTTTAAAATTGAGAAAACATGATTTTGACACATTCCAAACTATTTTAAACCTCTTGAGACCTCATAAAACAGTTTTCCAACATTTCCTTGAAAATTATTCATGTATTTTACAAAATCAAACCATTGTTGGTTCATACCAAAACTCATCCATTTCTTTTTGAATGGAGTTTCCTTTTTAGGATACTTAGGGCAAGTCTTTGAGCTCTAGAGTATTTAGGTGATGACAAAATCTTAAACATGCCATGCACTTTATTTTACTCTTCATTAGAAAGTAAAGTGAGAGCATAAAATAAATATGAGATGCAACTTCATTATTATCTTTAAGGATTAAGTGATGACTTGAAATATAAACATGAAATGCAAGCTTGGGAATTTAAATATGGTAATGCAAGTTCATTCATTTACTCTTGTGAAATTAGTGATAGCATCAAAATAAACATGAGATGCAAGACATAAATTTAAACATGAATGCATCTTGTTTTTGTCTTAGCTAGAGCTCTTGCAAGACTTTTAGAGGAACATAAACCTCAACCCATTATGTATCATAAGGCAAGCTTTAGAGTTCTTAGCACCTAGACTCCAAAGAAATCTTAAGGTTTGAACTCATCATCAAGCTTAAGGAAATGGACCCAAAGTTCATCACTTTGTCTAAACAAAACTACAAGAACTAAGTCATATTCTTTATTTTATTGCTCATAGGCTTCAATCTAGCGTAAATTCTAGAACGGCCGACCAACTTTAAGGTTGGCAAGGGTAAGCTTAGAGCTTTTGAAATCATGGGATTAACTTTCTTAACAAAACTTTTATGATCTACTAGACATATTTTTACAAACTTTGTTCAAATCCAAAGAAGAAAAACTGAAATCCTTAAGGGAAAGAGGAAGAGGAAAACCAAAACTTAAGCCAAGAAAAGAAAGGAAATCCAAGCATGTATGGTCCAAGACCAAGTTGTTTCAAGCTTTAGAGGTTTCTCACATGACAACAACAAATCATTATCTTGAAACCTCATCATCAAGCTCACATTCTTTTTGTAAGAAGGCCTCTGGCCGAAAAAGAGGAAGGAAAAAGGAGTTTGAAACCAAGAGAAAAACTAGAACTTTCTTGAAGAACACAAACAAAAATCATCAAAACTTAACCCCTACCTTAAGAAGTCTTGAAGAGATGTAAGAAAGCTTTGTTTTCTAGATGGAAGGAGAAGGAAATCCTTTTGGAGTCTTGAGGAAGAAATCAGCCAAGTTGAGGGAATTTGAGAGGAATGAGAGAATTTGCAAGAAGTGTGAACTTACCAAGTGAACCAAAGTGTGACAAGGTTCATCAAGGCTTGGTATTTATAGAAAAATGAGACATGTTGGCTGATTTGGGAGGGAATGGCTGATGACTTTTCAAGGTCAAGGGAGGAGGAAATATCTCTTACAAAAGCATGGGTTTAGGCATGGCAAGCATGGTTGGAAGCATGGGCAAGGTATGGCCTAAGGCATGGGCTTGGAGTGCATCACAACTCAACATGTGGCACCATTTGGGGACAGATTTTCGGCCCCTCATCAGCCAAGGGGAAGGGATTTTTGTTCATGTAATTGTGGTTTAAGGATGTGTTTAAGTGTTTCTATGATTAGGCTTTTTGATTAGGAGTTTGTAAGCAAGCGTTTAGGTGAGAAAATGGTTAATTGAGGTGTTTCAAGACTTGATTAGGAGGGTGATCTTATTAGATTAGTAATTTAAAATAATTCTTTTGGTCAAATGAGGTATGGCTCAATTCCTTAATTTAAGGAAGAGAGAGAAACACTATTCAAGATTCCATGACTAGGAATCTTGAATTTAAAGAATACAATTAGAGTTTATCTAAGCAATCTTAGGTTCTAATTAACCTTAATAAATCATTTTGACTCTAGATTAATTATCGAAATAAATTAATCTTCGATTAGAGCCTAATATTGCTTAGGTTTGCTTAATTGCTTCATTAGGCGCACTGGACACGTTCTAGGGGCAAAATGGTAATTTTGCACTAAAACTGCCCGGACCTTCCAGGCTCGACTAAACATCAAACATTGCTCATAAACATCATTCTAAACTTCCTGAAAAGTTTGGGCTCAAACGGCATCTTTTACCCGTGTAGACACAGGAGGGTATTTTGGTCATTTTGAGCCGAAGTTTAGAAAACGAGGTTCCCTCCTCCTATATCATTCATAACAGCATAATCCCCTTCAAACATCGAGTTGACCCATTTGAGGTTGCCGGGCAACTGTCCTTTAATTTCGTATAAATGACCTCAGGGCATTTCGGTCATTTGTACTCTAACAGGATAAATTCTGGCGTTACACTTTTCCTCTCAAATTCTCTTCATCTTGTTTTCTTCCTCCATACCAAAGAGACCTTCCCACTACCACAAAACACCACAAACAACCTTGAACCACCACTCTCCCACCTCAAACCACCTCTCAAACACTAAACCTTTCCATTTGCAAGCTCACACTTTCAAGGAAAATTCAACTCCCTTGTGTTTTCTCTTTGGCCGAATCATCATCACCATCAAAGAAAGGATTTTGTCTTCTCACTTCATCAAAAACCCAAGCTTTCTTTCATCTCATCCAAGACTTCATTTGGTAGGGGTTTATTTTCAAAGTTTTGTTTACTTTCTTTAAGAAAAGTTTTAGTTTTCTCTTGGTTTTCAAAACTCTTTCTATCCTCCTTTTCATTTCTGCCTTAGAGCCTTGTTGATGAGAAAAACTTTGGCTTGATGATGAGGTTTTAGGATAATGGTTTTGTGGATACCATATGAGAAACCTCTAAAGCTTGAAAACTTGGTCTTGGACCATACATGATTTTGGTTTCCTTTTCTTTTCCTTGCTCAAGATTTCGGTTCTCATTTCCTTTCCTCCTCAATGATTTCGGTTTTCATTTCCTTTATTTGTACAAAGTTTGATAAAAATGTTAAGAAGCTCACTAAAGGTTTTGTTTAAGAAACTTAATCACATGTTTTCAAAGAGCTCTAAGCTTACCCTTGCCAACCTTAAAGTTGTTCCGTTCTAGAGTTACTCTAGATAGAAGCTTGTGAGCAATAAAATAAAGAATATGAGTAGTTCTCTTTATGTTTGTTTTGATAAGTGTTGAAGTTTATCTCTTAATCCATTTTCTTGAGCTTGATGATGATGTTCAAACCATAAGACTTCTTTGAAGACTTGGTGCTAAGAACTAAAGCTCACTTTATATTGTTAGATACATGTTGGGTTAAGACTATTGATGTTCCTCTAAAGTCTTGCATGAGCTCTAGTTAAGATAAAATAAGTTTGAATTCATGTTTAAGTTTATGCCTTACATATCATGTTTACTTTTGATGCCATCACCAAATCTCAAGAATAAATAAATGAACTTGCATTTTCATGTTTAAATTTCCAAGCTTGCACTTCATGTTTATATTTCAAGTTATCACTTAATCTTTAAAGATAATAAGGAGGTTGCATCTCATATTTATTTTATGCTCTCACTTTATTTTGTAATGAAGAATAAAACAAAGTGCATACCATGTTTATGTTTATGTCATCACTTAAATATTCTAGAGCTCAAAGACTTGTCCAAGTATCACAAGTAAAGTCTTAGAAAATGGAAGCCTTCCTTGAATGCTATCTCGGCCTTGTGATGATGATGATGGACTTGGTATGAGTTGCATCTAATCACAAGTGTCAATAGCCTATGTCTTGAAATTTTTCTAAGCATAGGTGAATTTAGAGAATATTATGAATATGATTTTATGTTTTAAATCTACCCTATGGGCAAAATGATTTAGCTACTGCCCTTACTCACATTTACATGATTTTAATGAGATAAATTAGTTTCTAAAAGAGTTTTAGTTCCTAAAATTATTCCAAGAGAAAACTAGTAACTTATATGTATTTAAAATCATGAATTCATGTGATTTTGTGAGATATACAATTCAGTTTCTTCCTTGTTTGTTTGGCCATTGTATCGATGTTGTTTTATGGAGTTAAAATGTATAAAATTGTGTTTGAGTGAGGCAATGACTGATTTAGGAATGCTAGGAAAGAACAAAACTAAAAAGGACTTAAAATGAAGATTCTAGAACACTTAAGCACAAGAATTATAAATTCTATTTCAGCATAATTGAACTTAGGAAAATGGTTTACAATTAGTGGATATGTAAAGGAATCTCTAATAATTGGTTTTGGAATTGAATATAGAGCCTTAGGCGAAGACAGAACTTAGAAAGGGTTAAAGACGTAGATTTTAGAACCCCGTAATCGAATAATAACCATCATACCCAATCTGCAAGGCTTTTTGGAGGTGTTAGTAAGCATAAAAATTTGAGAGAATTACAAATAATGATCCTTCAAGTGCATCGGAGATCTGTTATTGGTGTTAGGATAACTAGACATCAAACAAGACCCAGGGTCAAAGCATAAGATACTATAAGATAGGGAAGATGATGAGAGAAGTGACCGAGTGAACACATAGTTATGATATATCGAGAGTATGCGAAAGTATTAATGGCATGTGTATGAGAATATGTGAACTTATGACATGATTGTTATGATAATGTGGTATGTTATGATTGAGATGCAAAAGGATATGAGATAATGATGAAATGGGTGAACATGTTTATATGATTTTAAAGGTTTGCTTAGTTGAGACATTGAATGAGGAAGCATGTGTTAAATGAGTTATGTGGCATGACTCAAATTTGAGGAAATTCGGTGTATAGCCATTGTGCCTCAAATTTCCATCAAATTTGAGAGACTTAAAGAAGTTTTTGAAATTAAGATTTTAAAAGTGACATGCCAGATGCATTTCTCCTGTTACGAGGAGAAAGTAAACCGGGTATGGACGCGAGCCATATCGAAGCGGACAAGTCATTGGCTTAAAGTCTGATGCATTTCATAGACCGAGACGTACTTCTCCTGCATGGTGAGGAGACGTAAACCATGAGGGCATGACACTAGTTTGCCAAAGCAGCAAAGTCACTTGGTCTTAACTAGATGATGCGTTTCGAAGAAGGAAAAAGTCCCATGATGGGTGATCCTTAGGCCCCCTACCCGTACTTGGGAGTCAGGACTATTATGATTGTGATTATGTTACGCTTATCAAGAGGATAAGTAAGAACTAGTGACGACTAGTTAAGGTATGAGCTCATAGCCTAGCATAGGGTGGCAATGATACTAGGTTTGATTCCTTTATGTCACAAGTTTGAGAAAAGAGAAAGGATGTGAAGTTTCATACTTGTGAAAGAGAAAGGTTTTCATGAGAAGTTACATGCCGCTTATATGGTGATAAATTGTTGATGTCATGTTTTATTGGTTTACTTGTATAAGGTATTGCCATGCATTCATGCTTTGCTATGCTGCATTCATGTATTAAGATTCTTTATAAAAGAAAACACGAACCTTGGATAATTACTTTTATAAAACCTCATAATAGACCATTGCATGTTAAATCTTTTCATAATAAACCCAAGGTTCTGGGACGTAAACGATGATATTAGGGTAGGAGGATTTCCCTTCTTAGATTCTTTAGTAAGATTCTCATCCCTCTATTTCTTTCTTCCCTTACGTTTTCAGATCTCGATGGCGACGTTCGTGGTCTTCATTAACACGCGATCTGGGAAGTTCACTTTGACCCAGACCATCAGCGTATCATTTTGAGGGTCGTTGTGCTGTCCGCATTTTTGCATACATGGGACGCCGTTTGCGCATCCAGTTTCCAGCTTCGCCTTTACTTCCACCTCACCGTATGGTGACGACATGATCTTCGAGAGGACTCGACCCAGACGAGTAGAGTCACCGCACCGTCCATCATCCTCCGCGGCTAGAGCTTACTGGGAGTACGTCCCACTTATACGGCGCCGGGATTGACTTTTCTGAGGACTTCCTTGCCTACGCTACCAGAGGGTTCTGCTTCCGTGCCCGTGGACATGGGTAGGGGTGAGGACACCACCCAGCCGAGGCTTGTGAGGTGAGTGTGACAACTCGAGAGGGCCCGTGCTAAGGAGGCCATGTTGTTCCCCATTTGCATGCCCATGCCCCTACTTCATTGAGCCACAACTAAGGAGCTTCAGCAATTCATGGACATTCCCATCCCAAATGACCAGGGTCACCAGGAGGTTTAGAGGGAGGGGATAGCTATAGTTGGGATTTAATCTTTTGGGGCTTCCCTATACTTGCGTAATGTTTTCATTTCTATTTATGCATTTTCCTTTTCTATGTATCGTAAGCTCTCCCATTTTATATGGGTATGACTCTATTTTAGTTTTTCAGTTGATGAATCTAGAATCATGTATTCAACTATGTTATTTAATATTATGATATTTGCTTCTATGGATGAATGTGTTCTTTGTTGCTCTTAACTTGTATGATTAAGTTCTCTGTTTTACATTTTGCTCATGGTAGTATGCGCATGGCTTTAGTTTTTATTTAGGTTTAAAAAAAAAAATTTACCCATATTTTCCGCTAAGTATTTTGATAAAAGGAATTTAAAAGAGTAATAACTAATAATTAATCTCAATGCGTCCTAGGCGTGTTGGGTTAAATATTAGGGTGTTACACTTTTTCTTCTCAAAAGTTCTCTAGGTTATGAACTTATACCTAAACTAGTCGTCACTAGTTTACACTTATCCCCTTGATAAGCTAATTCCCAACTCCCAAACTACAGGATAGGGGTATAAGATCACATTTCATAACCATTAATTCCTGGAGTCTAAAAGGTCCTTATTGGATCACCTCTCATAACCATTAATTCATGGAGTCTAGAGGATCATTTCCATGTGTCTTATGTTGCCTTAATCTTAGCATGTTAATTAGAAGTGCAAACATGAGCATTTAATTACACCATTATAATTTATTAATTAACATTTCATGCTCATAGAACATATCAAGTATGCATCTCAAATATCTCAATCATAATTGCAACTCATCATAACATAATTCACACAAGTATGCCATTATCAACATCTTAATAAAAGGTAAAGATGCTCCTACCCAGGATGTCCAAATCAAGGATTGGATTTAGTTAATGCACATACTATGCTCAAAAAGATAAACGTAATGTATTAAAGATCATTGTAACATCCCGCGCTTTATGGATTGTCCACGTCCCTACAAACCCAACACGGTCTTTTCACGTGCTTTGTCCTCACTCACACGCTTCCTGGAAAACTTCCCAGGAGTCACCCATCCCAAAATTACCCCAAGTCAAGCATGCTTAACTCAGAGTTCTTCGTGATGGGTTACCGAAGAAAGATGCATCTTTGTGGCATAGGTAGTACCAATCAATTCATATAAGCCCTCCTTAACTCTATAGTCCCATACCTATACAAACTCAGGATCCCTCTATTCGGGTGTGTAACGGTTCATTCATGTACCCCTCCGCTGGAGGCAGGAGTCGCTCCTTGTTTGCCTCTCGCATCGCGATTACTCCTACCTCGTCCTCCCTGCGTTACAATCATCACAATACAATTCACATTTTCATCCTCAAGATGTTGGTAATTACTCATTAGCCCTTAAACGGGTTAATACTACAAATATGTCTAATCCAACACTTGTAATTATCTTTTATACATCTAAGAGACCAACAATGGCTTTTACAATAATTTTCACTACCTTTTAACCTCATGAATAGTACCAAACAGCATTGGTGTTAGAAAATTAAATCTTAAGCACTCTAGAAATTGCATTTTTGACCCTTCTAATTAGTGGCTTTTTCTCAAATGCTAAAATTAATTCACACACTAATTATTAGTGATCCTTATATACACAATGTCAAATAGAATTATTTCATGCTGAAGAGAAACCAAAATTTCAATTCCTAAGTGCTCTAGAAATCACATTTTTTATCCTTTTTAGTTACTAGTTTTTTCCTAAGTGCTAAAAATAATTATTACACTAATTATTAGCAATTCTTACACAATTAGACAACCCCAAACAACACCATACATAATCAAAGAACTTCAAGCAATAGCCAAATTCCAGATTTCTAAAAGCTCTCAAAAATTGCAATTTTACACATTTCTAGTTGCTAGTTTTGCCTAAAGTGCCAAGAATGATTTTTACCACAACTAATAGTAATTTTTACACCTCTAAGTGATTCCAAACAGCATGTTATAGAATTTATAAGAGTAAAACAGAAACCATTGGTTTAATTTCTAAGAGCTTGGAAAATTGCATCATAAATCATTTCTAATTACTAGTTTTTCTCAAAATTATTTCAAGACATTGAAAGCATATGAAAACCTTTTTATCCATTTGACAACATAAATAATACTCCTCAAAACAGTGGCAACACTAAAATTTTTATCAATGAGGTTTTATACATAACAATCACATTTTTATGGCTTTTAGAGTTTCCAATGCTTGCAAAAATTCCAAGATTCAATTTTGAACCTTAACATAAAATAAAACTCACTCTAGGCCTATCATCATCATGAGGCCGAAATCATATACTCAAAATATGTCCATGGTCAAGATTTCCATTCAAGATACAAGGGCAAGTCTTTGAGCTCTAGAAATTTAGGTGATGGCAAGAATCATAAACATGATATCCAATCTCATTTTAGTCTTTGTTATTATAAGGTGATGGCTTGGAAAGGTAAATATGATGTGCAAGACTTGAAACATAAATATGGGAATGCAAGTTTATTTTTAAATTTTTAAAGTTTAGGTGATAACTTGAAATATAAACATGAAATGCAAGACTAGAAATTTAAACATGGAAATGCAAGTCCATTTATTTAGTCTTCAAGATTTAAGGTGATGACTTGAAATATAAACATGAGATGCAAGAGCTTGAAATATAAACATGATGCAAGTCCATTTTTATATCTTACTAGAGCTCCACTTAAGAATTTAAAGAATCAAACTCTCAACCCCAATCAATCCTAACAAAATGGAAATGAGCTTTAGAGTCCTTTAACACCATGTTTCCAAGAACCTCATCTCTTGGCTCACCATCAAGCTCAAGAAAATGGACAAAGAAGGCTAACCAAAATTTTATTTATCATGTCTCTTTGAAACCAAAATCAAGTCTTAGGCTTTAGAGGTGACAAATGTGATGATTCCACAACCATCATCTAGAAACCCTAATCATCAAGCCATGGTCTCAAACATGAAAAGAAAAAACAAAAACAATATTTCAAAGAAACCAACAAGTATTCTACATTTCTCATTCTTTAAAAAATTGAAAATGAAACAAAACTTAGGCTTTAGAGGTGAAGCATGTGGTGATGTCAAAACCACCATCAAGATCTCTCATCATCAAGCCATGGTTTTAACCATCCATCAATAACCAAAACCAAAAAAGGAAAGGAAGAAAAAGAAATTTAAACCGAAAAAGGAAAGGAAGAAAAAGAACAAAAAGCCAACCATTCAACCAACCTCAAATCTGAAAATGAAAGAAAGAAAAAGAGAAAGAGCTTCAAAATAAAACCCTGCTAAGAGTGTGTTCTTTGTTTTGCAAAGACAAAGCTTGTTCCTTTGTAAAGAATTGAGAAAAGTAAATCTCCTCTTAGTGCAAGTATGGATTCAACCAAAAGAAAAGAAATGGGAGGGAGGATTTTTCTTGTGTTTTTGAGCTTGGGGATGGAAAGGTTATGTGTCTTAGGGATGATTTTTGGTGGAGGTGTGGTGGTTTGAGGTAAAGCGTGGAGGTTCTTTGTAACACCCTAACTCTTAACCTCATACACTCGAGTTGCATTTCGGTTAATTGTTAGTTGCTACTCCTTGTTTCAGATCTTGACATGGCTTTCTTTAAAATACGAGTACTAAAAAAATACGACTAAAATTTTCTTTTTGAACTTAAAACTTGAAAATGCGAGCCGCGTATGCATACATAACGATTATCGTACATAACACATAGCAATCAAATATACATCATCATGTCATTCACAAATAAATCATAGGAAAGTCACAGCATATATTATAGTATCATATCATAGACATAACATAGCATCGATGCCCTTAGAACTATAAGGACACCTAGGGTACCAAATACATCAACGACTTGAACTAATGCAAAACGTAACCTAAGGAGCTAGGCTAATCTTCACGCTTCCGCTGCGCCCACTGATCCAACTCGACGACGTGAGTCCTACGCTCGTGCCTCAAGGTAGCTCACGATCAATCCGCATCATTCTCATCTGGAGACGACACGGGAGGAAAACAAAAAGGGGTGAGAAGACTTATACAAGTTCCTCAGGAGGCTCCCCACTCTAACACAAGTGTCATCGTCGTCGTCCCAGCCACATGGGTTTCATTATGAAAGAGGTGTACTTGCATAAATTCAATTTTTATTCTCAAATCTTATTATCCGAAGTGGGTTCCTTTTCGCATGGTCTTAATGTTATGAATGCAGCAGATATCTTATGTATGCATGGCAATACTTCACATATAATCGACATGAGTAAATAACACATATAACCCAAGTAATAATGAAACGTATGCATGTATGTCATTTACGTTACTCTTGGTGTTCCTTTCATAACTTGTTCCTTTTATAACTTTGTTCCTTTTTATAACTTTGTTCCTTCGCCAAAATCCACCCAACATGCCAGCCTCGCGATTTTAACATGGTCACCAAAACTCCTAATCACCTATCGCCTAGGAATGAGCTCATCCTAACTAGCCGTCGCTAGATTTACACGGGAAAAATAGGGGGAACCATATCTTTTTCTCTTATCATATCATTTCTCTTTCCTGATCACCCTACAACCCTTAACTGAGAAGTCATAATGGGATCATTTCCTCTTTATCATATCTTGTATGAATACAACATGAGCATGCAACCATTGAACCTTGTATGACATATCATATATTATTATCTCATGTTCTCATGCATTGTAAACATAGCATACCACATCATCATAGCAACATGCCACCCATCCATACATTCTCATGCCCAAGGTATTTAAAACATTCACATACATAAAGACAATGCTCACTCGATCTCATTCTCACATCACATCTCCTTATCTTACGATATCTTATGCTTTGCCCCTTGCGGGTCTTAACCTTGAGTTCCAAATATTCTAATGTCCGTATTACATTTTTATCTCAACTAGGGGTTCATTACCTATAATTCTTACTAAGTTTTATGTTTACTAAAAATCCAAACAGCACCTTATACTTAAGGGCAGAAAATATCACATGCTTACGGGGCTCTAAAATCTCCATTTTTGACCCTTTCTAGATCCGTCTTCGCCTATGGTTTATAATTAATTCCTAAACCAATTATGAGAGGTTCTTACACATATCCACTAATTATAAACCATTTTCCTTAATTTTAAACTTGCTGGAACAGAATGCATAAATTGTGCATTTAAAGGGTTCTAAAATTCTCATTCTAAGTCCTTTATTGTTACTTATACTTATCCAACTCCTCTAAAACGTTCCTTGCTTCACTCAAACATAATTTTACACATTTTAACACCATAAAACGGATTTAATACAGTGGCCAAACATGAGAGGGCAGAACCGAAAAGTAAAGCCCATAAGTCACACAATTTCATGAATTAAAAAGCATACAAGTTGCTAGTTTTCTCTTGGAATAATTTTAGAACCTCAAAACTCCTTTAGAAACCAATTTATCTCATTAAAATCATGTAAATATACATGAGGGCAGTAGCTAAATTAATTTCTCATAAAATAGATTTAAAACATATAATCTCATTCATAATGTCCCTTAGGTACTCCTAAGCTTAGAAAAATTACCAAAACATGAGCTATGAACACTTGTGATTAGATGAACTCACACAAGTCCATCTCATCACCACAAGGCCGAAAGGCTCAGGAGAAAAGAAAATCACATTTTCTTAGAAACTTTACATAGGATACTTGGGCAAGTCTTTGAGCTCTAGACCATTTAGGTGGTGACATAAATTTAAACATGTTATGCAACTCATTTTACTCTTCTTTTAGAAAATAAAGTGAGAGCATAAAATAAATATGAGGTGCACTCATTTGTTATCTTTAGAGTTTAAGTGATGACATAAAATATAAACATGCTAGACAAGAAAGTAAACATGAATGCAAGGTTCAATTCTTTATTTTAGTGCTCTAGGCCTCTTGGGTGTTTACCCCAAATCAACAATCAACTTTAAGGTTGAAATAGGTAGGCTTTGAGATTTATTACGTGATAATGCACATTCTTGTTTTAATCTTTAGATTGCTTAGTGATAGCTTGAAAATAAACATGCTATGCAAAGCATAAAAGTAAACATGAATGCAACTCCTTTTTAATCTTAACTAGAGCTCTTACAAGACTTTAAAGGAACATAAAAACCTCAACCCATTGTGTATCATAAAGCAAGCTTTAGAGTTCTTAGCACCTAGACTTCAAAGAAGCCTTAAGGTTGTGAACCTCATCATCAAGCTCAAGAAAATGATCCTAGTGGCAAAAACCACAACAAACATTCAAAGGACCATTCTAATATTTTTGGCAAACCTTTTCCTCAAACCAAAATGAAGAGGCCGAGACCAAGAAGGAAAAGAAATGAAAACTAGAGCTTGAACAAGATAAAAAAGGAAGAACCGAAACCTTAGAGAAATGAAAGCCAAAACTTTGAACTTGTAAAGAAAAGGGAAAACCGAGTATATATATGGTCCAAGACCAAGATCCAAACTTTAGAGGTTTATCCCATGACAAACACCACACTATTTCCATGAGACCTCATCATCAAGCTAAAGATTGGTTTGTAAAATGGCCTCAAGGCCGAAAATGCAAGGAGGAAGAAAAGAGTTTGAAACCAAGAGAAAACTAGAAACTTTTCTCAAAGAAAGTAAAGAAAACTTGAAAGAAAACCCCTACCAAATGAAACCTTGAAAGAGATGAAAGAAAGCTTGATTCTTTGAAGGAAATGAGAAGACAAAATCTTCTCTTTGTTGGGGATATAGGTTCGGCCAAGAGGAAAAACCAAGGGAAAGGATTTTTCCTTGAGGAAACAAGCTTAGAAATGGAAAGATTGAGTGTTTGAGAGGTGGTTTGAGGTGAGGGGTGGTGGTTCAAGGTGGTTTATGGTGGTGGAAAGCTTTCTTTGAGGGAGGAGGAAAAAGAACTTAGAAGGAGAGAAAATGAGAGAAAACAAGAGAAATTGCAAGAATACACAACTTAGCAAATGATCTAAAAAAAATGGCCAAGCTTTCCAATGTGTGTTATTTATCAAGAATGAAATGTTGTGGCTAATTTAGGGGGGAGGGCTGGCCGAAATTCATTGGCCTTGGAGGGAAGGAAAATATCTTCCAAAGCTTGTCTTGGAAGCTTGGTTAAAGTGCTAGCTTAGGTGTAGTCAAATCCTAGCTTTTGCATAGCCTTTTTGGATGAAATTTGAACTCAAAATTTGTGGCTTTTGGGGGAAATTCTAACTAGATTAACAATTTTAAAATAATTCTTTTGGTCAAAAAGGTGGTAGACAAATTTCCTTGATCTAAGGAAATTGGAGAGAAAACACTATTCATTACTTTTTGATTAGACATCTTGAATTAAAGAATGTAATTAGAACTTGACTAAGCAATTTTAGTTTCTAACCAACCTTGATAAATCATTTTGACTCTAGATTAATTCTCAAAATAAATTAATCTTCGATTAGAGCCTAATATTGTTTAGGTTCAACTAATTACGTCATTAGGCGCACTGTACACTGTTCTAGGGGCAAAATGGTAATTTCGCACTAAACTGCCCGGACCTCGGCCCAACCAAACATCAAAACCCACTTATAAACATCATTCCAAACTTCCTGGAAAAGTTTTGGGCTCAAACGGCATCTTTTACCGCGTAGAACACAGCAAGGGTATTTCGGTCATTTAGCCGAAGTTCGAAAACGAGATTTTCACCTCGATCTCAACCTTACAAACATAATCCCCTTCGAACATTGAGTTAACCCATTCGAGGATCGCTGTGTCGGCTTCCTTCGAATTTGGGTAAAATGACCTTAGGGGCACTTTGGTCATTTTGTACTCAATCAGAAATTCCTGTTACATTCTTGAAGGTGGAGGAGGAAGAAGATAAAGCTTGAGTTAGAGGATGCAAGAGTTCTTTTTTGACACAAAACTCTTGGCCAAAAGTGAATGGTGAAAATGAGAGTGTTTGTGAGTATTAGTGTATAAAAGAATTAAAATATGAGGGTGAAAATATGGGGGATGCGGCCATTGGCTACCTTTGAAGGGAAATTTTTAGCTTTTCATGTGTGTTAGAATATGAATTAGAGATAGATTTAATTAGGCAAAGGGTTAAGGATTAGTAATTAGGAGTTGTAATCATGTGTTTAAGACTTTTCAAGACATGATTAAGAGCAGTCTTACACTCTTAGTTTGAATTAACCTCAATTAGTTTGAAATTCAAACTTCAACACATTTCTTAAAATTTAGGGGAATGGAGAGAGAAAACACTATTTACACATGACATGACATAAAATCTTATGAGCTCTTTAATTAAGCAATCTCTAGGCCTAATTAACCTTAAATAATTATTTGGATTCAGGATTAATAATTAAAATTAATTTATCTTTAATATTGTATGTATTTCATTAATATTAAAGATATTAATATTATCTTAAGGGCAAACATGTAACTTTACACAAGAATTCCCTGGACCACCTAGACTTTCTAGATACCATGCAACACTCATAATTATCATTTCGAATTCCTGTGATGATAGGTTAGTTGTCACTTAATCTTGCGTTAAATCACCTTAGAGGTACTTTGGTAATTTTGAGTGCAGGAAAACTAAAACTGAGATTTTAACCTCTAACATTAATCACAACACATATAATCCCTTTCAAACATTAAACTAACCCCTTGAGGATGGCCGAACCGTACACGACTTTTAGGTAAAATGACCTCAAGGGCATTTTGGTCATTTTTTGGAGGGAAAAAAAAGGTGTTACATTTTTTCCTTCCTTAAAAGAATTTCGTCCTTGAAATTCATTACCTGTGAATTGTAATACCGTAATTTTCATTTGGTCTTAATTGTGTGATTAATTAAGATCAGTTGGGTTAATTAAGAGTTGATTACCTTAACGATTAATTCCTATAATTATTCTTTCCTGATTAATTTTAGTCTCTTAATAATTTATTAAAATGCATTCATGATGAGATATGATGCACTCATAAGATTAAGTATCATGCTAAAAGACATGGACCTCGACTAATGGCTTTTAAACTTAATAAATGAATCTTATCATGTCCACTGTTTTCAAAATGAAACCGAGGTTCTTGAAGATGAAAATGATGACACATGTTGGAGGCAAGAGTCCTCCGATTCATGTTTAGATTTCTTATTTCCTCTCTTTTATTTCCATTTCGTCTTTAGAGGGCGATGGCCACATTCGTGATTTACCTTGAGGCTCCCACCTGGGAGATACATTTCGATCCTACCAACCAGTCTTATTATTTTTAGGGTCGATGTGTTGTTCACCTGTCGTCTTCTTAGACTGTCCTTTGCACACCTAGTTACTAGCTTCCTGTCTCCACCACTACCCTTTTTCCGATGATTTTGTTTTCGCCATGTGTCTGTAGCAGCCCTCCTGGCCACAATGCCGATCTCTGCCATCCATACTTCTCAGTTTACACACTCAAATCCCCCCCTCGACCTAACGCGCGAGAGTCTATCCATGAAGGAATCTCCCTCCCAACACTGCTCAGCGGTTTGCTCCCACCATTCCTAGAGATGTGGGAAGTGGAGAGACTAGAAGCCACAATGACGCGGCCTATGAGGGAGCCTATGTTCATCCCTTGGCCGAGCTCACTCCCTCCTTTACCCGCTCTGTGCCTGGCTACCTTTCTCCCTCTCGAGAGCATCGTAGGAGGATGATCTTAGTTTCTATGTATATACCGTTTATGTTTCTTGTGATGGCTGAACTGGCCCAATCCCTAATGGGTATTTCCCGTCTTGGTGTTTTGTTTTGGTGTGAGTCACGGAACGATTAATGCCTATGCTACCGTATGTACATATATGATGGTGTAATTATGTATTGCCTATGAAGAGTTTTATTTTCCCGTTGTTATAATAGGTAAGTGACGGGTCTTAGTTACACGTGCGGCTCACATATTATTTTTAAAAGTTCAAAAAATAAATTTACCCATATTTTTACTAAAGTATTTCCAAGTTAAAGGATTAAACTGAAACAAAAAGAGTAATAACTAATAATTAACTTGAACGCATCTAGGCGTGTTAGGTTAAATATTAAGGTGTTACATGAATAGTCGGGACCGTGTCCTCGTCTCCAATTCGATTCCCATGTGAATCCGCCCTTCTCTGTCCCCATGCTACTTTGACCAAAGGTACGGTTTTGTTCCTCAAATTCTCACTCCTCCTCCGTGATCCTTGTAGGTGGCAAGTTAAAGGTTAAGTCATCCCTTAATTGTACTTGTTCTGCTCTAACACATGACTAGGGTCAGATGATATTTCCTTAATGAAGACATGGAAGACATCATGAAGGTTGGACAAGTTGGGTGGTAAAGCTATTCGATTTGCTACTCTTCAACTCTATTAAGGATTTCAAATGGACCAAGAAATCCAGGGCTCAACTTTTTGACTCTCACGGCTCGCCTATGCCATCTGTAGGGGTATCCTAAGGAATACATGTTCTCCCTCTTCTAATTCCAACAGCTACGCTGTTTTCAGCATAGCTTTTCTGCGACTTTGAGTAGTAAGAATTCTATCCCTAATCCTCTTGATCTATTCCATTGTTTCCCTTACAATTAGGTCCTTACATACTTTGCTCACTGGGTTCATACCAATACAAAGGGGATTGACACTTCCTTCCATAGGGCCTCATTCGGTGTCATACCAATGTTTGCATGATAACTGTTGTTATATGCAAACTTGATCAATGGTTGGTACTTATCCTAACTTCCATTCTAGTTCAACACACATGCTCTCAGCATATCTTCCAAGGTTTGTATCATTCTTTCTATTGGCCATCTGTTTGAGGGTGGTAAGTTGTGCTTAGGCATAGCTTTGAACCAAATGCCTTTTGAAAGGCTCCCTAAAAATGTGACATAAACCGCGGATCACGATCTGAGATTATCGTCGCTGCACTCCATGCAACTTTACGATCTTTTGGATATACAACTGTGCCAACTTATCCAATGAATAAGTTACCTTGATGGCCAAAAGTAAGCCAACTTCGTCAGTTCGATTCACGATCACCCATATGGCATCATGGCCAGCTTGGGTCCTGGGTAGGCCCATCACAAAATCCATCGAATGCTATCAATCTTCACCTTTTGAGACTAAGCACATACCTACCCATGTGGCCACGTCTTTCTTCAACAGGGCCACCAAAACATCTTTTTCAAGTCCTGATATATCTTGGTGATTCAGGGTGAATGGTGAAGTGGCTCTTGTAAGCTTCCTCCAAAATCTCCTTTCTGAGGCCACCACTTGCCGCACACGTCTGGCCCTCAAACCTCCATAACTTATCAACCCCTTGGGTGAAACCCTTCAACTTTCCTGCCACTATTCTTCTAAGGTCTCCTTAAACTCCTCATCATCTTGTTGAGCTGAAGTGATTCTTTCTTTGAAGTCACTCGTCACTGAGATGGCACACCCTCATACTCTCGTGATCAAAGTCATACCCAAATTCAAGTTTCTACACCTCTCAATCAACTCTTCCTTAACCATCATCGAGACAAGTGTAATGACTTCAACTTAAGGCATCAGCCACTACATTGGCCTTGTCGGATAATAGTTCAACCCAAAGTCATAGTCTTTCAAGAATTCTATCAATCTCTCTGCCTCATATTCAACGCCTTCTAATCAAAGAGGTACTTGAGACTCTTGTGATAAGAGAACACCTCGAACTTCACTCCATACAAATGGTGTTGCCACACCTTCAAAGCAAACACCATGGCTACTAACTCAAGGTCATGGGTAGGGTAGTTTGCCTCATATGGCTTGAGTTGTCTGGATGCATAGGCTACCACTTGCCTATTTTACATCAACACACAACCTAAACATTTACTTGAAGCGTTACAATACACCTCAAAAAGCCCATTTGGATCAAATAGTACTAACATGGGATTGTGGTTAACTTAACCTTTAGTTCTTGGAATCCCTTTTCATACTCCAGAATCCAAACAAAAGGGGCATTCTTCCTAGTAAGCTAGGCCAAGGGTAAGGAAATCAAGAAAATCCCTTAATGAACCTACGGTAATAGCCAGTTAATCCCAAAAAGCTCTCTATCTCTATTCCGTGGTAGGTCTCTCCCAGCTCATCAGCCTCTATCTTACTAGGATCTACTGTGATGCCTCCTTTGACACTACATGTCCTAAAAATCTCATTTCTTCCAGCCAAAATTTACACTTAGATAACTTCGTATACAACTTCTTTCCTTCAAATCTCCAAAACCAACCTCAAATGACGCTCATGCTCCTCGTAGGTCTTTGAATAGATGAGTATGTCATCTATGAAAACAACCACAAACTAATCTAAATAAGGTCTAAAGATCCTATTCATGTAGTCCATGAACACAACAGGAGCATTAGTCAATCCAAACGACATCACGAGTCCTTAAAGCGGTCTGGGTATGTCCTTATCCCTCACTCTAACTGGTGATATCTTGACCTCAAATCAATCTTTGAAAATATCACCTTCCCCTCAACTGATCTGTAAATCATCAATCCTAGGTAAGGGGTACTTGTTTTTCATCATCACTCGATTCAATTTCCTAAAGTCTATACAAAGCCTCATATTCCCATCTTTCTTTTTAGCGAATAAAATCGGGCTCCCCATGGTGATGTACTAGGTCTTACAAATTTCTTTTCCAAAAGCTCCTCTAACTGAGTTTTCAACTCGGTCAACTCTAGGGTGACATGCTATAGGGTGCTATGGATATTGGCCCTATCCCTGGAACTAACTTTATAGAATTCTACCTTTTCTCACAGGGGAAACTCGTATCTCATCTGAAAATACCTCACGATAGTCTCTTACAATCCATTAAATCATCAAGGTTCTACTCAAAGTCTACCTCGCTAGCGGCTAGGAGAACATATCCCTTACTTCCTTCTCGATAACAGTTGGCTTCTATAAAATTTAAGTAAAGGCTTAAAGATTTACTTGGCATACTAGGGGTAGGGAGAAAGATGACAGATTTTGTATAAGTTTAACATTACACGGTTAGCATAAAGTCAATCCATGCCAAGAATCATGTCTAGACCATGCATAGGTAATCAAACTAAATCTAGAATAAAAGGTTTACCTTCAACAATGAAATGGCAATTTAGGCAAATTTACAAGTCCTAAGGGTTTACCAGTGGGTGTAGAAACGTAAGATCAAAAGGAAGTTCTGACACATGCAATTGCAAACACTTGACACTATCATGAGATATGAATGAATGAGTTACGCTAGAGTCATATAGTATAATTAAGGTCCTACCATTCATTTCACACTTACCTTCTATGAGGTTTCTGGACTTTGTTGAGTCTTCCACGTTGAGGATAAAGACCCTCCCTTGGCATTGTGGTATGGGGTTAGGGGCCATTGGGTTCCTCTCAAGGCATCCCTATCATAGTGACCAAGCTTTCCGCACTTGTAACAAACTCCTTAGCCCATTAAGCAAGGTCGATCTCTATGTGGCGTCCGCATTTGGGACATAATGCAACGGGTCAAGGTCTTGGGGTGGAACCGGGCCCCTTGGGGTGCCTTGCCCTTAGGACCACTTGATCTTCCATGATAAAAATTCCTCTTGGGGCCTTGTGTACCGCGATTCAAAACTCGGCTGGTCTGTCGACCTGATTAAATCTCGGAGCTTGTGGCGCCAACTTCTTGGTCGAATTCTTGCTTTTCATGCTCAGCTTCTTGTGGCCTTCCTCGATAATGCGGCATTTATTAACTAGGGTAGGGAAGTTCCTAATCTCCAAATGCACAACGTGATGTTGATCTCCACCTTCAACCTAGCCTCGCACTTCACACACTTCCAGAATTCATCGGGATTCCTTGAAAGATCCTTGAAATTTTGATCAGCTCTTCGAACTTCATAGTGTCCTGCGTAATACTTATCCTTCCTTGGACAAGCTGCATGAACTCCACGTCTTTGGTATTCCTCACTAACGCCAGAAAGTATTTCGTAAAAAAGGTCTTGAACATTTCCTAGTTGATCAAGGTGCCAGACGCCTTCAACAATCTTCGGGTCCGACCTCAGAATTCGGCATCCGCTTCTCAGCATAGAAGTAGCAAAGTTCACCTTATGCTCCTCGGTTAAGGTGATCATCGTATAGATATTCTCCATGCTCTTAATCTATTCATTGGCCTGGTTGGGATTCAAAGCTCCTCTTGAAAAATGGGGATTCGCCTTATAAAACTCCCTGAAATCTAGCATACTGAGACCTTCAGTAGTGTTAGGGCCTTGATGGCTTCGCCTTTAGTGCCCATCCTTTCAAACATCATCTGCATGGCCCTTGCCATGTCCAGAGGGCTTCAACAGTCTCATTAATCCACTCACCTTCATATGGAGTCCTATTCTATTGTGGGCGTATCATTGGTCCCTAAGCATACAAAATAACAAAACTTGAGATGATCAGGCTCAATACTCTATGTAAAGTGGGCTAGATACCATGGTACACACACGTATCAAGTCATGCATTCCTATCCTAGAAAGTGGGCACGAGGGGACTAGATACACAGATGCACGTGCTCAAAGGCAAAGTCATCTGTGAAGGAAGCAGGGGAGAACCAGACATTAGAGACGGGATGTGCAAAGGGACGATCAGGAACACAAACAAGCGAGTAGCATAATGACCCACAAAATGGTACGACCGATTAATTGGGTCATAGTGCATCTTCCACGTGGGGGCGTCAATATAGATTGCGAACGTCGCCATCAACTTCTGAAGACGAGATAGGAAAGAAAGAAAGAGGGAATGAAAAACTTATAAAGAATCTCAGGAGGGCTATCATGTGTCATCATCTACGTCCTCAGGAACCTGGGTTTCATTATGAAATAGTGGGCATATATATATATATATATATATATTATGTAGTTCATTAATTAAGCTCCAAATACCATTAACTGGTCCATGTCTTTCGTATGAGTCTTAATGTTATGAATGCATCATACTATACCATGAGTGCATGTCAATGCCAATGTAACATACCATAATAAACATGTTAAGTAAGCATGGCATAAAGAATATGATTATCATGACATTATCCCTTTTTCTTTATTTCATTAGATGACTTAAACTTCTTTATCCTCCTCTATAGGGGCCACCCTAATAATCTCTCCTCTTGAGAGTTCTAGGTTATGCGCTCATACCTAAACTAGTCGTCACTAGTCTACACTTATCCTCTTGATAAGCTAATTCTTGACTCCAGAGTATAGGATAGGGGGCATAGGATCACCTTTCATAACCATTGATTCTTGGAGTCTAAAGGGTCCTTATTGGATCGCCTCTCATAACCATTAATTCCTGAGTCTAGAGGATCATTTCCATGTGTCTTATGTCACCTTAATCTTAGCATGTTAATTATAGGTGCAAACATGACCATTTAATTACAGCATTATAATTTATCAATTAACATTTCATGCTCATAGAACACATCAACTCTACATCTCAAATATCTCAATCATAATTGCAACTCATCATAACATAATTCACATAAGCATGCCATTATCAACATCTTAATGAAAGGTAAACATGCTCCTACCCAATATGGAATAAGGACCGGACCTAGCTAATGCACATACTATGCTCAACAAGATATACATAATGTCGTAAAGATCATCATAGATACAATTCACATTTTCATCCTTAAGTTGTCAGTAATTACTCATTAGCCCTTAAATGGGTTAATACTACAATTGGTCTAATCTAACACTTGTAATTATTCTTTCATGCATCTAAGAGACCAACAATGGCTATTATAATAATTTTCACTAACTTCTAACCTCATGAATAGTACCAAACATCATTGGGTAGTGTTAGAAAATTAAATCTTAAGCGTTCTAAAATTCGTTTTTGACCCTTTCTAATTACCGGCTTTTCTAAGATGCTAAAATTAATTCCCACATTAATTATTAGTGATTCTTACCTATATACACAGTGTCAAATAGAATTATTTCATGCTGGAATAGAAACCAAAATTTCAATTCCTAAGTGCTCTTGAAATCACATTTTTTATCCTTTCTAGTTACTAGTTTTCCTCCAAGTGCTAAAAATAATTATTACACTAATTATTAATTCTTACAGTTCAACAATCCCAAACAGCACATACATAATGAGAACTTCAAGCGGTAGCCAAATTTCAAATTTCTAAAAGCTCTCAAAAATTGCAATTTTACACATTTCTAGTTGCTAGTTTTGCCTAAAGTGCCAAGAATGATTTTCGGCCTTGTGATGATGATGATGGACTTGGATGAGTTCATCTAATCATAAGTGTCCGTAGTCTAAGTCTTGGAATTTTTCTACGCTTAGATGTACTCAAGGAACTTTATGAACAAAGTTTTATGGTTTAAATCCATTCCTTGAGCTAAATAATTTAGCTACTGACCTAGCATATATTTTTATGATTTTAATAAGATAAATTGGTTTCTAAAAGAGTTTTGAGTTCCTAAAATGATTCCAAGAGAAACTAGCAACTTATATGCATTTAAACCAAGTGATTATGTGATTCTATGAAGCTTATGATTTCGGTTCTGCCCTTGACGTTTGGCCACTGTATGAATTCTGTTCCAAGGTGTTAAAATGTGTAAAATTATGTTTGAGTGAAGTAAGGAATGATTTTAGAGAAGTTTAGAAAGAATAAGCAACTAGAAAGAACTTAAAATGTGAATTCTAGAACACTTAGATGCACAAAATTTGTAATTCTGTTTCAGCATAATTGGACTTAAGAAAAATGGTTTATAATTAGTTAATATGTGTAGGAATCCCTCATAATTGGTTTAGGAGTTAATCATAGAGCCTTAGGCAAAGACGAAACTTAGAAAGAGTCAAAAACGAAGATTCTAAGACCCCGTAATCATGAGGTAAAATTCTGCCCAAAAGACATAGAGCTGTTTGGTTATGTTATAATTCATGAACATTAGAGAAAATTATTGGTAATGATCCCTTAGGTGTTATAAAAATTCATAATGAAGGATAGGATAATTGGAACACAAGTTTAAGACCCGTAAAGGCCAAAGCATAAGACACCATGAGATAGGAGGTGTGATGTGGGCATGAGATCGAGTGAGTATACTCATAATGATGTGAATATGTTAATATCATGAGCATGAGACTTTATGTGTATTTGTGGCATGTTAATGTGATAATGTGTTATGCCATGTTTAAGACACATGAGAATTCGAAATATAAACGAGTTAGAAGAGTATGCTCTTGTGAATTTAGAGATCTATTTAATTGAGGAAGTTCCATAAGAATGATATGTGTGATTGAGTTATGTGGCATGACTCAAATTTGAGGAAATTTGGAGTATAGTTATTATGCTGCCAAATTTTCATCAAATTTGAGGGACTTGAGAAATTTTTGAAAGATTTTATATGTGACATGCCAAGACGCATTTCTCCTGCTCGGTGAGAAAGGAAACCCATGGAGGGTATGGTCGTGGGGCCATAAAAAGCACAATGTCACTGGTCTTAACTAGATGATGCGTTTCGCACTGACGCACTTCTCCTTTACCAGGAGAAGAAACCGTGAGGGCATCGACATTAGCCTGCCAAAGCGGACAAAGTCACTGGTCTTAACCAATTGATGCATTTCGAGAAGGAAGAAATTCCCATGATGGGTGATTCCTTAGGTCCCCTGCCCGTACTTGGGAGTCGGGTTTGATATTTTTATGATTATGATTATGATTCACTTATCAAGAGGATAAGTAAGAACTAGTGACAACTAGTTAAGGTATGAGCTCATAGCCTAGTATCAGGGGTCGATTACTATTGTTTTCAAAGATCATGATGTCACAAGTTTGAGAAATAAGAAAAGATGAAAAGTATCATACTTATGAAAGTGAAAGGTTGATTATAGAAAGTTACATGCCACCTATATGTGATTTAATTGTTTATGACATGCTCTATTATTGCTAAGTATTGCCATGCATTCATGTTCTACTATGCTGCATACATGCATTAAGATTCATCATAAAAGACATGGACCTTGGATAATTAACTTTATGAAAACCTCATAATGAACCCTTGCATGTTTAACCTTTTATAATAAACCCAAGGTTCCTGGGACGTAAACGATGATATTATGATAGAGGTTTCCCCTGAGATTCTTTAGCAAGATTCTCACTCCCTCTTTGTCTCTCTTTCCGTTACGTCTCCAAACCGCGATGGCGTCGTTCGTGATCTTCGTTGACACCCTGGTGTGGGAGGCGCATTTACCCGATCATCAGTCCTTCCATTTTGAGGGTCGTGCGCCATACTCATTTGCATACCTGGGACACCTGTTTGCTTTTCCGGTCTCTAGCTTCCGTTTCACCCGACCTCTCCCTATGGCGATGATCTAATTTTCGAGAGGACGCGGCCCCATGATGGGAAGCCGTGCCCAACCATCATCTTCAGCGGTGCGTGACTACCCAGTACATGCCCCTCATACGTCGTTACGGGAGGACTTGTCTAGGACTCCCCGGCCGATCCTTATTCGGAGGATCCGCCCTTCGGTGCCTTCGGCCGCCGTAGGGGTAGTGAGGACACGGTCTCTTAGCCGAGGCCTATGAGGCGTGTACGTCAGCCCGAGAGGCGCCCTCACCGAGGAGGCCACGTCGTACCACCGATCCGTATGCCTACACCTCCACTTCATTGGGTCACATCGAGGAGCTTCGCAGTTTGCAGGTTACATCTCCCTCTCGAGGATTAGTGCCGTCTGTAGGCTTTTAGGGTAAGGTTGCTGTTATGGTAGTATCTTTTGAGGGTTTTTCCATGTATTAGCTTTCTATGTTTTCTTGTACTTTATGTTTCTATTGCAAGCTCTCCACTATATGGGTAAGACTTTATGCTTTCTTTTATATTTCATGGTTATGTGTTAAACTATTATGATTAATATTATGATGAATGTTTTTATGATTGAGGTGTTCTTTATTGCTTTTGTTTTTGTATGATTTAATTGTTCTTCTGCTTTACGTTTCGTTTATGTTGTTTGTGAAGGCTCGCACTTTGTTTTATGTAACTCATTTCAAAAAAAAATTTTACCCGTATTTTCGCTAAGTTATTTTACAAAAGAGGTTTTTAAAGGAAGTAATGACTAATAATTAATCTTAATACGTCCTAGGCATGTTGGGTTAAATATTAGGGCGTTACAATACTTACCAAGAAAATCAATTTTGTAGGCATTATCATTGATCCTCTCCAACACTTGGAAAGGTCGGTCCCCTCTAGGTTGGAGTTTGGACCTCCTTTGTTTAGGGAACCTCTCTTTCCTCATGTGCACCCAAACCCAATCTTGGGTTCAAAAATAACTTTCTTTCTTCCCTTGTTAGCTTGCTTGGCATAGCTCTCAATTTTCTCTCAATTGAGCTTTCACACGCTCATGTAGCTTTCTCACATAGTCAGCCTTAGCCTATGCATCCTTATGCTTAAAAACAGTAATATTAGGCATAGGCAATAAATCAAGTGGTTTCATAGGATTAAATCCATACAAAATTTCAAATGGTGAACAATTACTTGTGCTATGGACAGCCCTAGTATAAGCAAATTCGACATGAGGCAAACATTCTTCCCAAGACTTAAGATCCTTCTTTAAAATAGTCCTAAGCAAGGTGCCTAAAGTCCTATTCATTACCTCAGTTTGCCCATCAGTTTGTGGGTGACAAGTAGTAAAGAAAAGTAATTTAGTACCAAGCTTACCCCACAATGTTCTCCAAAAGTGACTTAGGAACTTAGTGTCCCTATCACTACAATGCTCCTAGGTAGCCCATGGAGTCTCACCACTTCCTGAAAAATAAGTCAGCTACATGGCAACCATCATCAACCTTTTTGCAAGGTATAAAATGTGTCATTGTTGAAAACTTGTCCACAACCACAAAAATAGAATCCTTTTCATTCTTTGTTCTTGGAGCTCCAAAACAAAGTCCATTGATATATCAATCAAAGGAAAATCAGGATTAGGTAGAGGAGTATATAAACCATGTGGCATCACTTTTGATTTTGCCTTTTTACAAACAATGCAATGCTCACAATATTTATGCACATCATGTTTCATATGGGGCTAATAAAAATGTTCATGTAATATGTCCCATGTTCTATGCACCCCAAAATGTCTCATTAATCCTCCTTCATGTGCCTATTTAACAAACAAATTTCTTATGGAACACTTAGCTACACACAATCTTTTTCTTTAAACAAATATCCATTGTACCTATAGTAACCATTTTGAGACACATTTTCACGAGCAGCATATATCTCAAAAAAATTAGCATCATGCAAATACATTTCTCTCAAAGTCTCAAGCCCAAAAATTTTAGTTTCAAGAGTAGAAAGTAATGCATGCCTCCTAGATAAAACATCAGCCACTATGTTCCCCTTCCCCTTTTTATGCTTAATGACATATGGAAATTGTTCCAAAAACTCAACCCATTTGGCATGCCTTTTATTCAGCTTGCCTTGTCCTTTCAAGTATTTTAAGGACTCATGGTCTCTATGAATTACAAATTCTTTGGGGAACAAATAATGCTGCCAAGTTTTCAAAGCATGCCCTAAGACATACAATTCCTTATCATAAGTGGTATAGTTTAGGTCCCATTTAACTTCTCATTAAAATAAGCAATCGGATGGCCTTCTTGCATCAAAATAGCCCCAATGCCCATGTTTCATGCATCACATTCAAGTTCAAAAGATTTAGCAAAATTGGGCAAAGCAAGAATGGGTGCATTAGTTAGCCTATCCTTAAGGGCAGCAAAGGCTTGCTCTGTTTTTTTCTCCATTTGAAACCCACATGCTTTTTAATTATCTCATTAAGAGGCACAGCCAAGGTGCTAAAGTTCGTAACAAACCTCCTATAGAAACTAGCTAAACCATGGAAACTTCTCACTTTACTCATATTCTTAGGCATAGGCCACTCTTGAATGGCCTTAACCTTTTCCTCATCAACTTGCACTCCTTTTGCACTCACAACAAAGCTTAAGAACACTACATGATCGGTACAAAAAGTTCATTTCTCAAGATTAGCATACAATTTTCTGTTCTAAGCACATGCATGACAGCCTCAAATGTTCAATATGCAAGTCAAAACTAGTGTTATAAATCAGAATGTCATCAAAGTAAAACAACAACAAACTTGCCAATGAAATCTCTTAAGACATGATTCATCAATCTCATAAAAGTGCTTGGGGCATTAGTTAGCTTGGGCATAACCAACCACTCATACAAACCATACTTAGTTTTAAAGGTAGTTTTCCATTCATCCCCTTCCCTTATCCTAATCCGATGATACCCACTTTTAAATCAATTTTAGAAATATAACAGGCACCATACAGTTAGCAAGAATGTCATCTAACCTGGGAATAGGGTGTCAATACTTGACTGTGATGTTGTTGATTGCTCTCCAGTCATTGCACATCCTCCAAGTTCCATCTTTTTTAGGCACCAGAATCACTAACAGCACACAACTTTAGCTTCTTGCACCCAACCTTTTGTCATCAACTTCTCAACTTGCTTTTGTATTTCTTTGGCCTCTTGAGGATTGCTCCTATAAGCTGGCTGATTGGGTAAAGATGCACCATGGATGGGATTAATATGATGCTCAATCCTTCTCAAAGGTCTCAATCCGCTTGGAACCTCCTTTGGAAACACGTCCTTGCATTCCTGTAAAAAGACTCAACCCACGGGGCAACACTTTTATTAGAGTTATCAATTAAAACATTTTTTTTGTAATAAAGTAAATAAAGTGACTTGTTGGCAAGCAACAGCTTCTTCACTTTACTTTCTTTACTAAACAACTCTATTTGCTCTCAAGTGTTTCACTCAATCGCACAAGTGTTTCACTCTTTTCTTTCCACTCTTTCTTTTTTATCAAGTGTTTCACTTTTTTGTGTGTCACTCATCTCTTCTCTCTTGCACTCTCTTTTCTCTCAATTTTATTTGATCCTCACACACCTTTCTAGGAGATAAAGGTTTGAGTACAATTTTCTCCCATTATGCATGAAAGAAATCTTGTTTGTGAACCCATCATAAACGCTTTAGTGTCACATTGCCATGGCCTCCCTAAGATAATATGTCTTGCTTCCATTGGAACCATATCACATATCACTTTGTCATTGTATTGTTGTAACATCCTCCAAGTATAACCCCATCCTTAAGTCATGATGTCGTACTCGAGGGATGTTACACATTAATTAGCGGACCTCTTTTAGTTATCTATACCAAGATTGATCGAGTTGGGTAGCAACTAATTCGTGGATCTATTAAATATATATAGCAAATAAACAAAACATTTATTTATTTCATAAGTAAGTACAAAAGGAAGCTCTTCTATGAGCTTGAATACATGCATATTCTCTATTATGTTTACAACCATATACACACCACTAAGTACAACATAATAAAAAACACTAACTACTAAACTATTGCGATCTGGTTCCTTTAGTGTAGCCTCGTAGTTCTGGGTCAACCTAGGCGACACGAAAACACAAAAACATATAGGGGTGAGAGTTACACAATTCTCAGTAGGGCAACTCCCCAATTACACACTTATAATGTCATCGTTATTGCTCAGCCACTTCGGTTTATTTGAAAAATGTGATCATGCAATATAGTCTAAAGATTCATTTTAAAGTTCTAAAATCATCCCTGAAGCGGGTAGCTTCTAACTATCAATCATTTAGAGAAAATATATCATAATGTTTCAACAAATAATAAATCATCCCAGGCAGCCAATCTAGAGTAAGATGAGTATGCATATAATACATGCAGTGACTTATCTCAATGTGGCATGGTTCCTATAACATCCTCCCAAGTACAACCCCATTCTTAAGCTATGATATCATACTCGAGAGTTGTTACTTGTTAATTAGCGGACCTCTCTTAATTATCTATAGCAAGCTCGATTTACGTACGAGATAACTAAGCGTAATTCTATTAAAACATATTACAAGTAAACATCAAGTTTATTAAACATACAGCTAAAATACATAAGGAAGGTCCTCTATGAGCTTCGTACATATCTATCTTCTAATACATTTACATACATACTCATTTCACTAAGTACAGGAGAATAAAACGGAACTCTGCTCCAGCAATCTACACTCCTTTGCATAGTAGCATCCTCATTCCCTGGCTTAACCTGGAGGCGACACGGAAACAAACACATAGGGGTGAGAATATTATAAAATTCTCAGTAGGGTAGTTTCCTCTATATACTACACACAGTAGGCATAAGCAATTCATGCATATACAATATTCATATAAAATCATACACAGAAATCTTGAAAACTCTAGGTCGGGGAACTAAGGATAATATCACAATAATCGATTGAGTAATAATATGTACAATTAGAAACTCCATTCCTCATATATTTCTCAATTTTCTCAACATAGGGAAGGCTTATTCTCAGAGAGATACATTCACACACAACAATTTCACAGAGGACCATAGACCAGGACATGAGCTCATTCCTATCGAGATCATCGAACTTCATTTTTCCATTTCCGGATCACTCAGGTCTATGCCTAGCCGATACGTCTATCGACTCATAATTTTTCTAGGGAAGTCCTTCTTTTTGCCTTCCCTCTCAATTCTTTCTAAGCCTTGTTTTTGTTTTCCATATGTTTCAAACATACACAGTAAGATATGTACATACTATCATAGAATTTCAGCCATTTCCACATCTCAATTATCCTGCAGAATTGAAATTCCAGGCACAACAATTTATTACCATACCAAACAACCATTCCAACCTTAAGGAAAATTTCACATGACACTTCAATGTGTCTAAAACAACCTGTAAAAATTTCAGGGCAATCAGAGTTATATAACCACTTCAATAAAATAGGCAAATCTGGTGGAAGCCACAAATTCATAGTCAGACTTGTGTTCTCAAAATATTTAGCCCTAGAATTCGATGGAATCATGGTACAAGAAAATTCACAGAGGCATTTCAACATGTTATTAGTCTTGTGTAAAAATTTCAGGAGCTATCACAATCAATTGCTATGATGAAAAATTCGGGCAAGTTTGTTCTTCAGTTTCAACAATTCAGAGACAGTTACAATTCGGTTCCTAATTTTTTTGAGGCATCAAACCTAAGAATTGACCCCTAAGAAAATTCATGTGTTTATTTTAAGAGGTTAACTACAACATATAATTTTCATGGTTCATGAAACCACCCACAAAATTTCCATAAAATTCATGAAAAGTTCTGATTCAGAACAGAAATCAGTCCAGCAACCTAGTTCCAATTTCACTTGAGAGAAAACCCATTTTAAAACCATCCAAACACAACACAAAAATTAATACATCAATATCAATATGTTAATCATAAATATCATCAAAATTTTCGGAATTAAGGCATGCTAAAACAGAATTGAAAAATTTCACAAGAAAGGCAAAAAACCTACTCTTGAAGGTTCAAGTTTCTATCTCTAGCTTGCTTCAAGGTGGGATTTCTTCACAACCAAAACTCCCCACACAACTTCAAACCCTCCTCTGATCAATGATGGATGTGCAAGAAGGATGAGGTTTTTAAATTTCAATCGGTTATAATTTAGAGGTGGAAGTGTAAATCGATTTTTGTGGAGGAAGATTTGGGTTTTGAGGATCATAGGCTAGTGTTTATGTGAATTGTAACTAAGATGGAGCTCTTGAACATGGAAGCAGAACCAGCTGCTGCCTTTGCTTGGAATGGCCGAGAATGCTCCTTGCCTTTTGGGGAGAAGTTTTTGCCTAGGTGTTTTTATGAGTCATCATCATTAAAGCAAGTCTTGTGATGATTCATGCTACTAGAAAGCCAAGTGGATGGTTAGGATTGATCTTGGAATCCAAGATCAAATCTTGGCCTCCACTTGTCTCAAATGAATAAATATCAATTATAAATCAATTATTAATAATGTTAGAAATGTTTCGGTGTTAAAAATTGAACAAAAGTCACCGAACGGGTAAACACGTACCCGATTTACCGATATTACCCGTAAATTAATTCTAAATATAAAATTATCATTTCCACCTATTTCTAACATTATTCCCATGTTTTCCTAATTTTGGCACCTTCGGGGCCCGAATCTAGGTTTAACCTCCTGGCAGGGCAGTGGGGCCTGCAAGGTTACTATTCATCGGCCCAAAATTTTTTTTTTTTTGGAGGTCCGTTGGGCCGCCCTCATCATTGTTAAACTATTAGATTTTTGAAATTAAGATTAATAAAGCTCCAATTAATTTTTAATTAAAATTTAGGGTGTTACAGTTCCACATATGGCCATAGAAATCAAGTCAAGCATTTTCTCTTTTTATTGACATAGGAAAGAATTAGTTATACCCAACGGGTATTTGTCGGGACAATTCCACAATAAATAATTTATACCAAATGGTATCTGTAGTGGTTTACACTTAGAAGGAAATAGTCTGCTTCTAGGGACGAGTCTTAGTCCTATACGTGATCATCGAACTTCATTTTTTCCATTTCCAAATCACACGATCTATTCCTAGCCAATACGTCTATAGCTGAAA
Organism: Dalbergia oliveri; assembly: GCA_030441495.1. Classification (NCBI taxonomy): domain Eukaryota; kingdom Viridiplantae; phylum Streptophyta; class Magnoliopsida; order Fabales; family Fabaceae; genus Dalbergia; species Dalbergia oliveri. Next base: position 1,193,251 of record JAMLFY010000023.1, read on the forward strand.
ATATTTAGGGAGGTTCCTCTTTCTATTTCCTTCCCATTCAATCTAAGTTTATTTATGTTTTGTCCATATGTCAAACATGCACAATTTAAGTTCATATATATTCTCTTTTTCAAATGCCCGCATAAGCCACATGTAGTGTAACCCTTGATTTTACTATCGTTAGAAATTACCGAATTACTCTAGGTAATTCTTACATAAAGGAATATAACATTAGAAAGAAAGGTTAGGAGTAATTTGTGCGAGAGTTGCAAATCAGATTTTCTGTACGTGTAAAATGACCAAATGCCCTGAGATTATTTTACTCAGAAAATGAAGATCGTGGGCCCCACCCATCCTCAAGGGGATGTTTTGATGATAATAGGGGATTGTTTGTGTTATTGTGTTAATAGAGGAGAAGAATCCTAATTTTGAGCTTCGACGAACGAAATGACCAAAACGCCCTTGTGGCTGCTTACTTTTATTGCAATGCCCTGGTTAAACCAAACCTCACTAAAATGTTTTAAAACATGTTTTTAAGCTATGATTAACCATTAGTTAAGCTGGGTGGTCTCGGGCAATTTTTAAGTAAAATTACCATTTTATCCCTTCGCCTAGTTTTGCGAATTTCAGATTTTTGATTCGTATAGCGAAACCTAAGCAATATTAGGCTCAAATTAAAGGTTATTAGATTCTAGTTATTAATCTAGAGTCAAAATTATTTATTTAGATTGATTAGAACTTAAAATTGCTTAAAAACACTCAAATTGCTTACTAATTCACCTAAGCCCATAATTGTAAATTCTCTAATTTGCAAAGATACCTACCTACACCTACATAATACATGGAACACACAAATTTTATCCTCCTTGGGCTATAATGCACGAAATTATATGGCCTAATATGCATCAGAAAATTTGTCAAACTTGGCACAAAACTCAAGGTATGAAAACAAGGAATCATGTTTCATGATTCCATGTTTTAAGCCACCAAAAATGAAAATGATTTTTCCTCCCTTTGTCCTCCCTAAAATCAGCCACCCATGCCTCCTCCATTTGTCCATTCATGAGTTCCAAAATCTCTATAAATAGTCATGCTTAAGGAGTCTTAGAAGCCTTGCTCATAATTGCACAATTTCTAGTTTTTACAAAGCACAAAAACTTTCTTTCCTCCTCCCCCTTGGCCGAAACTTGTTCTTCAATTTCTCAAAGAGATTTTCTTTCATTTCACTCCAAGAAACCAAGTTCTCTTCCTTTCCTTCAAACCACATTAGGTAGGGAGTTGTCTTAAGCTTATTCTATGCTTTGCTAAGTGTTGTTCTTGGTTCAAAATGATGATTTCATGGACTTTCTCTAGCTTTTCCATTTGGTTTTCTTCTTTCTTTTCCTTTGAACATTTTGGCCATAAGGCCTATATGGGAATATGATGATAGTGACGACTAGTAAGGTATGAGCTCATAACCTAGATTACTCCCAAAAGGGTGGAGTATAGGGTGGCCCAAGAAATGATGATGAAAGTAACTTTAAGTCACCTAAGAAACTAAGTAAATGCTTTATATGAATATGATGTTTTGCTATGCATAGTATTTATGAGATGATGATGAGAAATATGATGTTCTACTATGCATAGTATTATGAAATGATGATGAGGAATATGATGTGGTTTTCGCATAACTATTATTATATATGAAAGGAAAAGTTTATTATAAACATGACATGCTAAGTTTATGATGCATTATAAGACGCATGATTAAAAGGACGAACCTCGGTAAAGTATATTTTCGAACTTAATAAATCAATCTTAGCATGCTCACTATTTTATAATAACCCCGAGGTTCCTGAAGACGATGATGATGACACGATGCATATGAGGTGAGTACCCTACTAAGACTCTTTATAAGTTTCTCACTCCCTCTTTCTTTCTTTCTTTCCATCTCGTCTTAGAAAGTAAATGTGATGTTCGTGATTCCGTAATGCTCTCACCTGGTAGATGTATTATTTCTGAACCAGCTTATTATCCTTGAGGAATGTATCGCTAAACTGCGCGTGAGCTTGGATATTTATTCCTATCTGAAGTGTTATTAGTAGGTGCCGTTATGGATATTTTTCCATCCATATACTATTTATGTTTTGTTTGATTGACTACACCTAGCCTAAATTGGCAGACAAAATATCTATGTGTTATGTAATTATGGATGTCATATGATGGAGCCAATATGATGTGTTTTTCATGATATGCCCGTTGGTTTTCCGCTTTATCTCGATTATCGTTCACGCTACGCGAGGTCACGTTTTCAATCATGTTTAAAAAAAATGGCTCGTAATTTCATTAAGTATTTTCAAAGTATGGTTAAATAATTTGAAGCAAAGAGTAAAGTCTAGTAATTAATCAATACGACATAGGCGTATTGGGTTAATTATTAGGGTGTTACATTTTGGTATAGAGCAATTTGGTTCTCATCGAGCCTAAAATTGGACTGGCTATGCTTCTAAAGCATAATACGTTAGTGATGTCATGTATAGATGTTTTATCATTAGGATTAGCTTAAGGATTAGAGATGCATGGTTGTATGTTGCACGTGCCATGGTAACTTGCTCACTTTGCATGGAAAATTGAACATCACCTTAGTGTTGCTGTTTTGTGTGTATAGGGACCAATGGCACGTCAACAATAGACTAGGAATGTGGCACAGAATAACCAGAACAATGAGACCGCCGAAGCACTCCGTGATGTGGCAAGGAGAATGAGGATGATGATGGAATGAATGGGGGGGATCGCCAAGCTAATGCGAATCAAGGCCATGAGATCCCCGAACACGCTCATTTTGGGAGTTTTCGAGGGCGAACCCACAAGTTTCAAGGGACCCTCAATCCAAATGTTGCAATGAATAGATTCGGAATATTGAGAAGGTCTTTGCTAGTCCCATGCTCAGGAGTAGAAGGTCACCTTCGCTACCCATATGCTTGAAGGTGATGCCAGCTTTTGGTGGACAAGTGCAAAGGCTTCTGGAGGCGACGACATGGACATTGATTGGGAGCTATTTAAAGTCTATTTTTATGAGAATATTTCACGGAGTCGGTCAAAAATGCCAAGGACATTGAGTTTATGCAACTTGTCCAAGGAAATATGAATGTGGCCCAGGACATCCCAGATTTGAAGAACTTATTAAGTTCTCAAGGATGTATCAGGGTAACCCAACGAGTATTGGAAATGCATTAAATACAAGTCGGGATTAAAGGTAGAGCTCAATGTGGAGTTGCGCATTTGGAGATTAGGGATTTCTCTACTCTAGTTAACAAATGTCGCATCATTGAAAAAGGGCAAAGAAAGCTGAACACCTGAAGTCTGACAATGTCACCAAGAAGTTGACACCTCAAGGTCATCGGTAAGAGGCAGAGCTGACCCATTCTCACCTCAATAAGACCACAAGGGCCAGAAAGGAAATTTCAACAAGGAAGGCTAAACAACAATAACCGCTATAATAACCCCAACAACAATCGCAACAACAATAACAACAACAAGGGAAAAGCACCACAAAGAGGTCCAGGCACGTCCATGACCCTCACCATCCACGGAATGTCCAAGTGCGAAAAGAATCATGGAAGCATGCCATGTCGAACTGAACAAATGTTTGCTACCGGTGTGGAAAGCCAGGCCACTACTCTCGATATGAGAGAACCCGTCAACCCCCAATCCCAAGCCGCAGGTTCAAGGAAGGGTCTTTACGTTAATCCTAAAGAAACGACGAAGTCACGGAATCTTATGGAAGGTAAGTCTAACATGCATGGTAAAAACTTAATTGTACTATATGATTCTGGCGCTTCCATTCTTTTATCTCCCACTCATGTGTTAAAAGCCTTAACTTATATGTGACTGAACTTCCTTTGACCGTGTTGTTTCTACCAGGACTAGAAAACCCTTAGGACTTGTAGATGTTGTCTAGATTGTAATTTTGCTATTGAAAAAAGATCCTTTGTTTTAGACCTTATTTGCTTACCTATGCGAGGTTTAGATGTGATTCTTGGCATGGATTGGCTTGAGGCCAACCGTGTATTGTTAAACTGCTATGAGAAGACCATCACCTTTCTTCCTATTCCCATTGAACCTAAGAAACCCATAAGTCTACATCACTATAGAAATGGACTATGGTAAGGGTGAGAGTAAAGGTTATATTTTCCTAACCGCTATGATGTAGACTTTGAACGAAGTATAAATGAGATCCTGATAGTAAGAAATTATCCCAAAGTATTTTCAGAGATACAGAGTTTTCCCTAAGAGAAAAATAGAGTTTTCCATAGAATTGCTTCCGGTCCAAGAACCCATATCCATAGCCCCATACAGGATGTCCCCATTAAGTTGACCGAGTTAAAAGCTCAATTGGAAATTTATTGGAGAAAAAGTTTGTTAGGCCTAGTGCATCACCTTTGGGAGCCCCATGTTGTTTGTAAAGAAAAAGATGGAAGTATGAGGATGTGTGTAGCTAGACAATTAAACAACTCGCATGAAGAACAAATACCCTTTCCCTAGGATAGATGACTTGATGGACTAGCTTAAAGGTGCAGTAGTGTTTTCTAAGATTGATTTGAGGTCAGGTTACCACCAGGTTAGAGTGAGGGATGAAGATATACCGAAAACAACCTTTCGCACTTTACAGCCATTTTGAGTTTGCGGTAATGTCCTTTGGATTAACCAATGCTCCAAGTTTTTATGGATTACATGATAGGATCTTTAGACCCTATTTAGAAGAGTTCGTGGTTGTCTTCATAGATGATATTCTCATCTACTCTAAGACCCACGAGGAGCATGAACACCACCTAACCATAGTACTAGAGATCTTAAAGGAAAAGAAACTATATGCCAAGCTTTCTAAGTGTGAATTCGTTGGCTAAGGTGAAATTTTTAGGGCATGTAGTATCTAAGAAAGGAATTGTTGTATATCCTAGTAAGGTGGAAACGCCCGTGAACTAGGAAGATTGTAACAACCTAATAATTAACCCAATACACCTAGGCTGATTAATTACTAGACTTTACTCTTTGCTTCAGTTCCTTAATCATGCTTTGAAAATACTTAGTGAAATTACGAGCCATTTTTTTTAAACATAATTGAAAACGTGAGCGCGCTTAACGTGAATGATTTAGCAAAATTTAAAAGACACATAGGAATTTACAAACATCACATCATAATATATTGGCTCCATCATACAGCATCCATAATTACATATCATATAGATATTTTGCCTACCAACAGAATAAGACTAAGTGTAGCCAATCTAACAAAACATAAATAATATATGGATGGAAGGACATCCATTAATGGCACCTAGTAATAACACTCCAGGAATAGGGATAGATATCTGAAATATACGAGTGAAACTAGGATCAAGTTCAGCTACCCTGAGAGCCTCAATGTGATTCACGAACACTTCCTTCTGTTTCTGAAGACGAGATGGAAAGAAAAATAGAGGGAGTGAGAAACTTATAAAAAGAATCTCAGTAGGTACTCACCTCATGATGCATTGTGTCATCATCATCGTCCCCAGGAACCTCGGGGTTATTATGAAATAGTGAGCATGCTAAGATTGATTTATTAAGTTCGAAAATATACTTCCGAATTCGTCGGTTTTAATCATGCGTCTTATAATGCATCATAAACTTAGCATGTCATGTTTATAATGAACTTTTCCTTTTATCAACACATCGTATTCTTCATCATCATATTATAAATACTATGCATAAAAGAACATCATATTTTTCATCATCATATCATAAATACTATGCATAAAAGAACATCATATTTCCATCATCATCTCATAAAATGCTATGCACAGAAGAACATCATACCATAATAGCTATGCACAAGACATGGTGCACATATTTCATTCCTTTAGTGTCCTAGTGACTTAAAATCTTGTCATCATCATCATTATTTTCCTTGGGGCCACCCTATACTCCACCCTTTTGGGAGTAATCTAGGTTATGAGCTCATACCTTACTAGTCGTCACTAGCATATACTTATCCCTTTTGATAAGTTAAAATCCCAACTCTACCCTTTTGAGAGAACGGGTTAGGGGGCAAGAATCACCTTTTCACCACCTCTAGTCTGATGGGTCTTAAAGGATCATTTTCTCAAGATCACCTTTTCACCACCTATAGTCTGATGGGTCCAAAGGATCATTTCCTCATGAGTTTAAGTCACCATTAAGTCTTAGCATGTTATATCATAATTATCAAGATGCATGAACATTCTCATTGTTTGCAATAGCAATTATAACATGCAAGCCATGAAATCATTCAATAATATCAAATTCTCAGTAGGCATTACATCATCATATAACTTACATTCCAAAGCATCAAAAGATGTCATCTAAAATTTTCAGGAAAGCTCCCTTAAATAACCGAACTCTAAAATTGGGTAACCTTAATTATCAAACTAATTACTTATGCATCTAAGGGATTTATTACCATCAATTATAAGCCTTAAGAACATTATTAGACTATATGGGGTAGCATAGATAGTAAGTTATTCTTAAGGTTTTATGGTGTGCTAGAAGTTATGTTTTTAACCCTTTCTCGTTACGGCTTTCCCTATGATGCTAAAATTAATTATTAAACCAATTATGAATCATTGTCCCTTATCTAAACATAATAATATCTGGTTCTTAAGGTCACTAAAGGCTCTGGATAGAATGCATAAATTTCATTCTCTAAAGTTCTAGAAATCTTCTTTTACGGTTTTCTAGGAAGCTAGTTTTATCTCTAACATGCATAGAATAAACCATAATTATCACAACTTCAAACATATTAAATCATCATCATTTATTGGTACTAATCTCATATCAGAAGCCGAATCATGAACCTCATATAATTGTATAAAATCACATTTTAAGTGAACATAAAATATTAGTTTCCCGTAGAATCCTTGCAAAGCTTTAAAACTCTTTTAGAAACTAATTCTTTTTGAAAGAATCTTCATAATTAAAATTCTCACTTAAGATAAAAGGAGCAAGTCTTGAGCTTAAGAGATTTATGTGATATCTTAGAATCATAAACATGCTATGCAACCTCATTTTAATCTTGTCATTATAAGGTGATAACTTGGAATTATAAACATGATATGCAAATCCATTTCTTTATCTTTAAGATTTAAGGTGATGACTTGAAAATTAAACATGATGCAAGAGCTTGAAATATAAACATGATGCAAGAAACTGGAGCGCGGTAGTCCGCAGGGACCAAGTGGAGGGAAAAGAGAATCTTAAGAAACCGGAGCGGCGGTAATCCGCATGGACCTGAAGGGAGAAGAGAATTATTATTACATCTTTTTAAGCTCCAATCTCAAGACTTCTTAAAGAATCAATTCTTTAACTCCAATAATCTTATTTCTTTGCTTGTGATACTTGGGCAAGTCTTTGAGCTCTAGGATCTTTAGGTGATGACATAAAAATAAACATGTCATGCGTTGATTCTTTTAGCCATTATAAAATAAAGTGAGAACATAAAATAAATATGAGATGCAACTTCTTTATTATCTTTAGAGATTAAGTGACAACATGAAATATAAACATGAAATGCAAACTTGGAAATTTAAACATGAGTATGCAAGTCCATTTATTCATTCTTGAAATTTTAGTGATGACATAGAAAGTAAACATGATTATGCAAGGCATAAACTTAAACATGGATGCAAGTTCATTTGATTTCTTTACTAGAGCTCCTTCAAGACTTTATAGAAATACAAATTCAATATATATATCTTAACAAGACAAAGTGAGAAATACATCTTTCAAATTCTAAACTCAAGATCATAAAATCATCATAAAAACATCATTCTTTAAAGTTTTGCATCAAGTGGAACTTTCAAGCTTTAGAGGCCTAACTTGTGATGGATTCACAACCCACCTTCAAGGTCCTCATCATCAAGCCATCATCTTAGTCCCACCTAGGCCATATGGCCGAATTGGTTAAAGAAAAAGAAGAAGAAAACCAAATGGAAAAACTAGAGAAAATCCATGAAATCATCATTTTGAACCAAGAACAACACTTAGCAAAACATAGAAATAAACTTAAAAACAACTCCCTACCTAATCTGATTTGAAGGAAAGGAAGAGAACTTGGTTTCTTGGAGTGAAATGAAAGAAAATATTCTTGAAAAGTTGAAGAAAGAATTTCAGCCAAGGGGAAGAAAGAAAGAAAGTTTTTGAGCTTAGGAAAAACTTGAAGTTGTGAAATTTTTGAGCAAGTCTCTAATGACTTCTAAGCATGCCTATTTATAGAAGAATTCAAGCTCATAAATGGACAAGAGGAGAAGGAAAATCTAATTCAATTTGAGGAGGAGACAAGGAAGGAAAAATCATCTTGTTTGGTGGCTTAAAACATGGAATCATGTTTCAAAGTTCCTTGTTTTATGGTGATTTTTGGCATTATGTTTTAGTGCAATTTTTTGGTGTATTATGGCTGCATTATTTTGTGCATTACAGCCTCATGGAAGAGGGTTTTGTGTGTTCCATGTATTATTTAGGTGTAGGCAAGGTATTCATGCAATTTAGAGAATTTACGGTTAAGGGCTTAGGTGAATTAGTAAGCAATTTGAGTGTTTTAAAGCAATTTTAGGTTCTAATCAATTTAAATAAATAATTTTGACTCTAGATTAATAATTAGAATTTAATAAGCTTTAATTTGAGCCTAATATTGCTTAGGTTTCGTTAACGAATTAAAAATCTCAAAATTTGTAAAATTGCACAAAGCGGGGCAAAATGGTCATTTCACGCGTCAGAGCTCAAAATTAGGATTCTTCTCCTCTATTAACACACATAACACAAACAATCCCTTATTAACATCAAAACATCCCCTTGAGGACGGGTGGGCCCACGATCCTCATTTTCTGAGTAAAATAACCTCAGGGGCATTTTGGTCATTTTACACGTACAGAAAATTGGGGTTTGCAATACTTGCACGAATTGCTCCTAACTTCTCTTCTAACGTTATATTCCTTTATTAAGGATTGTTTGGTCTCAAATTTTATATAATATTTACCTACGGTAATTCGGTAATTCTTAATGACAGTAAAAATTACAGTAAAAATTGGGGCGTTACATTACTCCCCTCCTTAAAAGAATTTCGCCCTCGAAATTCGTTACCTGAGAAGCTTTGGATCCTGTGCTTGCAATCTGATTCCAGCTCCCATGTAACTTCTTCGGTTTCACCTCGTCCCCATGCTACTTTGACTAGGGTACAACCTTGTTCCTTAACTGCTTAACTCTCGGTCAACGATTCTCGTGGGTGGTAAGTTAAACGTTAGGTCATCTCTTAATTGTACATGTTCTGGCTCTAGTACATGACTTGGGTCAGAATGATATTTCTTTAACTGGGAGACATGGAAAACATCATGAAGGTTGACAGACTCGGGGGGGCTATACGGTAGGCTACAGATCCTTTTTTGCTAAGGATTTCAAACGGACCAAGAAATCTGGGGCTCAATTTCTTTACTTTCATTGCTCGGCCTATGCATGTGGTGGGGGTGATTCTTAGGAACACATGGTCCCCTTCTTGAAAATCTAGCGGTTTTCGCCGCTTGTCCGCATAGTTTTTCTGCGACTTTGAGGTGAGAATCTTATCCCTAATCTTCTTGATTTGTTCCGTCGTTTCCCTCACAATATCCGGTCCAAGTAGACTTTGCTCTCCGGGCTCATACCAACATAGAGGTGATTGACACTTCCGTCCATAGAGGGCCTCGTATGGTGCCATACCGATACTTGCATGATAACTGTTGTTATATGCAAATTCAATCAGTGGAAGGTACTTATCCCAACTCCCTCTTTGATCTAAAACACATGCCCTTAACATGTCCTCCAAAGTTTGGATAGTTCTTTCAGATTGACCGTCCGTTTGGGTGATAAGCCGTGCTCAGACAGCTTTGAACCAAACGCCTTCTGAAAAGCTCCCCAAAATCGTGACGTAATCGCGGATCCCGATCCGAAATTATCGTCGACGGTACTCCATGTAATCTTACTATCTCCTGATATATAGTGCTAACCTATCCAAGGAATAAGTCACCTTAATAGGTAAAAAGTGGGCTGAATTAGTCAACCGATCCACTATTACCCAAATGGCGTCATGATTCGCTTGGGTCCTCGGTAGTCCAGTTACAAAATCCATGGAGATACTATTCCACTTCCACTCGGGGATTGGTAGGGGTTGCAACATTCCAGAGGGTCTTTGGTGCTCAATCTTCACCTTTTGACACACCAAGCACATATTCACCCATGTGCACACATCCTTCTTCAATCCAGGCCACAGAACATCTTCTTCAAATCTTGATACATCTTGGTGGCACCAGGATGAAGGGTGAAATGACTCTTATGGGCTTCTTCCAAAATATCCTTCGAGGTCACCACTAGCAGGTACACAAATATGACCTTCAAACCTCCACAAACTATCATTCCCTTGGGTAAAACCCTTCAACTTATTAGCTTTACTGCTTCTAAGGTTTCTTGAAATTCCGTATCTTCCCTTTGGGCTTGAGCAATTCTTTCCTTGAATTCACTCGTCACACTAAGATGGCAAGCTCTTATGCCCTTAGTGGTCAAGGTCATCCCTAGGTTTAGGTCTCTAAACTCAATTAACTCAACCTCCTTCACCATCAAATGGGATACTTGTAAGGATTTCCTACTTAGGGCATCGGCTACAACGTTAGCTTTGCCTGGATGATAGTTTAACCCGAAATCATAATCTTTTAAGAACTCCATCCACCTTCTTTGCCTCATGTTTAGCTCTTTTTGATCAAAGAGATATTTCAAACTCTTGTGATCGGAGAACACCTCAAACTTAACGCCATATAAATGGTGTCTCCAAATCTTCAGAGCAAACACGATGGCGGCTAATTCAAGGTCATGGGTAGGGTAATTTGCCTCATGTGGCTTGAGTTGCCTCGATGCATAGGCCACCACTTGCCTATCTTGCATCAGTACACAACCCAAACCCTTCCTCGAAGCATCACAGTATACTTCGAAAGGCACATTGGGGTCGGGTAATACCAAAAAGGGGTTGAGGTTAGCTTGTGTTTTAGCTCTTGAAAGCTCTTTTCACACTCGGGGTCCATGAAAAAGGGGTGTCTTCCTAGTTAGCTTGGTCAGAGGTAGGGAAATCTGGGAAAATCCCTTGATAAACCGACGGTAATAACCGCTAAACCCAAAAAGCTCCTTACTTCAGTTACCGTGGTTGGTCTTTCCCAGTTCACACGTTTCACCTTACTAGGATCTACAGCAATTCCTCTCTTAGACACTACATGCCCTAAAAATTTCACCTCATCCAACCAGAATTCACACTTAGAAAGCTTGGCATATAGTTTCTTTTCCTTCAGGATTTCCAGTACTATGGTTAGGTGGCATTCATGCTCCTCGTGGGTCTTAGAGTAGATGAGAATATCATCTATGAAGACAACCACGAACTGATCTAAATAGGGTCTAAAGATCCTATTCATGTAATCCATAAAAATTGTTGGAGCATTGGTTAATCCAAAGGACATTACTGCAAACTCGAAATGGCCGTATCGAGTGCGAAAGGCCGTTTTCGGTATATCTTCATCTCTTACTCTAATCTGGTGGTAACCTGACCTCAAATCAATCTTAGAAAACACGTTGCACCTTTAAGTTGGTCCATCAAGTCATCTATCCTAGGCAAAGGGTATTTGTTCTTCACTGTCACTTTATTCAATTGCCTATAGTCAACACACATCCTCATACTCCCATCCTTTTCTTCACAAACAACACAGGGGCTCCCCAAGGTGACGCACTAGGCCTAACAAACTTTTTCTCCAATAAATCCTCTAATTGAGCTTTCAACTCGGTCAATTCTAATGGGGACATCCTGTATGGGGCTATGGATATGGGACCTACACAGAAGCAATTCTATGGAAAACTCTATCTCTCTCTTGGGGAAACTCTGGTATCTCATCTGGAAATACTTCGGGATAATTCCTTACTATTGGTATCTCATCGATACTTTGCTCAAAGTCTACATCACTAGCGGCTAGGAAAATATAACCTTTATTCTCACCCTTACCACGTCCATTATGTACAGACTTATGGGTTTCTTAGGTTCAATGGGAACAGGAAGAAAGGTGATGGTTTTCTCATAGGTTTAACAATACACGGTTGGCCTCAAGCCAATCCATGCCAAGAATCACATCTAAACCTTGCATGGGTAAGCAAATGAGATCTAAAACAAAGGATCTATTCTTTATAACAAAATTGCAATCTAGACAACATCTACAAGTCCTAACGGGTTTTCCAGGGTAGAAACAATAAGGTCAAAAGGAAGCTTAGTCACATGCAAGTTAAGGCTTTTAACACATGAGTAGGAAATAAAAGAATGGGAAGCGCCAGAATCATACAGTACAATTAAGTCTTTTCCATACATGTTACACTTACCTTCCACGAGATTCCGTGACTTTGTCGTTTCTTCAGCATTAACGGTAAAAACCCTTCCTTGATATTGCGGCTTGGGATTGGGGGTTGGCGGGTTCCTCTCCATGCATTCTCGAGAGAGTGGCCCGGCTTTCCACACGATAGCATACATTTGTTCCGGCTCGACAGGCATGCTCCCATGATTCTGCCGCATTTGGGACATTCCATGGATGGTGGGGGTTGTGGAGGTGTCTTGTGGACCCCTTTGTGGTGCTTTCCCCTTATGCGGTTGTTGTTGTTGTTCGGCCTTCCTTGTTGAAAGTTCCTTTGTGGACCTTGGGGTCTCAATTGAGGTGGGAATGGGGGTCGGTTTTGCCTCTTGACCGCTGACCTTGAGGTGTTAGCTTCCTGGTGATATTATCGGACTTTGAGGTGCTCAACTTTCTCTGCCCTTCTTCAATGATGCGGCATTTGTTAACTAGGGTAGAGAAATCCCTAATCTCCAAATGCGCAACTCCACATTAAGCTCCGCCTTTAAACCTGACTCGTATTTAATGCATTTCCAATACTCGTCGGGTTACCCTGATACATCCTTGAGAACTTAATGAGTTCCTCAAATCTGGCAGTGTGGGCTACATTCATGTTTCCTTGGACAAGTTGCATAAACTCAATGTCCTTGGCATTTTTGACCGACTAGGAAATACTTCTCATAAAAATGGACCTTAAATAGTTCCCAATCAATGTCCATGTCGGTCGCCTCTAGGAGCCTTCGGGCACCTGTCCACCAAAAGCCGCATCACCTTCAAGCATATGGGTAGCGAAGGTAACCTTCCTCCTCTGAGCATGGGACTACAGCAAAGACCTTCTCAATATTCCGAATCCATTCATCTGCAACATTTGGATTGAGGGTCCCCTTGAAAACTGGTGGGTTCGCCTTACGAAACTCCCCAAAACGAGCATGTTCGGGAATCTCATGGCCTTGATTCGCATTAGCTTAGCGATCTTGATCCATTCGATCCATCATCATTCTCATTGTCCTTGCCACATCGCGAGTGCTTCGGCGGTCTCATTGTTCTGGTTATGCCGCGTTCCTAGTTGTTGTCGACGTGCCATTGGTCCCTATACACACAAAACAGCAACAATGAGGTGATCAGGCTCAACATTCCATGCAAAGTGAGCAAGTTACCATGGCACGTGCATATACAGAGTCATGCATCTCTAATCCTCAAGCTCATCCTAATGATAAACATATACACATGACATTTCTAACGTAGTATGCTTTAGAAGCATAGCCAGTCCAATCCTCAGGCTCCATGAGAACCAACTCCTCTGATACCAAAATGTAACAACCTAATAATTAACCCAATACACCTAGGCAGGTCTGATTAATTACTAGACTTTACTCTTTGCTTCAGTTCCTTAATCATGCTTTGAAAATACTTAGTGAAATTACGAGCCATTTTTTTTTTAAACATAATTGAAAACGTGAGCCGCGCTTAACGTGAATGATTTAGCAAAATTTAAAAGACACATAGGAATTTACAAACATCACATCATAATATATTGGCTCCATCATACAGCATCCATAATTACATATCATATAGATATTTTGCCTACCAAAGAATAAGACTAAGTGTAGGCAATCTAACAAAACATAAATAATATATGGATGGAAGGACATCCATTAATGGCACCTAGTAATAACACTCCAGGGATATGGATAGGGATAGATATCTGAAATATACGAGTGAAACTAGCAGGATCAAGTTCAGCTACCCTGACAGCCTCAATGTGATTCACGAACACTTCCTTCTGTTTCTGAAGACGAGATGGAAAGAAAAATAGAGGGAGTGAGAAACTTATAAAAGAATCTCGGTAGGGTACTCACCTCATGATGCATTGTGTCATCATCATCGTCCCCAGGAACCTCTGGGTTATTATGAAATAGTGAGCATGCTAAGATTGATTTATTAAGTTCGAAAATATACTTTACCGAGGTTCGTCGGTTTTAATCATGCGTCTTATAATGCATCATAAACTTAGCATGTCATGTTTATAATGAACTTTTCCTTTTATCAACACATCGTATTCTTCATCATCATATCATAAATACTATGCATAAAAGAACATCATATTTTTCATCATCAAATCATAAATACTATGCATAGAAGAACATCATATTTCTCATCATCATATCATAAATACTATGCATAGAAGAACATCATATTTCCCATCATCATCTCATAAAATGCTATGCAGAAGAACATCATACCATAATAGCTATGCACAAGACATGGTGCACATATTTCATTCCTTTAGTGTCCTAGGTGACTTAAAATCTTGTCATCATCATCATTATTTTCCTTGGGCCACCCTATACTCCACCCTTTTGGGAGTAATCTAGGTTATGAGCTCATACCTTACTAGTCGTCACTAGCATATACTTATCCCTTTTGATAAGTTAAAATCCCGACTCTACCCTTTTGAGAGAACGGGCTAGGGGCAAGAATCACCTTTTCACCACCTCTAGTCTGATGGGTCTTAAAGGATCATTTTCTCAAGATCACCTTTTCACCACCTATAGTCTGATGGGTCCAAAGGATCATTTCCTCATGAGTTTAAGTCACCATTAAGTCTTAGCATGTTATATCATAATCATCAAGATGCATGAACATTCTCATTGTTTGCAATAGCAATTATAACATGCAAGCCATGAAATCATTCAATAATATCAAATTCTCAGTAGGCATTACATCATCATATAACTGACATTCCAAAGCATCAAAAGATGTCATCTAAAATTTTCAAGGAAGCTCCCTTAAATAACCGAACTCTAAAATTGGGTAACCTTAATTATCAAACTAATTACTTATGCATCTAAGGGATTTATTACCATCAATTATAAGCCTTAAGAACATTATTAGACTATATGGGGTAGCATAGACAGTAAGTTGTTCTTAAGGTTTTATGTTAGAAGTTACGTTTTTAACCCTTTCTCATTACCGGCTTTCCCTATGATGCTAAAATTAATTACTAAACCAATTATGAATCATTGTCCCTTATCTAAACATAATAATATCTGGTTCTTAAGGTCACTAAAGGCTCTGGAGAATGCATAAATTTCATTCTCTAAAGTTCTAGAAATCTTGCTTTTACGGTTTTCTAGGAAGCTAGTTTTATCTCTAAGATGCATAGAATAAACCATAATTATCACAACTTCAAACATATTAAATCATCATCATTTATTGGTACTAATCTCATATCAGAAGCCGAATCATGAACCTCATATAATTGTATAAAATCACATTTTAAGTGAACATAAAATATTAGTTTGTAGAATCCTTGCAAAGCTTTAAAACTCTTTTAGAAACTAATTCTTTTTGAAAGAATCTTCATAATTAAAATTCTCACTTAAGATAAAAGGAGCAAGTCTTGAGCTTAAGAGATTTATGTGATATCTTAGAATCATAAACATGCTATGCAACCTCATTTTAATCTTGTCATTATAAGGTGATAACTTGGAATTATAAACATGATATGCAAATCCATTTCTTTATCTTTAAGATTTAAGGTGATGACTTGAAAATTAAACATGATGCAAGAGCTTGAAATATAAACATGATGCAAGAAACTGGAGCGGCGGTAGTCCGCATAGGACCAAGTGGAGGGAGAAGAGAATCTTAAAAACTGAGCGGCGTAATCCGCACTGGACCGGTGAAGGGAGAAGAGAATTATTATTACATCTTTTTAAGCTCCAATCTCAAGACTTCTTAAAGAATCAATTCTTTAACTCCAATAATCTTATTTCTTTGCTTGTGATACTTGGGTAAGTCTTTGAGCTCTAGGATCTTTAGGTGATGACATAAAAATAAACATGTCATGCGTTGATTCTTTTAGCCATTATAAAATAAAGTGAGAACATAAAATAAATATGAGATGCAACTTCTTTATTATCTTTAGAGATTAAGTGACAACATGAAATATAAACATGAAATGCAAACTTGGAAATTTAAACATGAGTATGCAAGTCCATTTATTCATTCTTGAAATTTTAGTGATGACATAGAAAGTAAACATGATTATGCAAGGCATAAACTTAAACATGGATGCAAGTTCATTTGATTTCTTTACTAGAGCTCCTTCAAGACTTTATAGAAATACAAATTCAATATATATATCTTAACAAGACAAAGTGAGAAATACATCTTTCAAATTCTAAACTCAAGATCATAAAATCATCATAAAAACATCATTCTTTAAAGTTTTGCATCAAGTGGAACTTTCAAGCTTTAGAGGCCTAACTTGTGATGGATTCACAACCCACCTTCAAGGTCCTCATCATCAAGCCATCATCTTAGTCCCACCTAGGCCATATGGCCGAATTGGTTAAAGAAAAGAAGAAGAAAACCAAATGGAAAAACTAGAGAAAATCCATGAAATCATCATTTTGAACCAAGAACAACACTTAGCAAAACATAGAAATAAACTTAAAAACAACTCCCTACCTAATCTGATTTGAAGGAAAGGAAGAGAACTTGGTTTCTTGGAGTGAAATGAAAGAAAATATTCTTGAAAGGTTGAAGAAAGAATTTCAGCCAAGGGGGAAGAAAGAAAGAAAGTTTTTGAGCTTAGGAAAAACTTGAAGTTGTGAAATTTTTGAGCAAGTCTCTAATGACTTCTAAGCATGCCTATTTATAGAAGAATTCAAGCTCATAAATGGACAAGAGGAGGAGGAAAATCTGATTAAATTTGAGGAGGAGACAAGGAAGGAAAAATCATCTTGTTTGGTGGCTTAAAACATGGAATCATGTTTCAAAGTTCCTTGTTTTATGGTGATTTTTGGCATTATGTTTTAGTGCAATTTTTTGGTGTATTATGGCTGCATTATTTTGTGCATTACAGCCTCATGGAAGAGGGTTTTGTGTGTTCCATGTATTATTTAGGTGTAGGCAAGGTATTCATGCAATTTAGAGAATTTACGGTTAAGGGCTTAGGTGAATTAGTAAGCAATTTGAGTGTTTTAAGCAATTTTAGGTTCTAATCAATTTAAATAAATAATTTTGACTCTAGATTAATAATTAGAATTTAATAAGCTTTAATTTGAGCCTAATATTGCTTAGGTTTCATTAGACGAATAAAAAATCTCAAAATTTGTAAAATTGCACAAAGAGGGGCAAAATGGTCATTTCACGCGTGGAGCTCAAAATTAGGATTCTTCTCCTCTATTAACACACATAACACAAACAATCCCTTATTAACATCAAAACATCCCCTTGAGGATGGGTGGGGCCCACGATCCTCATTTTCTGAGTAAAATAACTTCAGGGGCATTTTGGTCATTTTACGTAGAAATTGGGGTTTGCAATACTTGCACGAATTGCTCCTAACTTCTCTTCTAACGTTATATTCCTTTATTAAGGATTGTTTGGTCTCAAATTTTATATAATATTTACCTACGGTAATTCGGTAATTTAATGACAGTAAAAATTACAGGTAAAAATTGGGGCGTTAGAAAGACCAACCACGGAACTAAAGTAAGGAGCTTTTTGGGTTTAGCCAGTTATTACCATCGATTTATCAAGGGATTTTCCCAGATTTCCTTACCTCTGACCAAGTTGACTAGGAAGAACACCCCTTTTTCATGGACCCTGGAGTTTGAGAAGAGCTTTCAAGAGCTAAAACACAAGCTAACCTCAACCCTTGTTTTGGTATTACAGACCCTGATGTGCCTTTCAAAGTATACTGTGATGCTTCGAGGAAGGGTTTGGGTTGTGTCCTGATGCAAGATAGACAAGTGGTGGCCTATGCGTCGAGGCAACTCAAGCCACATGAGGCAAATTACCCTACCCATGACCTTGAATTAGCTGCCGTCGTGTTTGCTCTGAAGATTTGGAGACACCATTTATACGAAGTGAAGTTTGAGGTGTTCTTAATCACAAGAGTTTGAAGTATCTCTTTGATCAAAAAGAGCTGAACATGAGGCAAAGAAGGTGGATGGAATTTTTAAAAGATTATGATTTTGGGTTAAACAATCACCTAGGTAAAGCTAATATTGTAGCCGATGCCCTAAGTAGGAAATCTTTACAAGTATCCTGCTTGATGGTGAAGGAGGTTGAGTTAATTGAGCAATTTAGAGATCTAAACCTAGGGATGACCTTGACGACTAAGGGCATAAGAGCTTGCCATCTTAGTGTGACAAGTGAATTCAAGGAAAGAATTGCTCAAGCCCAAAGGAAAGATACATAATTTAAAGAAACCTTAGAGGTAAAAGCAAATAAGTTGAAGGGTTTTACCCAAGGGAATGATAGTTTGTGGAGGTTTGAAAGTCGTATATGTGTACCTGCTAGTGGTGACCTTCGAAAGGATATTTTGGAGGAAGTCCATAAGAGCCATTTTACCCTTCATCCTGGTGCCACCAAGATGTATCAAGATTTGAAGAAGATGTTTTGTGGCCAGGTTGAAGAAGGATGTGTGCACATGGGTGAGGAAGTGCTTGGTGTGTCAAAAGGTGAAGATTGAACACCAAAAACCTTCTGGAATGTTGCAACCTCCTGCGATCCCTGAATGGAAGTGGGATAGTATCTCCATGGACTTTGTAACTGGACTAAGGACCCAAGCGAATCATGATGCCATATGGGTAATTGTGGATCGGTTGACTAGTCAACCTTTTTACCTATTAAGGTGACTTATTCCTTGGATAGGTTAGCACAATTATATATACAGGAGATAGTAAGGTTACATGGAGTACGTCCAATAATCTCGGATCGGATTGCGATTTACATCACGATTTTGGGGAGCCTTTCAGAAGGCGTTTGGTTCAAACTCTGTTCTGAGCACGGCTTATCACCCCCAAACGGACGGTCAATCTGAAAGAACTATCCAAACCTTGGAGGATATGTTAAGGGCATGTGTTTTGGATCAAAGGGGAAGTTGATAAGTACCTTCATTATTGAGTTTGCATATAACAACATTATCATGCAAGTATCGGTATGGCACCGTACGAGGCCCTTTATGGAGAAATGTCAATCTCCCTTATGTTGGTATGAACCCGAGAGCAGAGTTTACTTAGACCTGATATTGTGAGGGAAACAACGGAACAAATCAAGAAGATTAGGGATAAGATTCTTACTGCTAAAGTCCAGAAAAACTATGCGACAGCGGCGAAAACCGCTAGATTTTCAGGGACCATGTGTTCCTATCACCCCACCACAGGCATAGGCCGAGCAATGAAAGTGAAGAAATTGAGATTTCTTGGCCCATTTGAAATCCTTAGCAAAGTAGGATCTGAGCTTACCGTATAGCCCTTCCCCCAGTCTGTCCAACCTTCATGATGTTTTTCATGTATCCTAGTTAAGAAAGTATTAATCTGACCTAAGTCATGTACTAGAGCCAGAACATGTACAATTAGAGATGACCTAACGTTTAACTTTCCACCCACGAGAATCGTTGATCGAGGAGTTAAGCAATTAAGAAACAAGGTTGTACCCTGGTCAAAGTAGCATGGGACGAGGTGAAATCGAAGAATTCACATGGGAGCTGGAATCAGACATGCAAGCACAATACCCAGCTCTCAGGTAACGAATTTCAAGGGCGAAATTCTTTTAAGGAGGGGAGTAATGTAACGCCCGATTTTTACTATCGTTAGAAATTACCAAATTACTCTAGGTAATTCTTACATAAAATTTGAGACCGAACAATCCTCAATAAAGGAATATAACATTAGAAGAAAGGTTAGGAGCAATTCGAGAGTTGCAAACCCCGATTTTCTATACGTGTAAAATGACCAAAATGCCCCTGAGGTTATTTTACTGAAGAAATGAGGATCGTGGGCCCCACCCATCCTCAAGGGGATGTTTTGATGATAATAGGGGATTGTTTGTGTTATGTGTGTTAATAGAGGAGAAGAATCCTAATTTTGAGCTTTACGCGAAATGACCAAAACGCCCATGAGGTTGTTTTAACTCCAATTTGCGTGTCGATTGAGCCCGAACCTCACTAAAATGTTTTAAAACATGTTTTTAAGCTATGATTAACCATTAGTTAAGCTCAGGTGGTCTCGCAATTTTTAAGTAAAATTACTATTTTGTCCGTCTTTGTGCAGGTTTGCGAATTTTGAGATTTTGATTCGTATAGTAAAACCTAAGCAATATTAGGCTCAAATTAAAGGTTATTAAATTCTAATTATTAATCTAGAGTCAAAATTATTTATTTAGATTGATTAGAACTTAAAATTGCTTAAAAACACTCAAATTGCTTACTAATTCACCTAAGCCCTTAATTGTAAATTCTCTAATTTGCAAAGATACCTACCTACACCTACATAATACATGGAACACACAAATTTTATCCTCCTTGGGCTATAATGCACGAAATTATATGGCCTAATATGCATCAGAAAATTTGTCAAACTTGGCACAAAACTCAAGGTATGAAAACAAGGAATCATGTTTCATGATTCCATGTTTTAAGCCACCAAAAATGAAAATGATTTTTCCTCCCTTTGTCCTCCCTAAAATCAGCCACCCATGCCTCCTCCATTTGTCCATTCATGAGCTCCAAAATCTCTATAAATAGGCATGCTTAAGGAGTCTTAGAAGCCTTGCTCATAATTGCACAATTTCTAGTTTTTACAAAGCACAAAAAATTTCTTTCCTCTTCCCCTTGGCCGAAATTCTTCTTCAATTTCTCAAAGAGATTTTCTTTCATTTCACTCCAAGAAACCAAGTTCTCTTCCTTTCCTTCAAACCACATTAGGTAGGGAGTTGTCTTTAAGCTTATTTCTATGCTTTGCTAAGTGTTGTTCTTGGTTCAAAATGATGATTTCATGGACTTTCTCTAGCTTTTCCATTCGTTTTCTTCTTTTCCTTGAACATTTCGGCCATAAGGCCTATATGGGAATATGATGATAGCTTGATGATGAGGACCTTGAGTGTTGGTTGTAAATCCATCACAAGTTAGGCCTCTAAAGCTTGAAAATTCCACTTGATGCAAAACTTTAAAGAATGATGTTTTTATGATGTAAAAATAAAGATCTTGAGTTTAGAACTTGAAAGATGTATTTTCACTTTGTCTTGCTAAGATATATTGGGTTGAATTTATATTTCTCTAAAGTCTTGGAAGAGCTCTAGTAAAGAAATAAAATGAACTTGCATCCATGTTTAAGTTTATGCCTTGCATAACCATGTTTACTTTCTATGTCATCACTAAATTCTCAAAATGAATAAATGAACTTGCATTCTCATGTTTAAATTTCCAAGCTTGCATTTCATGTTTATATTTCAAGTTGTCACTTAATCTCTAAAGATAATAAAAGGTTGCATCTCATATTTATTTTATGCTCTCACTTTATTTTATAATGGCTAAAAGAATCAACGCATGGCATGTTTATTATTATGTCATCACCTAAGAATCCTAGAGCTCAAAGACTTGCCCAAGTATC
The DNA here is from genome assembly GCA_030441495.1 of Dalbergia oliveri. Lineage (NCBI taxonomy): Eukaryota > Viridiplantae > Streptophyta > Magnoliopsida > Fabales > Fabaceae > Dalbergia > Dalbergia oliveri. Next base: position 1,215,071 of record JAMLFY010000023.1, read on the forward strand.
ACAAGCAAAGAAATAAGGTTCTTGGAACCATAATAATAAGAAATCTAAAACTCACTTTCAATTTCCTTAAGATTATTGGAGTCAAAGAATTCATTCTTTAAGAAGTCTTGAGTTTGGAGCTTAATAAGATGTAATAAGAATCTCTTTCTCTTTCGGTCCAGGTGCGACTACCGTTCTCTTTCTTATTTTCTTTCATTAATATTTTCTTCTCTCTCCACTGGTCAGTGCGGACTACCACCGCTCCAGTTTCTTATTTATTTCAAGCTCTTGCATCATGTTTATATTTCCAAGCTTGCATAATCATATTTATATTTCAAGCAGATCACCTTAATTCGTGAATATAATAATATGGACCTATATCATGTTTAAATTTCAAGTCTTGCATATCATGTTTATAATTCCAAGTTATCACCTTATAAAGACAAGATTAAAATGAGGTTGCATAGCATGTTTATGATTCTAGTTATCACCTAAATCTATAAAGCTCAAGACTTGCTCCTTTTATCTTAAGTGAGAATTTTAATCGTGAAGATTCTTTCAATATATAAATCGGCCTCATAATTAAGGTAAGTTCAAAGTGATTTTAAATAGCTACTGATTTAGTTCTATAATTTCTTTCAAGATTAACAAAAAGAATTAGTTTCTAAAAGAGTTTTAAGGCTTTGCAAAGATTTTACGGAAACTAGTATCTTACATGTACTTAAAATGTGATTTTAAGCAATTATATGAGGTTCATGATTTAGCCACTGATCTAAGTTTAGTATTACTGTATGATGATGGTTTAATATGTTTGAAGTTGTGATAATCATGGTTTATTGCTGAGGAACGATTCTATGCATGTTAAAATAAAACTAGCTTCCCAGAAAAACCATAAAAGCAAGATTTCTAGAACTCTAGAGAATTAAATTTATGCGTTATGTCCAGAACCTTTAGCAGCCCTAAGAACCAGGTTCTATTATGTTTAGATAAGGGAGAATGATTCATAATTGGTTTAGTAATTAATTTTAGCACCATAAGGAAAGCGTAACGAGAAAAGGGTTAAAAATGCAACTTTTAGCACACGTGAAGCCTTAAATATAACTTGCTGCCTATGCTGTCCCATATAGTTTAATAATGTTCTTAAGGCTTATAATTAATGGTAATGATGATAATGAATCCTTTAGATGCATGATTAATTAGTTTGATAATTGAGGTTACCCGATTCTAAAGTTTCGGTTGTTTAAGACTTTTTGGTAAGAATTTATGATGATGGTTCTTTGAAGTTTGAAATGATAAGTCTATGTAGTGATTTGATACTTATTAAGTATTTGATATCATTGAATGATTCCCTGGCTTGCATGTTATAGTTGCTGTTGCAAACAATGAGAATGTTTATGCATCCTGATTATGAATTGAGAGTTGTATTATGATATAACATGCAAAGATTTAATGGTGACTTAAATTTATATAAGAAAATGATCCTTTGGACCTATTAGACTATAGGTGGTGAAAAAGTGATTCTTGCCCCTAGCCCGTTCTCTCAAAAGGGTAGAGTCGGGATTTTAACTTATCAAAAGGGATAAGTATATGCTAGTGACGACTAATAAGGTATGAGCTCATAACCTAGATTACTCCCAAAAGGGTGGAGTATAGGGTGGCCCAGGAAAATGATGATGAAAGTAACTTTAAGTCACCTAAGAAACTAAGTAAATGCTTTATGTGAATATGATGTTTTGCTATGCATAGTATTTATGAGATGATGATGAGAAATATGATGTTCTGCTATGCATAGTATTATGAAATGATGATGAGGAATATGATGTGGTTTTATGCATAACTATGTTATTATATATGAAAGGAAAAGTTCATTATAAACATGACATGCTAAGTTTATGATGCATTATAAGACGCATGATTAAAACCGAAACCTCGGAAGTATATTTTCGAACTTAATAAATCAATCTTAGCATGCTCACTATTTCATAATAACCCAGGTTCCTCTGAGGACGATGATGATGACACGATGCATATGAGGTGAGTACCCTCCTGAGAATCTTTTATAAGTTTCTCACTCCCTCTTCTTTCTTCTTTCCATCTCATCTTCAGAAAGTAAATGTGATGTTCGTGATTCCCGATGATGCTTTCACCTGGTAGATGTACTTAATCTGTGAGCTTATTATCCTTAAGGAATGTATCGCTAAACTTTGCGCGTGAGCTTGGATATCTATTCCTATCTTTGAAGTGTTATTAGTAGGTGCCATTAATGGATATTTTTCTATCCATATATTATTTATGTTTTGTTTGATTGATTACACCTAGCCTAAATCTGTTGGCAGACAAAATATCTATGTGTTATGTAATTATGGATGTCATATGATGGAGCCAATATGATGTGTTTTTCATTATATGCCCGTTGGTTTTCTGTTTTATCTCGATTATCGTTCACGCTACGCGAGGCTCACGTTTTCAATCATGTTTAAAAAAAAAGGCTCATAATTTCATTAAGTATTTTCAAAGTATGGTTAAATAACTGAAGCAAAGAGTAAAGTCTAGTAATTAATCAGATACGACCTAGGCGTATTGGGTTAATTATTAGGGTGTTACATGTAGGTATTTCATTCACAATGCAATTTCAATTATGTCTCATAAACCACTCTTTATTTCCCTCTGGCATGCATTATGTGCCACAAGTCATATGGCCAAATAGCTAACATCAAATACTTTGTTCTCAAAAGCATGCTTACATTACAAGTAGGTATTCAATCATATTAGAGGCCCATTCATGCCTCATGGATAAGTAATTGAAATAATTAGCATGCATTCATATGCCATACACTTGGACTAGATATCATTTTACCACAAATTTTCAGCCATTCTCACATCTCAGCACCTTGGCAGATTCACTGTCCTAGGTACAACATTTAATTGCCATATCAAACGGCCATTTAAAGAGCCTCGAAAATTCTACATGACACTTCAATATGTCTAGAATAACCTGTAAAAATTTCAGGATAACGGGCTCTATAGCTACTTTGGTAAAATGTACAATTTTAGTGGTCAGAGGCCACCAATTCATAGACCAGACCCAAGTTTCCAAAATTTTTAACCCTAGTAATTGATGGAATCAAGGAACAATAAAATTTACAGTGATAATTCAATATGTTTCTTACTTTGTGTAAAAATTTTATGGGCTAATTTAATCAATTACTATGATAATAAATTCGGACAAGTTTATTGTTTCAGTTTCAACAACCAAGACAACATCAGTCACATTTCGGTTCTTAATTTTTTTTGAGCCAGTAAACTTTAAAACCAACACCCAAGAAAATTCATATAGTTAGTTTAAAATGTTAAACACAACATATAATTTTTATAGCTCATGAAATTACCCACAACTATACCAGAAAATTCATGCATAATTACTGCTTGCAGGACAACTAGGAATCCAGCCTAGTTCCAATTTCCTTTGAGAAAAACCCTTTTCTAACCCCATCCAAACGCACCACCAAAATTCACACATTAATATCAACATATTATCCATCAATAAAACCAGAAATTTCGGACTTATGTCATGCCAAAATAGATCAGAAAAATTTGACAAGATAAGGCAGTAAAAACCCTACTTGGAGTGTCTTAATGGCTCCTTGGCCCCAAGATGCTTTAAGATTGTCTTCTTGCTTCCCAAAGCTCCCCAAATCAACCCAAACTCCTTCTTAACTCAGTGAGGGTGAGGTATCAAGGTAAGTTTTGGTGAGGAACAGAGATTCTAATTGGTTAGATTTGTAGGGATTGAAGTATAGAACAAGTTTGTAAAGAGAGTTTGAGGTTTTATCAAATATAGGCTAAGGTTTTGGATCAAGTTTTCATGGTTTCTTGGTGAAACAACCATGGAGATGGCTGGTTCCATGTTTAGCTGAGAATGAAAGATGAAAAAGGCATGATTTTTTTATTTTATTTTATTTATGTTAAGATGATGACACTTGAATTAATTATGAAAATGTTTTTCTTAAAGATAATTATTGTAATTTTGTAATCCTCTTATTGGTCCATTTGTAAAGGCAATGGTGTGGCTTCTTCTAAGCCACACACTTGTCTCATGAGGTGTCTAACTTACACTGTAAGTTTTATACGGTGTAAGAAACTACACACGTATTAACGAACGGGTAAAACACCATACCCGATTTAACCGATATTACCCGAAAATTAAATTCAGGTATAAAATCCTTATTCCTAACTATTTCTAACCTTAACCCTCTCTTTCTCAATTCCTGCATTTCCTAGTCTCGGATCTAGGGTTTTTATTCCGGTGGTTGGGGCCGCAAGGTTACTATTCACCACCCGAAGTTTTTTTTTTTATTTGATATGTCCGTTGGGCTGCCTTCATCATTGTTAAACTGTTACATTTTTAAAATTATGACTAACAAAGCTCAAATTAATTTTTAAGTAATTTTCAGGGTGTTACAATTGTCCCATGGAAATGTAGCTCCACTTGCTTGCTCATAGTCATTTCTCCATCTTCACTAAGCCATTGGAGTTTGTATGGCCTAGGATGTGGCTTGGTCTCCAAATTTAATTTGGACATAATCTAGAGCTGGCCATATTGGTGCAACTCCCTCCATCCACAATCAAAGAACATAGTTTCCCATTGATTGAACACCTAGAGTGAAAATGTCTCTTTAGGAATCATCAAGAGCTTGCATCTAACTTCCAAGCAACCTCTTAATCATCAATAATTCTTTTCTTTGGCCTCCACAATGATCTCTTCATCTACCTCTTTCTCTTCATCAGCTTCACTAGCTGAAGACTCACTAGTAATTTCTCCATTCTCCTTAAGTAACATAGTCTTCTTAGTTGGACATGTTGAAGCTATGTGACCTCTCCCTAAACACTTGAAGCATTTTATCTAACTACTCCTTGTCTTTTTAGGGTCTCATTGGACTTGAATTAATTCTTTTGAGGTACAGCCATGGTATTGTTCAAAGAAGTACCTCCCTCCTTCTTATTTCTTTCATTCTAATTTGAAGAATTGAAATTAGAAGAACTCCTTTCATGGTACTTTTTCTCTTAATTTGCTACGCCACTTTGGTAGCTTAATGTACCAAGTCTTCTAACTCTACATAATTTTGTAGCTCAACCACATCTAATGTCATTATTCAGCCCATTCAGAAAGCGTGCCATAGTAGCCTCCCTATCTTCATTCACATTGGCTCTAATCAAAGGCACCTCCATTCTCTTCTAATATTCATCAACACTCCTACTACCTTGTATGAGTCTTTGAAGCTTGTTATGAAGGTCCCTATGATAATAGGAAGTAACAAATCTCCTTCTCATCAACCTTTTCATTTCAATCGAGGTATCCACCAAAGGTTCATCATATCTAAGTTGCTCCTTTTGCAATTGGTTCCACCAAATAAGAGCATAGTCCGTGAACTCTATGGCTGCCACCTTTACTTTCTTTTCTTCATTGTAATTGTGGCATGAGAACAACTGCTCAATCTTCATCTCCCACTCAAGGTAAGCCTCTGGATCACTCTTCCCTTTGAAAGGTGGGATGTTAAGCTTCACTCCCTAATTCAGTCTCTCTACCATCACCTTCATTATCTCTTCTCCTCCTTCCATCAATCCTCCTTATACCTCCATCATCATCACGATGTTCTTGATTTTCTAACCGCTCAATTTCTGTCATATAACTCCTCTATATGCTCCCTCTTCATCCTTTGTATTTGAGCTATAATAGCCTCAACTAACAATTTATTATTTCCCTAAGGAGGAGGGTTCAGGACCACCTGTTCCTACCATAATTCAAGTAAAAAGAAAAAAAATGAAAGCAATAGGACCTCACCATACTTCTCATGTGTTTGAACTCTTAGAGATATATCACTTGTGTTTGTTGCTCTCAAATAGGCTTTTGTGTCTCCTCTTGCCTTTTACCACTCAAGTGCTCTTGAGGCTTTTAAATGGAATCATAGGTAAATTCAAACAGAATTCCAACAACTCCAATATTAAATCACAAAACAACAAGAGGTCAAACAAAGAAAACTCTAAGCCAACTTTTAAGATCCAAAAGAGACAAGCAAGAAAAGCTAAACAAGGATAAGCATACTCAATCAGAGGCCAAACAAGACCAGGAAATAGATAAAGGTTTGAAGAACAAAATAAACAAGCCACTATTCTGACTTTTTTTTTTCAAATTCCATTTTTTTAATTATATTTTTTTAATCTGTTCTTGATGATTGTAGAATGAACAGACCAAATGGAATCACCTCAAAACAAGTACATTTTTTACAACTAAACATGAAACTAATAAAGCCTAGAAGGATTAGAATGAAACAATTCCCAAGAACATTAAGAATACATGATAAACATTGCATCTTTTTTTTTTTTTCACTGATCCAATGTAACATCAAACAAAGACATAAATGGAAATTAAGCGAAAAGATGAATCAAATAAGGACTCAAAAATAATAAATGTTGCAATTAAACTCGTAAAAAAAAATTGTTGTATCATAAGTTAGAAATTTCATTACGATTCCAAAACGAGATGAAAACTTTAACTCTTAAATTTAGAAATAACCCAAGACACAGAAAATTGATACGTAAAACTCATATATGAACCAAAGAAAACTAACCAATTCTACATAATTTGAACCAGGCTCTGATACCAAATGTTATGTTCGAATGAAAGATGAGGAATGAAATTGGTTGGAGGCACCATAATCAAGAATGATTGATAAGCCAAGGGAGATCACCACAAGAGTAATTGGATACTCTTGATAAGACCTAGGGTTCCAAGCAAGAACCAAAGAGACACTCTTACCCAAAAAGGTATTCTGATTTAGTTTTGCCAAAAATCCCTTTCCAAAAAGTGTTTACAAGGTTTATAAACTAGAGTAAAGTTCAGTGGGCTGGTAATACTTAGCCCATGATTAAAATCTAAACTAAATAAAATATGAAATTAACAAGTGATGGATTTACAAAATTCACAAGCCCAATTACATTATTACAAGCTTTATTTAGTAACATAAGAGGTTTAACAAGATGGTGTATCCATATAACATCAAGGGTGTAACGCCCCAATTTTTCCTGTCATTAGGAATTACCAAATTACGTAGGTAAATATTATATAAAATTTGAGACCAAACAATCCTTAATAAAGGAATATAACGTTAGAAGAGAAGTTAGGAGCAATTCGTGCAAGTATTGCAAACCCCAATTTCTTCGTGTAAAATGACCAAAATGCCCCTGAGGTTATTTTACTCAGAAAATGAGGATCGTGGGCCCCACCCATCCTCAAGGGGATGTTTTGATGTTAATAAGGGATTGTTTGTGTTATGTGTGTTAATAGAGGAGAAGAATCCTAATTTTGAGCTCGACGCGAAATGACCAAAACGCCTTTGCGTTTTAACTCCGATTTGCGTGGACTAGACCTGAACCTCACTAAAATGTGTTAAAAGGTGTTTTTAAGCCATGATTAACCATTGGTTAAGCTCGGTTGGTCTCGGGCAATTTTTAAGTAAAATGACCATTTTGCCCCTTTGTGAGTTTTACAAATTTTGAGATTTTTGATTCGTCTAACGAAACCTAAGCAATATTAGGCTCAAATTAAAGCTTATTAAATTCTAATTATTAATCTAGAGTCAAAATTATTTATTTAAATTGATTAGAACCTAAAATTGCTTTAAAACACTCAAATTGCTTACTAATTCACCTAAGCCCTTAACCGTAAATTCTCTAAATTGCATGAATACCTTGCCTACACCTAAATAATACATGGAACACACAAATTTCTCTTCCTTAGGCTGTAATGGACGAAATTATTGATGCCATTATGCATCAGAATAATTGCCCAAAGATACACTAAAACAAAAATGCCAAAAATTCCCTAAAACATGGCATAAAACATGCCTTAAACAATGAATGATTTTCCTCCCTTTGTTCCCCATGAAAATCCATCAGCCTTCCTCCTTCATTTGTCCATTTATGAGCTTCAAAATCTCTATAAATAGGCATGCTTGAAGAGTGTTAGAAGCCTTTGATCATAACTTACACAATTCTAGTTCTTAGAAGCACCAAAAGCTTTCTTTCTTCCTCCTCCTTGGCCGAATTCTCTCTTCAGTTTTTCAAAGAGATTTTCTTTCATTTCACTCAAAGAAACCAAGTTCTCTTCCTTTCCTTCAAATCAAATTAGGTAGGGAGTTGTTTTTAAGTTTATTTCTATGTTTTGCTAAGTGTTGTTCTTGGTTCAAAATGATGATTTCATGGATTTTCTCTAGTTTTTCCATTTGGTTTTCTTCTTCCTTTTTCTTTAACCAATTCGGCCATATGGCCTAGGTGGGACTAAGATGATGGCTTGATGATGAGGACCTTGAAGGTGGGTTGTGAATCCATCACAAGTTAGGCCTCTAAAGCTTGAAAGTTCCACTTGATGCAAAACTTTAAAGAATGATGTTTTTATGATGATTTTATGATCTTGAGTTTAGAATTTGAAAGATGTATTTCTCACTTTGTCTTGTTAAGATATATATATTGAATTTGTATTTCTATAAAGTCTTGAAGGAGCTCTAGTAAAGAAATCAAATGAACTTGCATCCATGTTTAAGTTTATGCCTTGCATAATCATGTTTACTTTCTATGTCATCACTAAAATTTCAAGAATGAATAAATGGACTTGCATACTCATGTTTAAATTTCCAAGTTTGCATTTCATGTTTATATTTCATGTTGTCACTTAATCTCTAAAGATAATAAAGAAGTTGCATCTCATATTTATTTTATGTTCTCACTTTATTTTATAATGGCTAAAAGAATCAACGCATGACATGTTTATTTTTATGTCATCACCTAAAGATCCTAGAGCTCAAAGACTTACCCAAGTATCACAAGCAAAGAAATAAGATTATTGGAGTTAAAGAATTGATTCTTTAAGAAGTCTTGAGATTGGAGCTTAAAAGATGTAATAATAATTCTCTTCTCCCTTCACCGGTCCAGGCGGATTACCGCCGCTCCGGTTTCTTAAGATTCTCTTCTCCCTCCACTACCCTGACTACTACCGCTCCAGTTTCTTGCATCATGTTTATATTTCAAGCTCTTGCATCATGTTTAATTTTCAAGTCATCACCTTAAATCTTAAAGATAAAGAAATGGATTTGCATATCATGTTTATAATTCCAAGTTATCACCTTATAATGACAAGATTAAAATGAGGTTGCATAGCATGTTTATGATTCTAAGATATCACATAAATCTCTTAAGCTCAAGACTTGCTCCTTTTATCTTAAGTGAGAATTTTAATTATGAAGATTCTTTCAAAAAGAATTAGTTTCTAAAAGAGTTTTAAAGCTTTGCAAGGATTCTACGGAAACTAATATTTTATGTTCACTTAAAATGTGATTTTATACAATTATATGAGGTTCATGATTCGGCTTCTGATATGAGATTAGTACCAATAAATGATGATGATTTAATATGTTTGAAGTTGTGATAATTATGGTTTATTCTATGCATGTTAGAGATAAAACTAGCTTCCTAGAAAACCGTAAAAGCAAGATTTCTAGAACTTTAGAGAATGAAATTTATGCATTCTTCAGAGCCTTTAGTGACCTTAAGAACCAGATATTATTATGTTTAGATAAGGGACAATGATTCATAATTGGTTTAGTAATTAATTTTAGCATCATAGGGAAAGCCGGTAACAAGAAAGGGTTAAAAACGTAACTTCTAGCACATGTAAAACCTTAAGAACAACTTACTGTCTATGCTACCCCATATAGTCTAATAATGTTCTTAAGGCTTATAATTGATGGTAATAAATCCCTTAGATGCATAAGTAATTAGTTTGATAATTAAGGTTACCCAATTTTAGAGTTCGGTTATTTAGGGAGCTTCCTGTGAAAATTTTAGATGACATCTTTTGATGCTTTGGAATGTCAGTTATATGATGATGTAATGCCTACTGAGAATTTGATATTATTGAATGATTTCATGGCTTGCATGTTATAATTGCTATTGCAAACAATGAGAATGTTCATGCATCTTGATGATTATGATATAACATGCTAAGACTTAATGGTGACTTAAACTCATGAGGAAATGATCCTTTGGACCCATTAGACTATAGGTGGTGAAAAGGTGATCTTGAGAAAATGATCCTTTAAGACCCATCAGACTAGAGGTGGTGAAAAGGTGATTCTTGCCCCCTAGCCCGTTCTCTCAAAGGGTAGAGTCGGATTTTAACTTATCAAAAGGGATAAGTATATGCTAGTGACGACTAGTAAGGTATGAGCTCATAACCTAGATTACTCCCAAAGGGTGGAGTATAGGGTGGCCCCAAGGAAAATAATGATGATGATGACAAGATTTTAAGTCACCTAGGACACTAAAGGAATGAAATATGTGCACCATGTCTTGTGCATAGCTATTATGGTATGATGTTCTTCCGTGCATAGCATTTTATGAGAATGATGGGAAATATGATGTTCTTCTATGCATAGTATTTATGATATGATAATGAGAAATATGATGTTCTTCTATGCATAGTATTTATGATTTGATGATGAGAAATATGATGTTCTTTTATGCATAGTATTTATGATATGATGATAAAGAATACGATGTGTTGATAAAAGGAAAAGTTCATTATAAACATGACATGCTAAGTTTATGATGCATTATAAGACGCATGATTAAAACCGACGAACCTCGGTAAAGTATATTTTTGAACTTAATAAATCAATCTTAGCATGCTCACTATTTCATAATAACCCCGAGGTTCTTGGGGACGATGATGATGACACAATGCATCATGAGGTGAGTACCCTACTGAGATTCTTTTATAAGTTTCTCACTTCCTCTATTTTTCTTTCCATCTCGTCTTCAGAAATAGAAGGAAGCGTTCGTGAATCACATTGAGGCTTCACGGTAGTGAACTTGATCCTGCTAGTTTCACTCGTATATTTCAGATATCTATCCCTATCCCTGGAGTGTTATTACTAGGTGCCATTAATGGATGTCTTTCCATCCATATATTATTTATGTTTTGTTAGATTGCCTACACTTAGTCTTATTTTGTTGGTAGGCAAAATATCTATATGATATGTAATTATGGATGCTGTATAATGGAGCCAATATATTATGATGTGATGTTTGTAAATTCCTATGTGTCTTTTAAATTTTGCTAAATCATTCACGTTAAGCGCGGCTCACGTTTTCAATTATGTTTAAAAAAAATGGCTCGTAATTTCACTAAGTATTTTCAAAGCATGATTAAGGAACTGAAGCAAAGAGTAAAGTCTAGTAATTAATCAGACTGCCTAGGTGTATTGGGTTAATTATTAGGGTGTTACCAAGGGTCTTCAAGTGGGATTATGCAATGTATAACACCCTAAAAATTATTTAAAAATTAATTTGAGATTTATTAGTCATAATTTCAAAAATCTGACAGTTTAGAAACGATGAAGGTGGCCCAACAGACCTGGCCAAAAAAAAAAAAATTTTGGGTCAGGGTGAATAGTAACCTTGCAAGCCCCACGGCTTGTCAAGATAGCCGAAACCTAGATCCTGGGATTCGGAAAATGCCCGGACTGAGAAAAGAGAGGGTTGATGTTAGAAATAGTTAGGAATGAGAATTTATACCTAGATTTAATTTTCGGGTAATGTGTGATTACCGGATACATTGTTTTACCCGTTCGGAGAGTTTTGATATGCGGTTTTTGAACACCGTATAAGTTACTTGGTAGCCAAGTAACCTTTACCATCCACTTTATGCCAAGTGGATGGCAAGGATTAAACTTGAAAAGTAAGTTTTAATCTTGACCTTTCATTTATTATATTTTACTCGGAAACCAATATCTCGTCCATTCTGGAATTTCGTATGGTTTAACATTAAAAAGCTACTTGCTCCCCAAGTTAATGTGAGCCACTCATCTTGAGCCAAGTGGATGGCCAAGATTCATTCTTTGACCAACAAACCAAATCTTAGCTATCCATTTCATTATTTCCTTTTGAAAAAGGAAGAAATACCCATTTTGACTACATTTAATACCAAACAAAGTAAAAGCACCAAATCTTGTCACCACCACTCCATCATTTTCGGCCAAGAGGCTGAAAACACAGCCCTTCCATTGTTCTTCCTCTCAAACCTCCATTAACAAGCTTCAAGCTTGCAAAACCTTAGCTCAAAGTCACTAAAACACCAAGATCCTTTCACAAAACTTGTTCTACTCCTCATAATCTATCAACTAACCAATTGGAATTTCATTTCTTCACCATTTCTCACCTTGATATCTCACTTCCTCACTGCCTAAGGGAGGGTTAGATTTTGATTTGGTGGCCTTGAAGTGAGCAAGATCAATCTTGGAACATCCTTGAAGCCAAGATCTCTAAAAGCCACCAAAGTAGGGTTTTCTTTGGCTTCTCCTTCCAAATTTATACTGAACATTTCTGATTGGTATTGGTCCAAAATTTCTGATTATATTGGTTGATAATAGGTTGATATTGATGTATTAATTTTGGTGGAGTGTTTGGATGGTGTTAGAAATCATTTTTGTGAAAAGAGATTTTGAGTCATGCTGGATTTTAGCTTTTTACATAGGCAGCCATGAACTTGAATTTTATGATACTATTGTGGGTACTTTCATGAGCTAGAAAAATATATGTTGAAGCTAACATCCTATGCTAGCTTATAAAAATTTTCTTGGGCTCTGATTTTGACTCCTAATGCTTGAAAAAAAATCAAAACCGAATTGAACTATGTGCTGCCTGGATTATTGGAAGAGAAGCTGTAAATTTGTCTAATTTTATTAACATAGCAAATGATTGAATTATACTTTTAAATTTTTATAGGATATTTTCAACATCTCTAAGTATACCCATGATTTTTCTTTTGAACTGATTCAATCATTTGCTATGGTTAAAAATTGTAATCTGTTCTAAACTGTAGGAGGGTCTTGACCACTAAAATTGTTGAATTTTGTTGTCATACTTAGAGAACTCTTTTTACTCTAAAATGTTTATAGGACCTTATGGACATATTGAGGTGTCTTGAGAACTTTTATAGCCTCTGATTTGATGGTTTGATGTGCAAATAAATTGTGCTATGAACATGTGAAATCTGCCATTATGCTGGAAAAGAACCAAAGACTTGAATTGATAATGTAATGGCATTTTGGTTATAGTATGACATGAATACTTGATATTAAATGTTTGGCCATGTGACTTGTGACACATAAATGCATGCTAGAAGAATTGAAAAGTGGTTTATGAGGCTTGATTAAAATTATATTGTGAATGAATGCCTACATATGGCTTATGCATATATTTGGGAAAAAGAAAAGTGAATGATATATTGAATTAAGTTCTATAGCCACTAGAAACATGAGATCCTCTTTGACTTGTCAAGGGCAAATAATGAAACATAAGATCCTTTCAACTTGTCAAAGGCAAATAGGGAGAGGTGAAACCCTTTGAATTGTCAAGGGCAAATAGGCAAATAGAAAGGGATGAGATCCTTCGACTTGTTGAAGGCAAATAGAGAGGATGAGATAAGTTCGCTGCATGTATTATATGCATAATCAGGTTACCGAATTATCTGCCTGAGATAATTACTATTGATTGGGACATTATGATATATGTGCATTAAGTAAGTGAAGGATAAAAGGAATCCGCTTTGAAAAATTAGTTTTTTTTAACTTTAAAATGAATCTTTGATATATGTTGCATGATCACGTTTTCCTAATAAACCGAAGTGGCTGAGGCAATGACGATGACATTTATGATTGTGTAACTGGGAGTTGCCCTACTGAAAATTTTGTAATTCTCACCCCTACGTGTTTGTGTTTCCGTGTCACCTCCAGGTTGATCCAGAGGATTAGAGGCGCTACACTAAGGAATCGGATTGTAGGAGTTAGTGTTTTTATTATGTTGTACTTAGTGGTGTGTATATGTTTGTAAATGAAGTAGAGAATATGTATGTATTCAAGCTCATAGAAGAGCTTCATTTTGTACTTACTTATGAAATAAATAAATGTTTTGTTTATTTGTTGTATATATTTAATAGAACCACGAATTAGTTACTACTCGACTTGATCAATATTGCTATAGATATTTAAGAAAGGTCTGCAAATTAATAAGTAACAACTCTCAAGTACAATATTATGACTTAAGGATGGAATTGTACTGGAGGGAATGTTACACAATGCACCATTTTGGGCTTCAAGTCTTCCAAATTAAAGGCAGCCTCAAGAATTGTTACTATAACTTGTTGCAATGCCTCCCTTGCCTTCCTAGCCCTTCCTCTTGTCATAGGCCCGCCAAGTCGTCTAAGTGCCTTGTTGTCCTTGCCACTAGTCATGTCCTCATCAACAATCCTAACCATTCATTTCATTTCTTTTTCAAAAAGAAAGAAAGAAAAGCTTGAAACCAGAAAATACTCTCACCAAACTCAAGAGAAACACAACACAACCAATGTTATCACTCCATCATCTTCATTTTCAGCCAAGAGGTAGAAAATATAGGCCTTCCATTGTTCTTCCTCTCAAACCTCCATTAACAAGCTTCAAGCTTCAAAAAGTCACTAAAACCACAAACTTTCTTCACAAAACGTATTCTATTCCTCATAATCTATCAAACTAACCGATTGGAATTTCATTTCCTCGCCATTTCTTGCCTTGATATCTCATATCCTACTGCCTAAGGGAGGGTTTGATGTTGGTTTGAAGGCCATAAAGTAAGAAAAATCATTCTTGGAACATCCTTGAAGCCAAAATCCTTAAAGCCACCAAAGTAGGATTTTCTTTGGCCTTTTCTTTCCACATTTATTCTAACATTTCTAATTGGTTTTGGTCTAAAATTTTTCATTATATTGGTTGAAGATATATGGATATTGATGTATTAATTTTGGTGGAGTGTTTGGATGATGTTAGAAAATCCATTTTGGCAAAACAAATTTTGAATCATGTGCTGTAATTATTGGATTTGTACTGGCAAGTTATGAATCACGAATTTTCTAATGTATTTGTAGATACTTTTATAAAAATTGTATATTGAAGCTAACATCCTACCTAGCTATAAAAATTTTCTTGAGCTCTGTTTTTGACTCTTAATGCTTTAAAAAAATCAAGAACCAAAATGGTATCCATGCTGCCTGATTATTGGAACTGAAGCTGCAAATTTGTTTAATGTTTTTACCATAGCAAATGATTGAATTTTCCTTTGAAAGTTTTAGCATGTTGACAACATCTTGAAGTGTAATTGTGATTTTTATTTTGAATTAATTCAATCAGTTGCTAGGGTTAAAAATTATACATTTTGGGTTCTGAGCTAAGGTTAAGTGGTTTCTGAGCACCAAATTTATCTAATTTTGCTAACATAGTTAGAGAACTCTTTTTCCTCTGAAATTTTTATAGAACCTTGACACATTGAAGTGTCTTGGCTAATTTTTATAGCCTCTTAATTAATTGTTTGATGTACAAATAAATTTGTCCTATAATGATGTGAAATCTGCCCAATGCTGGAAATGAACCTAAACCTTGAATTGATAATGTAATGGCACTTTGGTTCTAGTATAACATGAATATTTGATGTTAAATATTTGGCCATGTGACTTGTGACATACAAATGCATGCTAGAGGAAGTAAAGAGTGGTTTATGAGGCAATGATTGAAATTGTATTGTGAATGAATGCCTACATGTGCTTTATGCATGCATTTGGAAAAAGAAAAGAGAATGTATAAACTTCAATCGTGCATGTTTTGACATATGGACAAAATAAAAACAAGACTTAGGTTGAATGAGGGGAAGGAAAAAAGAGGAACTTCCCCAAAGATATTTTGAGTTGGTAGACGTATCAGCTAGGAATAAATCTATATATGATTCAAAAGAGGGAAAAAATGAAGTCTGATGATCATCTATAGAATTAGTTCAGTCCTAATAAGCAATCTATTTCCCTTGTGTGATGTGATCCACTATAAATACCATTTAGTATAAACTATCTATTGTGGAGTTGTCCACTAGATACCCATTGGGTATAAACTAAGTCTTTCCTATGTGAATGAAAAGAGAAAAGATACTGATTTGATTTCTATGGCTATAAGTGAGACTAGGTCACTTTGGGATAATTTCAATGTATTTAGCATATGCATACTCATGTTATTTTGAATTGTCTGCCTGGATGATTCACTATTTGTTGGAACATTATGATATATATGCATTAAGTGATTGAATGCTAAAAGAAATCTACTTCGGAAGGATGATTTTAGAACTTTAAAATGAATCTTTAATATGTATTGCATGATCACATTTTCTTGATAAACCGAAGTGCCTGGGGCGATGACAATGACATTATGATTGTGTAATTGGAGAGTTACTCTATGAGAATTGTATAATTCTCACCTCTATGTGTTTTTGTGGTCTTGTGTCACCTCCAGGTTGATCTAGAAGAAATGACCTTACGTGAAAGAACTCAAAATTGCAGTAATTTAGTAGTTGATGTTTTTATTTTACTGGACTTAGTTGGAGTTATATGTTTGTAAACGTAATGGGGACATATATGTATTAAAGCTCATAGAAGAGCTTCTTTTTGTACTTAACCATGTATTCAATAAATATTGTGTTTCTTTGCTATATATTTTAATATAATTATGCTTAGTTATTACACATGTTAATTGAGCTTGCTATAGATATTTAAGAAAGGTCCACTAATTAATAAGTAACAACTTTCGAGTATGATGTCATGACTTAAGGATGAAGTTGTATTTGGAAGGATGTTACAATTTGCATTGGTCAAATTCTAAGAATTGTTTAATCACTAGTAGAATTGCCAGTAATTGATTACTAATAGCCACTAATGGATTCAATATTTGGTCAATGATAATTAATTCCAATCCTAGGAATATCTTGCACTAGTGCCCTCTTCATTATTGCTATTACCATTTAATTTTAATTGCTTTGCTTTAATTCTCAAAACCCTCATGTTTTCCCAACTAAGTGATAAAGTCTCCTTGAGAGAAGACCTAGGTTGTGCCTTTTTACTATATTTTCTTGGTGCAATGTAGCATAAAATAATTTCTAATTTGAAGAGGTAGGCGACAGCCTTCGTTCACTACTATGGAGGTCAATTGCTATCTGCAATTAGCCAAGATGCTAATAATCACTTTTATGTGATTGCATATGCAATGGTTGATAATGAAACAAAGGACAATTGGAAATGGTTCCTGATTCTCCTCCTTGAAGACTTAGGTGACTACTAGAAGCATGGGTGGAACTTTATCTCTGACCAACAAAAGGTATGCTTTTCTAATAATTTGTGGTATTCTTTTGATATGCTTTTCACCATATTAGTCCTTGATAATTGAAAACTAACTTGGAGTAGTCCTTAACAATTGAAAAATAACTCATATTGATCCCTGATAATTTGTATATCAAGGATACATTAGTCCCTGCTAATAAGTGGTCTTTTGTGTTGTATATGATAGGGTTTGCTCCTAGCTTTGCAAGAGGTCATGCCTAGGGTAATTCATAGAAACTATGTTATGCATATATGGAAGAACTTCATCAATAGATGGAAGAAT